>JZKD02S0729853.1:463791-529210 GCA_000966675.3 Picea glauca | reverse complement strand
ACATTTTCATTTTGAATCATCTTGTACTTGAACATTTAAGTGGGGTAAAAGGAGGTTTCCCCCTCAAAGAGGATTATTATATGAAATTATCTCTTTTTCAAGGCGTTGAGTACTTGTTTGGAGGTTTTCCTATGCTATACTGATATTTGGTTCTTAAAAAATCGTCGATGGTTGGGTTTCGGATAGATTTGTGGGAAATATTGGTTTTTCGGGGAATATCATTGATGGACGATGGGCAATGTTCAAGCATCGATGAGCTTCGTGGATGACTTTTGGTTTGTGGAGAAAAATTGTCAATGACCAATGCTCAGTGATCAGGCATCGGGGATATCGGTGGGAAGGTTTGGTTCACAAAGGAAATCACTGATTCTCAATATTTGATTTCCAATATAAATAATATCAATGGTCTAAAATGATTTTTATTTGAGATCGATGGTGCATATCACACTTAGGAAAAACTGTTGCATATTTTAAGGGAAAAAAGTAAGTTTAGAGTCATTTTCATATTTTTGGCATAATTGGAGAAAACTTATTTTGATCTCGATAAAAATTATTGGCTTTATCCATATATAAAATATCTACAAGATTTGTAGAGAGGGCCATTGTCGAATTCTTCTTAGATTTGTTAGAAAATGTGAAATAGTAGTTTTTAAAGATTTGGGTCTAGATCATTGACAGAGGTTCATATTAAGATGAAAATATTTGAGAGCATCCAGAGTTTGTATTGAGTGACCCAGGGTTCATGTCTGTTTAGGGTTCCAGCAAAGCCTCTAAACCTATCGACCCTCCTAGTAAACTAGAAGGCAACACGGCACACAGGTTGCACTGCCCCATCTCACCCGAAATAGCCTTAATGGGTGGCTAGAATAATCATGTGTTTCCAACCTAGGATTGAGTGAGAGATATGATAAATGTATACTGAGAGTTCTATTACAACTTATTAATGCAATACACTATTTATTACGATTATGCAAGAATTATAGCAACTCATTCATTCAAGATAGAAATATCTACTGAAGAAAATAAAAAAACACATGCATTCAATCACATAACATAGGATTTACCATGGTTCAATCCCTCTTGGGCTACATCCATAAATATCTAGATCTTAGCTTTTTTTTATTATAGTAGTTATTAACTACAATGCCGTGTTCTTTACAACTCTTTTTAGTGGGTAAGATCTATTATGAGGTGGACTAGATTACACCAAGATCCTTAGCCTATGATCTAACCCTCAAGATCTATCCTTAGTCCTCTCTAGCTCAATCTCTTACAAAATTAGGTCATACAACAAAATATTACATAACATTCATTCTTCGTATTTGTCTCTCTACATCAAACAACTATCAACTCTAACAACAACCATAGAAACCTCACTATGAGAACTAGGTAACTATATTTATACGTTTTTGTCTCTTCAACCATTACAATACATTACCAAAACCCTAACCCTAATGTCATTAGGTATTCCATGCATGCACATGTGTTGGTTTTCCTTCTAGCTATCACTTTTCTCGTGCATGCCTTCTTTCCCAAAATATCCTTTCTTTCTACTTTGGCTTTCTTCCAGTAGGCCCCCAACACTTACATGTGGCTCGTACCAAGCCACCTAACCTTTTTGCGCTTCTTCGATCTCCCTGGTGATCGCCTGGAAATTTTCCTTGAGATCTATTGCTTGTGTTTGTGCCTGCATGGTCTTCTCGTTGAGTGTGTCTACTATCTGGACTGCAATCAAATCACTAATTAACCCTGAACACTCTGCCTGGGTCTGTGCTATATGTGTCTTGGCTTCCTCCACCTCTGCAATGAATTATGTTGCTCACTCTTGAAGTGGTTCCATTTGATCCTGAAACTCCTTTTTTTGTGTTTGCATAGTGGTGAGTTATGCCTGCAGTTTCTTCATATCCCGTGCCCCTTTGACGTGCTCTATGATGGGCATTGTCTTTTGCCTCTTATTGAGGTCCTAGATAGTTGCACTTCTCGTTTCTTCTTCCCTATCCCACTATTGGATTTGTTGATCCTCTTCTAGTTTGTTCTGCAGCTGTGTTTCTTTATCGAACAAGTTGGCTATTGCACTGGCCTATTGCTCTATCTCCTATAGCTTCTTTGTTTCCTCTTGCTTCCTTTTCTCCCTTACCTCTTGTGGAGTGCTAGGTGTGAGTTGCTCGCAAAGGTTCTCAACCTCCTTTTGATATTTCTCGATTTCCTACACAATCTAATCAATCTTCTCTATTTCTATGAGTTCATTCCTCTATGCGGTCTTTGGAATATTCTCATAAGTTATGATCACTTTTCGTTCCAATCTATTCACACGCTCCCTCTCCTCTTGGGTATTGAGATTAGCTTTCTCATATATTAGTTTCAGCATGTCTCGCTTCTCCATTTCCTTTTGTAATTCAGCTAAGTCTATGCATGCATGAGACTATACCTCTTGGGTAATGCTAACCTGTAATTTGTGTATATCTTTAAATGGTATCCGTGACAATACTAGTTGAAGTTGAGCTAAGCCCTTTAGGGGTGTCTTTTCCACAATCGTGTCCATGTGCAACATGTTGGGTGTAATGTGGAATGTTGCACTCGACTGTAGTATTGTGTGAACTGTATCTTGCCCCTTGATTCATAATCCTCTTCTGTCTGTGATGTTGATGACCTTTTTCCTATGTTGTTTCCCGTTGCCTACGCTTCCATGATATTCTTGAGGAATTGTCGCATGTCTTCTAGATCTTCTTGAATTTTTTCCCTGTGGCACATAACATTCTCAAAATCTTCATATGTATGATCCTGAACAATTTCGGCTATCATATCTACATCATCCTCTGTGATTGTGTAATCTGGAGGTGTCCTATGTGCCTTCGTCTTTTTGTACGGACCCCCCATCTGAGTAACTGGTCTCTTATTCAGGCCTGTTTCTTGTGAATTGGGACTTGGTGTAGTCCCCTACACTCCCTCAGCCTGTTTCTGTTTTTCTTGGGCTGACTACATATTATTCTTATTCCCCTTATGGGTCCTTGTATTAGTTGTCCCTTCATTCATCTTCTTTGTTTTTGTCTGGCCCATCCTTCATTTATTGGGCATTGGGACTTCCTGAGGATGTGTTCCTTCTTTCCTTGTTTCCTCTTTCATTGTTCTTATAAGTATGTCTTGGGTGAGAACCGGAATCTTCTTGTCGTCCTACCAATCCTAGATAACCATGTCGATGTCACACTCTGTGATGTAGTAGTGCAATTGTAGCCACTGCTTGTTGGGATCCTTCTGCACCTGTATCCACATCATATGAGGAGTGGCCTTTAAATTAGCTATATCTCGATAGTATTTCACAGCCTATGGTTTTATCCTCCATAGATTGGTGATGGTCTTATGTAATTCATGAAGGTATCCTTCAAATACAACTCCATTCACCTTATTGTGCTTGTCATCTATCATGGCACCAAGTGATAAATATCTTACTCCCTGATTCAGCTTGGGTTTGGTGGAGAAAAATGTGTAATTCAGTTCCTTCCATCCCATGATGGCTATAAAAATGAGCAACCATGAGTAATGAAATTATGTTCCTAGATCTCGTGCATCCTTGCAATCATCTAGAAACAAATTCCATAGATAGGGTGCCCAACTAATTGTGGTGCTCTCGACACATTGTGCTGCAACTACGATGACCCCAACCGAGACTTCATCCCTGCATCATTTTATTAGCAGCTTGCATGCCAAGTCTTTTTCATCCATTTGTGTCATGGAATCATTGATCCTCTTGATGATGATTCTTTACACCCCCTATCAGTGTCGTATTTATTTTCATCTCTTCTGTGAGTTCTTTCTCCTTTGTTTTATTGTCGATAAATTGTGCAGGATCCATGCCTTGGGGTGGTAGCCCTATAATTTGCACAATGAGCTCCATGTCTATTGAGACAAGATTTTCCAACAATATATCCCCTCCATGTGTGACTTCCATCAATTGTTTGATGTAGCTGCTTGTGTCCTTCCCTCTGCCAAAGTGTGGTAGCTCTAGCAAACCTAAAATCCTCATTTTCTCCAATCCTATTGCCCACTGGAGTGGTTGATGAACTAGTTCCCCAACTAGATTCACATCCACATTCTATAAGTATACTCTCTTTGCAAATTTTGGGAACTTGTCTGTGTTCGTTACATTGTGGTCCAAGTATTTTAGCTTTTTGACATGACCTAGCAAGTCTAATTTCTCTGTTACATCGTGGTCCAATTATTTTAGCTTTTTGACATGACCTAGAAAGTCTGATTTCACCCGTACCTCATCTAGTATACGTGACAAAACAAGAGCTACGATGGGTTGCTTGCATGGTGATCTAGGTACCTGTTTCTTGTCTTTTTTCAGCAGTGGCTAGCTCAAGGTTCCATCCTCCATAGTTTGTACTTCAAAAAACCATTATGTCCAACCCATGACATCTTCCATTGTTCCTTCTATGGGTGGTCTGACACAATTGTTTGAGATTCATCTGGCTCGACTACTGCTTCCTGATTTGGTGTCATCCCATTGACTCTCAGAGCTTCTTTAGGGTTCTATGGTTGTGCCTCCTTCACAGTGCATGTGCCATCGTTCTATTGCTCCTGTTCTTTTGTTGGAATATCCACATTCATGCCCTTAGGTGTTGGTTGTTGGGTTTATTCCACCACAGGTATGTGGTTCGTCGGGGTTGTATCTGGTGATGGGATTTCATTGATATTGACTATCTCAGGTGTTTGTTGTTTACCTTCCTTTGATTGTACCTATGCCTTGGTTCTAACTCTGGATTTTCTGGTAGTTTGGCTTGCTTCTGCTTTCTTTTGTCGTGCCATGGTGGTGAATGTTGAGTGTTTCCTGAGTTCAATGGTCTCTATAACCTCTGTCAGTTATTCTCTGTGCTTCATATTCTTTCTCACTCTCTGTCTTTTCCAATATTGCAATAGACTTTTTTCTCCTATGTCTGTGTTTGGTATGGGCATCACATGAATCTTGTTGAAGATGCTACCTTTAGTATCGATTCAATGAACCTCTGGTTCCTTCTTACTTTCCATTACTCTCCCTTGTCATCTCCAGTTGGTGAGATTAATGAAGAGTCCCGTTGGTATTTTCCTCCATTCAATTCTTCATAACTTCGTCGTTTCGTACTACTTTTTCTATCTTTACTTTTCCCACTTGTTTCCATCATGACCTGGCCTTTGGCCTTTTCCTCACAAAGTTTTAATTCCTAAGTGTGCATGCTACTTATTCTTTTGGCACACTATACCTCTGTTGGTACCATTTAATAACCCTTTTTCTTTTACTGTGTGGTGACTTTCAAGTTGTGGGTGGTTGAATATCCTTGTATGAATTTAGTCGGCTCCCATTGATCATCCCTCTAAAATTTTCACCTGCTAAGTCCTTCAACTATACATCTCCTCCATCTCTGATAGTTGTTACTTCATACAGTCCTAACCAGTGCATTCTAAGTTTTCTTTAGTGTTGAATTGAATTGTTGCCATACATCAACACTAAATCTCCTTCCTTGAAATTTTTTTTCTTGATGTGTCTATCATGCCAAGATTTTTCCCTTGATTTTTGAACTTGTTGGTGGAACCCTGCTAGGATCTGATATTCCTCCATGGTCATCAACTGATTTAGTCTTTCCTGTACTGCACCTCATTCCTTCATGTGCGTAATTTCTGCCATGTGCAAAATAGGTATCGGAAATTCTAATGGAACCACTTCTTATTGGCCATATACCAATTTAAATGGTGTGTGACCTGTCGACTTTTTGCACGTAGTCCTATAGGCACACAATACTGCTAGTATTTTGAGGTTCCAATCATTATTTTTGACATTATAGATCTTAGTCAATGCATTCTCAAGGATTTTGTTAAATGCTTCTACTATGCCATTTTCCTTTCGGTGGTATGGTGTGATTTTCTGATGATAGACTTCAAACTCTTCAATCATAGCCTTGATAGTGTTGTTAATGAAGTGTCTTCCTTGGTCGCTCATCAAAACTCTCGGGCATCCAAATCTAGTGATTACTTGTTCAAAGAGGAAGTGTGTTGTTGTTTCTGCATTGCAATCCTTCACTGGTGCTGCTTCTACCCATCTTGTCAAATATTCTATCGCGGTGATAATGTACCTTGCTGCTATTATTTTTGTTGGTGCGCTGATTGGTCCCACAATGTCTATTGCCCATTTATCGAATTCTTGCAATGTTACCTATGGTCATAATGGCATCTCATCCCTTCTTTTGGGTTTACCAACCCTTTGAGAGACATCGCATCTCTGACAATACTCCTTCAAGTCTCTGTGAATGGTCAGCCACCATATCCTCATGTGCAATACCTTCTGCACGGTAGCTTTACCTGGCTAATGTACTCCTACTATTCCCTCATGGGATTCTATTAAAACTCTTGGTATTTTGTGTTCTAACACATATCTTTGCACAATGTTTTCTGTGCCAATTTTGTATAAGTTTCTTGCAATCTTTTGATAGTCTGCAACTCAAACTACTAGGTTTTTCTTTTGCGCAGTGTTATATTCCTGTGACACAATACCTGTTCTCAAGTACTGAATGATATTTGCAAAGTATTCATCAGTAATATGGATTGAAAATAACTATGTGTTTGGGATGTTGTCCTCTAAATTCATAGTTTCTTCTCTATTTGTGACCCTCGATAGGTGGTCAGGTGCTAGATTCAATTTTCCTGGTTTGACTATTACTTCAAAATCAAATTCTTGAAATAATGGTAACCATCGACAGATTATCCCCCCCAAAACTACCTTGTTGACTAGATATTTAAGGGCTGAGTGATCTATGAACATCGTAAAGTATTTTCCCAACAATTAATTTCTGAACTTATGCAGTGCGTAGACCATAGTTAGGCCTTCCCTCTCTGTAGTGTTATAATTTTGTTTTGATTCTGATAGCTTTCTACTCACAAATGATATAGGGTGATCCAAATCTCCCTCTCCTGGTTGTGATAAGATATCTCCAAGTTCTATGGCTGATGCATCTACATGTACGTGAAATGTCTTCTCCTAGTATGGAAATACTAGTATTGGTGTGGTGACCATCTTTTATTTTAGCATGTCAAGACTGTGTTGAAAATCGTCATTCAACTTAAACTTTGTATCTTTTCTTAACAGTTTATCCATTGGTGTGGTATTCTGCATGTATCCTTTGATAAACTTTATGTAGTATCCTGTGTGTCCCAATGTCACTCTTAGTTGACAGACTGTTTTTGGTGGTGGCAAGTTGACAATTACTGCAATCTTTGTAGGATCTACTAGTAAACCTTGATTGCATACTATATGGCCCAATAGTATCCCAAACGGTGTTCTTAATATACATTTATTTATGTTTAATGATATCTGGCACTTCCTACATCTTTCTAACATCACTCATAAGACCTCCACATTTTCTTTCAACAAAATATAGACTGTCCAATCATCCATGTATACCTCTAGAAACTGATGGATAAATTCCTTAAATGCGGCGATGGATACTCTGGAAAATATTGTTGGTGCATTCTTCAGTCCAAATGGCATGACTATGTACTGGTAGGATCCCCATTCTATAGCAAAAGTGGTCTTGTATCTGTCTTCCTATGTTATCTTGATCTGGTGGTAGCCTGAGAATCCGTCAGTGAATGAGTAAATTTTGTGTTCTCCTATGTTCTACAACACTTCATCCGTGAAAGGTGTAGGGAACAGGTCATGTAGGCATGCATCGTACAACTTCCTCAAGTCGACGCATATCCTTATCTCCCCTTATTTTTTCTCCTGAACTACAATTGGGCTTATCCATTCTGATTCTTCTACTGGTTCAATGATTTCAGCTTCGACCATCCTATCGATCTCTTCTTTGACTTTCTGCTTATATACCAGGTTCAATCTGCATGGTTGTTTTCTGATCAGTCTCACTTAAACTCTGAGTGGTATATTCATTTATCCTATCTCTCCTTCTATAAGCTTCATCTCTATAAATTTTTTGGGAAATAGATCATTGTACTCACACAATAATTTTGTTATGCTTTCTATTGTTTCATCATCCCAGTAATCTCCAATGCTGGCCATTTTGGGATTCTCAAATATCCCAATGTTGAATTTATTTACCTCGATCAGTGCGACAATAACTTTTGATTCTATAGGTGGACCCTCCGCTTCTCTTTCACCTTCTGCTTCCTCAATCTGAATATCGCGTGGATCACCATCATCCGGTGCTTCCACCTGCACATGGTAACATGAAAACAATTGTTTGACTGATTGTTTGTTTTGTTGTTTTTCTTCTGTTATCAGTTTGACTTCTAGTTCCTTGATGAATATCACTTATCTTATCTTTTCCAGAGCTGGATCTATTTTTGGTTTCTCATGCTCGAATGAGAAAGTGACTGTAACATTCTATTGCAATGTCATCTAGGTCATTGTTCCTGGTTTGTATACGAGTTCAATGGTATTCCCTCTAGAGTTTGTATAAAATGATGAGGCCATTCCTCTAGGGGTGTCATTTTCCACAACGTTTTTCACTTCTCTATGTGTTTTTCTAGTGTCCCTTGTCCATCATACTTATGTTGCTTGTTGTCTTTATGTTCTGAACCAAACCTTATGCACAATAACTGCTTACATGGGTACCAATATGTGATTATGTCTTTATGTGCGCCCCACCATTTTGTAGGTGTGGACTTGAGTGCTATATAAAGTGCTAAGAGTCTCTAATTCTCTAATACTTCATCTTCATACTGTGCCAAAAATTATTCTAGATCATTTACTCTGTGGAAACTAGGTGGTGCGCTTATCTTTGTGCCTACCCATCTTACTGCGCAGTCTATTCGTGCACATATTCTCATGGAAACTTCATGTAGCCTTTGTTGCTAGTTCTCTAAACCCGTTTTTGAGTCTGCCACACATGAAGTAATGCTCCATGAATTAAGTATCCCATCTGTAGTTGGGTTCACGTAATCTTCATCGCGCGCAGTTGTTCTATACAACTATATGACTTCCTCTAAGTCTAGGAAAATAGGTTCTACAAACCTTTCCCCTTCTATTAGGTCTAATAACGCGATGACCATGTATTCACTTCACTCAAATGTCATTTTTTCGTGTCTTGAAATTGATTATTGCCTGGTTTCCAAATGCCCAATCCAAACCAAGAAATGTTGGATATGGTGTTGTGTCGTCCACTATTTCAATAACCTCAAAATCTTCTTTAGTGCACACTCCATCTAGGTCTACTGTCACTCCTTTAAGTCTACCTATCGATAGGAATCTGTGTTGGTTTTCTAGTTTCAGTTGAACAGGTGAGTATCCTAATGTGGGATCTCCCATGCATTTCCATGTCTTCTTTGGTAATGCATTAACTTCAGATCCTAGATCTAGTATGATATCTCCCATGCTGAAATCTTTGATGTTGGAATTCAGTCTGAATTCCCTACTTGTTCTCCTCCTTATGTGTAGGTGATTGACTATTTTTTGTTCTATTTTTCCTTCCGTCTCTGTACTACATCTTTCTAATATGTTTTGCAATACTTTGACAGATGATGGATCATTTAATACTTTTACACATGATTGAAAAAATCCTTTGATTCTACTTACCTGTTCCATGGGTTACATTTCATTGGTATGATATAATAACAAAGGCATCTCATACTCTGGTGCTTCCTTGCTTTTCTTTTCACTTGAAGTCAACACCATGTATTCCTTATGAAATTCTTGTCTAGATTTCTTAAATATATCCTTCTCATTTTGCGAGTTGAACTGCTTCCTTGGTTCAATGTTCTTCTTCACCCACTGGTGTTGTACCAACTCTTGTAATACTACATCATTTCATGTTTTAGCTCCTCCATCAGTGATTATGTTGATGTTTTGTCCTTCATCCCTTACTTCAGCTGAAATCCACTGAACATTCTGGTTTTTCTGGTTCCTCTTTTCCTATATATTTACTGATAATGTCAGACATTCTTTCGTATCATGGTCCGATGTGGAACAATACATACAAGTTGTAGGTGGGAGTGGACAATCCCTTCCATAATGTCCTAGTTGTCGATGATTGTGACATACGAACAATCCTCTACCTCATCCAAAACTCCTTCTCTCCCATCCTCCAACTCTGTAGCCCACTCAATCTCCTCTCGACGCATTATATTGAGGCTCTTGATTGTACTGCATGGTATTCTAATGAGGTTGCGCTGTGTTATACTGTGGTTGCACAGTATTATATGGTTGTTGCACATGATTATACTTCTACTACGCAGTGTGGTATGGGGCTGGAACTTGATTAAATTATGGTGTGTCTTGCCCAGTCATCATTTTTTCCTACACTCTATATTCATTTGATGTCCTTTCTTGCATCAAATCCATAGTTCTACAATCTTTGTCATCATGGCCCACTGAATTGCAAAAGTTTCAATATCAACTCTTTGGGACTGTCTGGTATTTCTGCATCATTGGTTAGTGATATGGATCATGGCCTAGTTTCTTACATATTTTTCACCATAGTCCTCTTGTT
This sequence comes from Picea glauca, assembly GCA_000966675.3. Lineage (NCBI taxonomy): Eukaryota > Viridiplantae > Streptophyta > Pinopsida > Pinales > Pinaceae > Picea > Picea glauca. Next base: position 518,738 of record JZKD02S0729853.1, on the reverse strand, counting down.
TGTAATGGGTTTGGCATTCCTGCTACCATATACTTCACGAATGTTGGACATTCATTCTAGTGGTTCCCTTGCATCCTGCATGTAGTACACCAAACGACTTCTTGTTTGTCCTTACTCTTATTCTGATTTAGCTGGAACTTTAAGTTCTTCAAATCCTCTTTCATTTCTTTGATGGTTGGATTCATCTGCTGGTATTGGGTTTCTTCTAGTTGCAGGGCTATATGCAGAGCTTCTACTTGTGTCTAAAGCTTATGTTGTCACAATGGATATTTTAAGTGCGGTAGCAATGAATTGATGAATACATCCCTATGTTGCATATTAGTCGTGGGATATTTCAATTTCCCCTTCAGTCACTTGAATATCTGGTAAATCTCCCACACGAATTCTCTTGGTGTTTGTCTAATTTTGATCATCTCGTTCATGTACTGATCTTTTTAACTTGGCTTCTGGATCTCTCTTATCAGCAATTTCTTGATGTCTGCAATCGTTCTGGTTGTCCGTGGTGGATTTTTTGTAGCTAAACTCATATACCAATCAAGTGTGTGATACATTAATGTAATCGCTAGTTGTATCATTTTAATGTCTTCGTCTGTGATCTATTTTTCTTCCCAAATATTCTCACATATGAACTAATGTTTTTTTGGGTCCTTCGACGCTTCTCCTTTAAATTATGGTAACTTGATGGTGGGATCATGTCCTTCCATTATGAACATTGAACTACTACCTCCACACGGTGTAGATACTTGACTAGTTCTCCCTAAACTGGCTCCTCCAGTTCATGTTCCTTGTGTAGATGTACTTCCTGTTGTCTTTTTTTTGAAATTTGGTTGTCTAAATGGTGGTGTTCTCTTTGGTGTATTAGTCGCACATGGGTTTATGGGTTCCACACTGACATTAATATGGATAGGATTGTTTCCTTCTCTTCTTGTTCTTGGGCCTCTCATCTTCCTCTCATATGTTGCATGCAAGATTTTCTCAATCTTCTCCACAGCCTGGATATCCTCTACCTCTTCCTTGTCGCTCTCTAAGCCTTCCCTCGCGGCTATGACTCTCTGCTTGGTATTCATCTTGTATTGGTAGGGTACTCCACTATGCATCTTTCCAGTTGTTGCCATGATATTCTTGATATGGTCGGTATCCATCATGATTGGGTCCAAGGGTTCCTCCTCCTTTCCCTTATCCTTTCCTCCTTCCATTTCTCCTCTTTTTGTCAATGCTTTCCCCCTTCCCCCATGCATGTAGGGAAGTTTAGATGTCTAACTTCATTGTCATTACACCTTTTTTATATAAAAATATCTTAATAGAAGTATACATTGATATAATGTACCTTCCTCAAGGTCCACATAGAAACTCTTGCTCCGTTGTGCTGTACGACTTCATTATATCTACTGAAAAATCTATTATAAATCTTTCCACAATGTTGTCGAGCCAAAAATCTACTGCATGGGTGAAGTTTTTGTTCCCCTGCTGTGACTGCTCAATCTGTACAGGGGTCCACTCTAACTATCAGATCCGGTTTGTTGCATGTTTATCCTTCAACCTTAGTATCCAATCCTGTAATAAGTGTGTAAAATCACAGATAAATGCTTCATGCAAATCAGTAAACACGTATTTCTCAATATATTTATGGGGTGTTACTATAGGGTTTCTATTATACTTTTGTGCAAACTCCATCTCTTTTCTTCATAGCCAGCTTTTGATCTCTTCTTTTGTGTGATTTCACGGTCTCAACATCCCCTTATAGTGGCTCATTTCTTTCTTCTCTGCTTTAATATTTTCGTGCTCCACCTCCCACAGATCTTATGAATATTTTAACAGATATTCAACATATCTCATCTACTCAATCCTCTATTGTTCCTACCAATTGCAATGAAACCATTTGTTGGTTAGTTATATATCCTATCTGAGTTCGTATTGAGTGATCCAAGGTTCATATTTGTTTGGGGTTCCAACAAAGCCTCTAAAACTGTCGGCCCTCCTTGTAAACCAGAAGGCAACGCAACACAGAGGGTGCACTTCTCCATCTCACCGGAGATAGACTTAATGTGTGGATAAAATACTTATGTTTTTATAGCCTAGGATTGAGTGAAAGATCTGATAATTGTATATTGAGAGTTATATTACAACTTATTAACATAATACATTGTTTATTATGATTATGCAGGAATTATAACAACCTATTCATTCAACATAGAAATATCTACTGGTGACAATAAATAAACACATGAATTCAATCACACAACACAGGTTTTACTGTGGTTCACCCCCTCCTGGGCTACATCTAGAAAGAACCTTCTCTTATTTATTTTTATTATAGTAGAACTTAACTATACCATCGCGTTCTTTACAAATCTTCTTAGTGGGTAAGAGATATTATGAGGCAGACTATATCACCCTAGGCTCCTCATCCTGTGATGTAACCCTCAATATCTACCCTCCTTAGTCCTCTCTAGCTCAATCTCTTACAAACTTAGGTCATATAACAAAATATTAAATAACATTCATTCTTCGTATTTGTCTCTCTACATCAACCAACACTCAACTCTAACAACAACCATCTCCACCTCGTTATGAGATATAGGTATCTATATTTATACATTTTTGGCTTTTCAACCATTACAATACATTGCCAAAACCCTAACACTAATGTCATTAGGTCTTCCATGCATGCACGCCTGCTAATTTTCCTTCCATCTGTCGCTTTCCTCGTGCATGCCTTTTTTCCCAAAATCTCCTTTATTTTTTCTTTGGCCTGCTTCCAACACTCGATATTTGATTTCCAATATAAATAATATCAATGGTCTAGAATGATTTTGATTTGAGATCGATGGTGCAGATCGCACTTAGGAAAAATTGTTTCATAGTTTAAGAAAAAAAAAGTATGTTTGGAGTCATTTTCATATTTTGGCCATAATTGGAGAAAAATAATTTGGATCTTGATAAAAATTATTGGTTTTATCCATATATAAAATATCTACAAGATTTCCAGAGAGGTCCATTGACCAATTCTTCTTGGATTTGTCGAAAAATGTAAAATAATGGTTTTTAAATATCTGGGTCCAAATCATTGGCAGAGGTCCAGATTAAGGTAAAAATATTTGAGAGCATCCAGAAGGAAGACATGCAAATAAACCATGAAGGAACTGAATAAACCCTAAGGGGATTGAAATAGGGATACTAAAATAGGCGAAAATCCACTATTCCAAGCCACTTTTGATGGATTTTTTTGATTTTCAGAGAAGAAAAAGTGACCCTAGATCACAAACCTGAAGAACTTTATTTATCGATATTTTATATAATCATTGAGACACAAAATTTGGTTTATTGAAATTTTCTAGAAGTGTACAAATTGTGATATAGCCAGTTTTTCTAAAAATTCCAAGTCTGGAAAAATGGGTGAAAAAGGACAGTTGCAGATTCAAGATTGCTACAGTTTTTGACTGGAGCTTCATATTAAAATTTTGAGAGTTGGTACTAATTTTATTTCATTAATTTTATCTACTTCACATATAAAATTTTCTCTAGTTCTTGATATATTTTCCTCTATAGTTGATAGAAGTTGGCACTTCAATAAAATTGCACTAGTGGAGAAAATGCCCAAAAAGGATGAAAGTGGCTTTTTTAGGAAGTCATAACTCCAACTCAGAGATCGAATTGAGGAATGAGTATATTCGTTGGAAATGTGATTTGGAGGAGAATAAAATTGAATTGTTATAATTTGGATAATGATGATATATTTATTCATGATTTGAGTAGAAAAAGGACCTGTAGCATTTTTTGACAAAAGTTTTATAATATGCATAATTCTAACAAAATGGCTAATTGCACATTTTGCATATTTAGGGAGTATAACCATAGAATTTTAATATAAGAATTAGTATTCAATAAATGGAGGAAGTAGATGGAGACTTTAGTCACAATAAAGAAGTCAAAGGTCAAAATATCAGTGTTGGTAATGTAGAGACAGAATCAAATGGGCACATGAGCAGAGGGGAACAAGAAACGTTAATAGAGACTGTGAGAAGCCTGAAAATAGAAGTGAAAAGTTACAAAGAAGATATTGAGAGGTTGATGAGAGAACAAAATAATATAAATTCTCAAGTGATGCAAATCCTAAATCATTTACATATGAAAAAAAGGAATGGCTCAAACTCAAGGCAGGAGGAAGAAGGAAGATATCATGAAAGAAGAGGTAACTACCAAAGAGAAGCTCATTCAATAATTGATATCAGAAATCATATAAATCACTCACCTCCTTACTCAACAAGTGAATTTTATGCATCTGAAGACTCCATAAGTAGTCCATAAGTGTCTCCTTCTAGACACCAAAGAACAAGACAAGAATTAGACAGTTTGCAAGGAAAGATGAGGAAACTTAAGACACCATCATTTGATGGTGAAATATAAAAGAAAGATGATGCTAAAGCATGGATTCTTGGACTCAACAAATATTTTCAATTGCACAACTACTCATCCAACCTGGAAGCCATAATTTCCACATACCATTTGCATGGAAAAAATGCTATGTGGTGGAATCAACTAAATCAAGTTGAGCACATTAATAAGAGAAGGAACACTTTGAAAAAACTCAAGAAATATTTTCAGGAGGAGTAACTTTTAGAGAACTTATATGAAAATAAGATGCAGGAGTTATTTGAAGTCAGGTTGGGAAGCATTTAAATGGTAGAATATAAGAAGAAGTTCTTGGGATTGCTGAAGTATGTAGGATTTATCAAGGATGAAAATGTGAAGATACAAATATTTTTAAGTGGACTTCCATCCTTTTATAAGGAAGATATTCAATATGATGAGCCTAGGACATTGAGTGAGACCATCAGGAAGGATAAGAACCTACATGAGCAAGACAAGGGTAGAGAATCCATGCAGAAATATTGGAAGGATAGTAAGAAGGCGAAATATGATAAGAGGAGGAAGGTATTCAAACCTCCTTTCAATAGAAACATCCGTAATAAAAATCAGCAAGATTAGTATACTAAAGATGAACATAAGAAAGAATATTCCTTGGGGAAAAGAGGAATACCACCAATCCAATGTTGGGGTGGGGGAGGAAAATCACCTATACAAGGATTTCCCTCACAAAGAAGATAAAGCAAAGACTATGCCCAACATCCAAAAGGATATAATAGTGGAGGACATGGGAAAGATATATGCAACCTTAAAATATCGACAAGAAGAGTACCAATCTAATATGATTGAAATGTAAGGTAAAATCATTAATCAGCCTTTTGGTATTTTAATTGATCCAGGAACAAACCATTGTTACATTGACCTTAAAATAGTGGATAGATTACATTTAGATAAAAGTAAGCTTGAAAATTCAAGTTTGATGCAACTGGCCACTGGAACCATAAGAAGGGTCAATGAGATGGTCATAGGTTTTCCAATAAATCTGAATGGAGAGAGTACTAATGCTAATATGAATATCATACCATTAGGATATTACAACATCCTAATTAGAATGGATTGGTTGGACCAAGACCATTCTATCCTAGATTGTCATAGAAAGACATTTACATGTCTTTATGAAGAAGGAAAACAAAGCACTGCGAAAGGAATTCCAAGACCCATCTCCATAAGGGATATTTTATCCTTACAACTGAAGAGATGTTTCAGGAAAGGATTTCAATTTTATGCAACTCATGTCGAATATCCAAAAAAAGACAGAAGGGCCAAGACTTGAACATTTTCCATTATTGCAAGACTTTGATGGTGTATTCCAAGAAATAATAGGATTTCCACTGAAGAGGGAGATAGATTTCTCTATTGATTTAATAGAGGAGCTTCCCCAGTATCAAAAAATCCTTATAGAATTAGTACACCTAAATTGAAAGAATTACAAATGCAGTTGGAAGAATTATTGAATAAAGGGTACATACGTCCAAGTGTTTCATCTTAGGGAGCACCAGTACTCGTTTTCAGAAATAAGGATGTAAAATTGAGGCCGTGTATAGAGTTTAGACAACTGAATAAATACACTGTGTAAAAAAAATAATCTCTACCCATAATTGATGACCTCTTTGACCAACAAAGAGGGGAAAATATATTTTCAAAGATAGACTTGAGATATGGATACCATCAGGTAAGAATCAAGGAATAAGACATCAATAGTACAACCTTCAGAACCAAGTATGGACATTATGAGTTTGTAGTGATGCCATTTGGAGTGACCAATGCACCAACTGTCTTTATGTTCTTAATGAATGGAATATTCAGAAATTATCTAGATAAGTTTTTCATTGTGTTCTTGGATGACATAATTATTTATTCTATTTCCAAGGAATAGTATGAACATCACTTGAAGTTAGTGTTGCAAGTATTGAGGGAATGTCAACTTTATGCCAATCTTAGTAAGTATTATTTTTACCAAGAAAAAATCCATTATTTGGGGAATATTATTTCAGAATAAGGTATAGTAGTAGATCCATAGAATATTGAAGACATTATAGGATGGCCAACACCTAGGAATGTTTCAGAAAATAGATATTTTATGGGATTAGATGGATACTACATGAGGTTTATAGCAGGTTTCTCTAAGATTGATCATCCCATCACTTATTTGAAAAATAAGGGAATTAAATTTGAATGGAAAATTGAGTGTGAAGAGAAATTTATTTTGTTTAAAGAATTGCTTACTAGTGCATCTGTTTTAAATATTGATGACCCAAATGAGAATTTTGTGGTATGTACAGATTTGTGTAAGGAAGGACTTGGTCGATTCCTCACTCAAAATGGACATGTCATTGGTTATGAGTCCATAAAAATCAAAGAACGTGAGAGGAATTATGACACACATGATTTGGAGCTCACTTCCATAGTTCATGTATCGAATATGTGGAGGCATTATCTCATGGGAAAAACATTTGAATTAAGGACAAACCATAGTGGTCTGAAATATACTTTTGAACAACCAACTTTGAATGCTAGGAAAACAAGATGGATGGAATTTTTAAGTGAGTGTGACTTTGACATCAAGAATGTCAAGGGAAAATAAAATAAATTTTCCGATGCACTATGCAAAAGAATACACCTCGCGCATGTTACAACTATTAGTATGCATCATTGATATTTTAAGAGAAGAATTTTAGATGATGTTGTTACAGATCAACATTACCTACAGGTAAAAAAATGTTTACAACAAGAAAATGTACAACAAAAAATCAAAGAGTATGAAATTAAGGAAGATGGATTAATTATGTATAAGAATGGAATTTATGTTCCTAGTTCTAGAGAACTTAGGAATTTGGTATTAAAATAAATGCATAATGTTCCATATGTCGGACATTTGAGTTACCATAAAACAATTGCAGTATTAAGAAGCCAATTCTTTTGGCCAATAATGAAGAACGATGTTGTTGATTACATTGCCAGATGTATGGAATGTGAGAGAGTAAAAGATGAGAATAGACACCCAACGAGTTTGGTTCAACCATTTCCTATTCCAGAGAAGAAATGGGAAGTGGTAACCATTTATTTTATAACTAAATTTCCTAGGAAAACAAGGCAAAATGATTCCATGATGGTAGTTGTGGATAAATTGACAAAGGCTGCTCATTTTTTTCTTATTAAGATTACTCATACAACAGATAATATTGAAGAAATTTACATGAGGGAAATTTCTAGGTTTCATGAGATACCTAAGACAATTGTTTCAGACAGAGACACAAAGTTTAATTCAAATTGCTGGAGGGGTTTATTTAAAGGATTTTGGTACAAATCTAAATTTTATCACAACATACCATCCATAATCAGATGGGAAGACAAAGAGATTCAACCAAGTAATTGATGACGTGCTGAGAATGTATGTGATGGATAAACCATATAAGTGGGGAGATTTATTGCATTTGGTTGAGTTTTCCTACAACAATTTGTATCGATATTCATTGAATATGAGCCCATTTGAATCTTTGTATGGTTGAAAATGCAATACTCTAGTGAGTTGGCACAACTCAACAGACATAGTAGTACTTGGTCTAGAATTGCTCAAGGATGTGGAAGAGAAGATAGTTAGATTAAGTATAACTTAAAGGGAGCTCAAGATAGAAAGAAAAGTTATGCATATAAGAACATGACACCTAGGGAATTTAAAGAGAGGGGGCATTTTCTTTTAAAATTGAAGCCCAAGAAGAGCTCATTGAAGTTGGGTAGTTGTACAAAGATAGCAGCCAAATTCTATGGTCCATTTGAGATCTTGGACATAATAGGGCTAGTTGCATACATTCTTGTAATGCATGCTTGATGCAGGAGCATCACTCCAAGCCATATACGCACCATACACCCAACACATCAAAGTGAACATTTAATGGAGAAAGGGAGAGGCGCAACCCTCTCAATTTTGAAATTCGAAATTGCCTTAAATGGTTGTAAGGATGAGATCTAGATCTGATTTAGACAAGACAACCATTTAATGTAATTGAATGTAAATTAATGAGAGTTGGTGAGGATGGAGGGAAGCGCTCGAGGAGCCCCCTTTTGTAAAAAAACATCTTCTTTTGTTTTCAGTAGAGAGGAGAGGCAGAGAAGAATAGAGATAATAGGTTAGAGAGGAGAGGAAGTTGTGACTCTGTTGCAGTCCGAGCTCACATTGTAAAGAGACATTTCATATAAATACAATCAGAGAAGTTTTTCTTGCATGTTATTCTATGTATGTTGATGAATGTCTTTATGTGTTTATGATATGTTGTAGATGTATGTTAGATGTGCATTTGCAGAGATACATAGGTTTTTCTATCCGTGAGTTCTTTGATTTTAGGTTTGGGTTCTTTGAGGATTCATGCAAGAGGTTGCATGACAGAGTACTGCGGTATCTGAAAGCCAGTGTATAGAGTGCACTTCTGAATTCTGTGGAATTTGGATAGAGTTGTCCTAGGAGGGCACACCAAAAGAAGTATTAGACCCAGGGAGGAAGCCTCAAGGTTGTTGAACACCTTGAAGGAGAAACTGTGTAGAGGAGAGCACAAAGAGGGAAGATAGAACGTCTAAGGTTTTGTAGAGCTCTACTTGGAGGGCATCGAGTGGGTGCAAGAGGTGCAAGGAAGGAACTTTATTTTGAGTTCAGTAAGAATATAGAGTCACTGAAGATTCTATAGAAGTTATGTCAGGAGGGCATTGAGTGATTGCAAGGAGTGCACCAAGAAGAACTCTCTTTCAAGTTATGAGATAAGGGAAGTGTCACGGGTAAGACACTCACATGATTACTAAACATCTTGTAGGCTCAACAAGGCGTCCTTGAGCGGGAAGTTGTAGAGGAGGGAACTTCCACTCCTTCAAGGAGAGGAAGGGATAGAGACCATTGAGGTCTGAGCAGTTGAATCTCAAGAAGGAAAAACACCTATGCAAGGAGTGCACCAGGTTAACATTTGGGTGATGTGGTGATAGACAACCATCTGAAGGCTCATCAGGTAAGGAGTGTGTAGAAGTGAGAACTTGTCTCAAAGATCTTAAGATTAGGAAGGATCACACCATTGAGTGCAAGAATATTGCAAGGATTACAGATGTCGAGAAACTTGTGAGGTTTCAGAGCGAAGAAAGCTCAGTAGGGACAACGCTTCTAGAATGAAGGCGAGTTCATCAAAGTCAAATCGAGCTCAACGAGGAAGAAAAGGTTGAGGCCTTTGAAACTTTGAAAATATTCCAAGGGGAAGGGAAGGAGCACATGCTTAGGAAGGAGTAACAACTACCGTTGGATTAGTAGTGTAGATAACCACTGATCACGGGATCAGGGAAAACTACGTGGAGGTTAAACCTATAGAGGTAGCATAGTGGAAGATCTGAACAGATGATGGAGACGCTTCAAGAGGAAGTGCCAAAATATTGTGGACCGTTGGATCTCACAGATCTGTGAGAAGGTTAAGGCAGAGTGTCTTTTAGAATTTCATCAATTCCAATCACAAGGAGCCAGGGCACTCAGCATTGAAAACCCTGAAGTCACGAAACGTGACATTTCTTTGGAGTGGAATTTCGACATTCCGACATTTTGGGGTTCAGGAAGTGGAGGAGGCTATGATTTTTGGAATCAAGAGTTTCAAAATCCCGGTTCATGAAATACCGAAAATATCTAAGACATTTTGGGAATTCAGGGATTCGGACACCGGGAGATCAAGAGTGAAGAGTCGTTGAAATCATGAAAGGAGGATTCGCGAAAGGACCAGGACCATCCATCAAGGAGAACATGTGGCGAGCAGTCAAGGGGTCAAGGAAAGGCCTGAAAGATTTCAAGCCGTCAATCTAGTGGGATCATAGTTGTTGGCTCCAAAAGGTTCTGGGCCATTGATCTCTTAGAGGGAGAGATTTCAGCATTTCAGGGTCCGGGAGGTTGAAGGACCAAGAATCGTCTTCAGTCGGAATCACAAAATCCTGAATCGCAAAACCTCGAAAGAACGAATGCCAAGACATTTCAACATTTTGGCAACTGGGGATTTGAAATACAGAGAACAGGGGGAATGCTTGCATCATGATTTCCTAAATCATGAAAGCTGGTAGCGCTTCGACATCAAGCCCTTTTCATCATCCCTGGAACCGAGTGTTCAAGAGGCTAGGAGTTGGGAGACAAGGAGTCCTGACTGGTGAAATCGTGAGACCTTGAAATGTGAAAGGTGTAGAGAATTAAGGGGAGGAGATGGCTGTGGAGTTGAGCCCTTTTTGACTTTTTGACAACCGAGAGTTCATGGGTGAAGGAGTCATGAGACAAGGAGTCCCGACTCGTGAAATCACAAAACCTCAAAACGCGAAAGTTGAGTGCGTGCATAGGTTTTCTCAAGGCCTGTGCTAGGGAATTAAAGGGACCCATGAATTCATTCAAAGGGTTCCAGTAGGATCCCAAAGAGCCATTTTGGCTCAGAAGATGATCGATCCAGAGACCGAGAGGTCACAAAACCCTGTTGAGGTAGGGGGTCTACATTAGTTGTGGTATCAGAGCCACCTTTTGTCTGTAGACTACAGGCAAAGGGAGGTAGAGTAGATAAATAAAATACTCTGATACACACCATCAGTTGTGGTATCAAAGCTTGATTTTATCTATATATTGCAGGCAGAGGGAGCCAGAGGAAAAGGAAGAAAGAGTGTTGAAGCTCTGTGATCATTGTTGCAAGGTGCATAACAATCTATAGACAGTCAAGAGGACTGTAGGAAAGGCTAGAATCACTCATGGTTGTAGAGTGACAACAACAAGTTTTCCAAGAGGGAATATGGGTACTGAAGGCCATGGATGCAGCGGAAAGAGGAACCACCAGTAGAAGAGAAAATATGAGATGGATGAAGAGCTTGCTGAGATAAGGGAGAGAATGGAAGAGATTGCACTATGGATGTAGCAGGATGCAAAGACACATTGGGTGTATGAATGGCCTCTGAGGAGGAGATTAAAGCAGACCCCCAAGCCCTCAGGTCGAGGTCTGCGTATGATCATTCTAAATTTTCCCCTTGAGTCTGATTGACTCTTCGGTTCCTCCATAGGGAATCCCACACACACAACAATAGTGTTTTCCACAGGTCCTTATGAGTATGCCCCGTGTGATCAAACACAAAGAATCACTCAAATCTCTTGACCAAAATAAGATGATCACACCCTTTTCCAAATCAAGATTTTGGGTTTCACGATATCACGATTCCTATTGTTGAGTTTCTCATCTCTTCAACCTCCGAAACCCGAAATGCTGAAAGGAGGAAATATTTTTTTCGCATCCTCCTCCATAGCTATATCGCATTTTGTGACTTCGGGAGTTCCAGAACAAATAACCTCTAACTCTTGTCTTTGAAAATACTGAAATGTTAAATCGTTATGTTTTTATAAAAGGATGGCTTCCAACAGAACTTTTCGTTGATTCTGGAGTTTTGAACTTCGCAACTTCGTGAATCCTAATGAAAAGCTCACGGCTCTTCAACCTCCAAAACCCTGAAATGGTCAACTAGGTTTGACTCCGCCTATTGATGAAGACACGCCACCTATCCACTCCAATGTCTTTTATTTTTGACGTGGACTCTTGCCACTTGTCACTCTTCCCGACTTTTGGTATTTGAACCGACCTTCGACTGTCGTTCCCCTACCACTTCGAAATCTCGAATTCCAAAATGACATCTCCTTCCTTTAGATCGAAAACCCACATTTTTTTTCAGGCTTTTGGGTACCAAAAGTTCAAGACTCTCAATCCCAAACCACTGGTCCCCACGATCCCCGAAATTTTGAACCCTGAAACACCGAAATGTCGAAACACCACTTACAATATTTCATGTTTCGCAACTTCAAGGTTTTTAAATGAAAAGGCCCCGGGCTCCTTGTCCTTAGGATTTCTGGTATTCTGAATCTCGAATTACCAAAATCCAAAAATTCTTCACTTAAAAATTCCTTCTCACGATTCAGGAGTTAGAGTGACCAAGGATTTTGGCTTACACTCTGGACTTACAAATTCCAAATCCTTGAAATGATCTGATGGCTCAAAACAGATCATGATCAATGGTCCACGTTGATTCCTGATACCAAAGTGATGCATTCATCCTCCCCTATCCACCTTCTAGCTTCTCTGGAAGCTATGGTCCTCTCGATTTCGAGAGTTCTCCATAGAGAATTCTAACCGCTAGTTTCCTCCTTGACAACTTCTGCGAAATGAACCAGTATTCTTCCACTTGAACTTAACTTCTACGAGATGCTTTCAATATCTGTCTCCCTTTGAGTACTTTCAAAGGTGTTGACCCTCCTGAACTTTATCTGGCAACTCAAGCATCGAAAAGACTCTGGTACGCACTCCTTGTGGCAATCTATCAAATAATTTTGGGTATTTGATCCTTTTGACTCTGTGCACTCTCAGCAACAGTAGTCCTTCAATCCTTCCCTTAGTTGATAAGTCTTAAGAATTCCAATAGCCTGCACACTCCTTGCATAGATTCTGTGCTCCTCCTGCACTTCTATTGAATGAGAACAGTGGTATCCCTCTTGAGATTTCTGAGATAAAACTCAAAATCTTTGTCAACGCACACCTTGGAGACGTTTCATTGCACTCCTTGCAGGAACTTCTCTCACTCAGGAAGAGAAACAACTGAAACTCGTTCTCTCTCTCTCTCATACTTCAAACATTGAACATGAAATCATACATTCACCACAGCATTGAAACAAAATGCATAACAAAGAGAATAAAACAACTGTAACCATACCATTCACCATGTATAAACAGAAAACATCATAACACCATGAAATCTAATTCAAAGCTTCATATATTAATTCAAAGCTCCTGTACATGGGTTCTTCTCTATATCCCTCTGCTACAGCTCTCAAAAATGGTGATAATGTTCATAATCATACAATGACACAATGGTGAGGTTGTCTATATTCGTTTTCCCTCCTATTCTCTAAAACTATCTAATCTATTAATTCAAATCTACCTACTTCCATTAACTGGGCTTAAATGTCTTTTACATTGACAGATGAGAGAAAATCGCTCATGATTTGTTTACAACAGTCAGACATAAATTCAAGTATGCTTCCAGATATTACATTTATATCCATTTCTTAATCTTTCAAAACATTTCAAAACATGAAAAATGTGTTAGCGCTTGTCCCAGCTGGCTTCTTCTTTCATGCTCACTTGATTGCTTACGATGCTCCTGCATCATACTCCCTCGCTTGAAAATTTTCATGATCTCTTGCATGGTCTGTTCATGCTTCTGAATTTCTTCTTCATCTTCCCAACTGACATCTTCAACTAGATGTCTTTTCCATTTGACCTGGTATTCAAAATACTCCCTTCTCCTGGTCTTTTTCCTAATCCTCTTGTCAATTATGCTTTCCATCTGTGGCTTTTCAGCTACAAGCATCTATTTAGTTCATTGAACCTATGTCTATTCATCCTTTGCTTTTGCTTCTTCAGGTCTATAAGGGTACAAATCTGCAACATTGAATATCAGTGAAATTCCAATCCCATCGGGTAATTCAATCTCATATGCGTTTTCCCCAAATTTCTTCATGACCTTGCATGGTCCAATATTTTTCATCTTCAACTTGTTATATGTTCCCCTTGGAAACCTTTCCTTCCTCAAATGTGCAAGAATCAAATCTCAAACTTCAAATTGAAGTTCTCACCTATGTCGATCTGCTCTGCACTTGTATTCTTGATTTGAATTCTACAATCATTATTTAACTCGGCTGTGAAGCTCCTTCATTGCTTCTGCAAAATTCTCTGCACTAGCACTCCTAAATTCATTTTGTTCTGAATCTTTCAATTAAGAAACTCCCATAGGCTGCATTCCATATACAATTTTGAATGGACTCTACCCTGTTCTTCTGTTGAGTGAATCATTGTAAGCAAATTCCGCCTGTGGTAGAATATGATCCCACTGACTGTGGTGTTCAGTCACTAGGCTCCTCAACAAATATCCCAAGCTTATGTTCACAAATTTTGTTTATCCATCCATCTGAGGATGATATGTTGAGTTAAATGATAAACTTGTCCCCAACTTCTTCCATAAAGTCCTTCAGAAATGTCCCATGAATTTGGTATCCCGATCAAAAACGATACTCCTTGGCAAGCCGTGAAGTCTGGCGACTTCCTTGAAAAATAGGTTCACAATATGAGTTGCGTCACTGGTTTTCTGGCATGGTATGAAATTTTCCATCTTGGAAAATTTGTCAACTACCACAAAGATTGAATCATAGCTTTTTTGTGTTCTTGGCAGTCCCAATATAAAATCCATGCTCACTGCATCCCACGGCCTCTCAAGTATGGGTAATGGTTGGTATAACCCTATGTTATGCCTCTTCCCTTTTGTGTGCTGACAAATCCTGCATCTTTCCACAAATTTATTAACATCTATCCTCATCCCTAGCCAAAAATATGAGCAATTCAACTTTGAGAACATCTTATCATGACCGAAGTGTCCGACCAATCCTCCACCATGTTTTTCTTTCAGCAGATTCTCCCTCATGGAGCAGTTTGGAATACATAGATGATTTCTCCTGAATAACAATCCATCTTGGATCATATATTCGGTCCATTGGCTTTTGTCCCTGAGAATTGGATTCTCAAATGCCTCATACGCTTCCTTAAAATCTGGATCATCCTTGTACATTTCTTTGAGGTCATGAAAACCCAAAGTTTTGACTCTGAATTCATGCATAAGCAAACATTTCCTGCTCAAAGCATCAACAACTTTGTTAGCAATTCCAGAAATATGCTTAGTCACAAAAGTAAAATTCTGCATGAATTTGACCCATTTAGCATGTTTTTGGTTCAACTTCTCCTATTGAGTCACGAATTGTAAAGCATGATTATCACTGTACAAAACAAACTCCTTGGGAACCAAATAGTGCCTCCATTTCTTCAATGCTTATATGACCGCATAGAATTTATTGTCATATGTGGAGTACTTAACCTTTGCTTCATTCAGTTTTTCATTGAAGTATGTGATTGGTCTGTCATCTTGGCTCAAGACTGCTCCTATCACAAATCCACTCACATCACACTTGACCTGGAATGTCTTGCTGAAATCTGGCAAAACCAAAATTGGTTGCTCAATGATCTTCTTCTTCAACAAGTTAAAACTCTTCTCTGCTTCCTCTGTCCAGTGAAAAGATTTATGTCTTTTCTTCACTGTATCCATCATCGGTGCACTAATCCCACTGAAATTTTGGATGAACTTCCTATAGAAACTAGCTAAACCATGGAAGCTTCGAACTTCAAACACACTTTTCAGTGATGGCCAATTCTTAATTGCGTTCACCTTTTCCGGGTCCATATTCAACTCATTTGCAGAGATAACAAAACCCAAATAAATGAGTTTTGTCCTCATAAATGATGATTTTTCATATTAATCAACAATTTCTCTTGCTGTAATTTCTTCATCACTGCGGCTAAATGCTTTAAGTGCTCTTCTTCTGTCTTGTTGAAAATTAATATATCATCAAGATATACAATGACAAATTTCCTAATGAAATCCTTCAAGACTTCGTTCATCAACCTCATGAAAGTAATGGGTGCATTTGCTAAATGAAATGGCATGACAAGCCATTCATTCATATTGAATGTTGTCTTCCATTCATCACCTTCTCTCATTTGAATTTGATGATATCCACTTTTCAAATCAATTTTTGAAAAAAATCTTTCTCCACTCAAGCAATCCATCAAATCATCCATCCTTGGTAATGGGAATCTGTATCTGATGGTAATATTATTGATCCCTCTTGAGTCTGTATGCATCCTCCATCCTCCATCTTTCTTTGGGTTGAGCACTATTGGAACAACGCATGAACTCAAGCTCTCCCTAACCAATCCTTTGTCCATTAAATATTGGACCTGGCTCTTAACTTCTTCATTCTCCTGTGATGTCAATCTGTATTCTTCTTTGTTTGGTAAACTGGCTCCAGGTATAAGATCAATGTGATGGCTTATACTCTTGATCGGTGGCAACGAACAAGGTAGTTCATCCACTACTATATCAGCGAACTCTTCCAACAACTTCTAGATTTCTTCTGGTAAATCATCCACTCTTGTATTGGTCAAAACAATTCTAGGATTTTTGACCACAATAAATTGTGTGTCTTCCTTCTTAACCTCATTAAGAAGTTCCTTCCCACTCATGAGAAGTACAGTGTTTCTCACTTCTGGTTTCACTTCTTTTTCCTTAATTGGAAACAACACGTGAGTCCTACCATTCTTCTCTAGGGTGTATGTGTTCTTTCTCCCATCATGAACCACATTCCTGTCATATTGCTATGGTCTACCCAGCAATAGATGACAAACATCCATGGGAATGACATCACATAATATTTCATCCTTATATCCTCCTATTTTAAATTCAACTAAACATTGTTTAGTGACATTTACTTGATGTCCTTTTTGTAGCCATGAAACTCTGTATGGGCTTGGATGTATGATAGTCTCTAGCTCCATATTTTCTACCATCTCTGTAGAAACGAGATTGTATATGCTACTGCTATCCATGATGACTTTGCATACTCTGTCTTTTTTTTTGCAAGCAGTTCGAAACAAACTGTTCCTTTGGACTGGGTTCTCTGCCTCCTTTTCTGGCGTTAAGAGAACTTTCCTCATCATTAAGGATCTTCCGCCCTCAACATCTTCTACCTCAACATTCCATCCTTATGCTTTGGAAATGTGAGTTTCACCACCATCTTTCTTTATGTCTGGACACTCATAAGATTTATGTCCATTTTTCCCACAGACAAAACATTTCACTTCACCTCCTCAGCCTCTTCCTCTTCCTCTAGCTCAAGGAAAAGTATTTCTATCAGCATACTACCCTCTCTGTGAGATTCCTCCTCTCTCATGTTGAGTTGGAGGTTTCTTCCCCTCTTCTTTAGGTCTCTGAGTTCTGTCTTGGGAAATTGATTTCCCTCTGGCTTGACTTCTGCCTTGACCTCTTTGACCTTTCTTTCGGCTCATCTTCTCCTCATCTTTCAAATCCATCTGATAAGCATATTCCACACTTCGAATGATCATCATGCTCATATCATATTGAATGTCATATCATAGACCATTCATGTATCTGGAAACCTTTTCATCATCTCTTTCCCGATGACCTTCCCTTATGTTTATATTGTATAATTCTTCAGTGTATTCTTTCACTGACATCATCTTCTATCTCAAATTCTGCATCCTCCAAAACAGAGTGATTTGATAATCCTTGGGTATGAATTTGGCCTTCATTTTCACAACCATTCTATCCCATCTTTTGTTTGTCTTCTTGCCTTTGTAGCGTCTGTCAGCCTGCAGTTCATCCCACCATAGTGCTTCATGTCCTTTAAGTCTAGTGATGGCATGTTTGACTTTCTTGTCTTCATCGGCATCCTCATAGTCAAATTATTTATCTAGAGCTCTAATCCAGTCTAGAAGCTCTTCAACATCTAGGTTTCCGTCATACACCGGAATGCCCATTTTTGCTCTGGAACCTATCCTTGCAACAACCCTGAATAGGCATTCATCTACAACATCTTCGACTGTGACTTCTTCTTCGTGTCCAGCTTCATTTTCACTATCAACCTCCCTAATATCCCCAACGTCGACTATGCACCTCTTTGTTATTTCCATGGCATCAAGCCTGGCACATAGTTCACGGATTTCCCTTTCCACTGCTAGATCATGCATAGGTCTATTCTTCTTCTTGGAAGCATGGCTGAGAAATGTTCTTCTTTTCTCTGTTACAGAAAGAAAAGACTTGTTCTGCAGCTCTGATACCTACTTTGATGTTTGTCCGAGTACTCTTCCTTCTCCTGCTTCCTCCGTCTGCAATATAAAAAAAAAGTCAAGCTCTAATACCATAATTTAATGCAGACCCCCGAGCCCTCAGGTCAAGGTCCCCGTAGGATCATTCTAAATTTGCCCCTTGAGTCTGATTGACTCTTCAGTTCCTACATAGGGAATCCCACACACACAACAATAGTGTTTGCCACAGGTCCTTATGAGTATGCCCTGTGTGATCAAACACAAATCATCACTCAAATCTCCTGACCACAATAAGATGATCGCTCCCTTTTCCAAATCGGGATTTTGGGTTTCACGATATCGCCATTCCTATTGTCGAGTTTCTCATCTCTTCAACCTCCGAAACCTAAAATGCCAAAGCACCAAAATCTTTTGGCTTCATCCTCCTCTACATATATATTGTGTTTTGTGACTTCTGGAGTTATAGAGCAAAGAACCCTGACCTCTTGTCTTCAAAAATACCAAAATGTTGAATCCCAATCTATTCAAAAAATGTTGGCTTCCAATGGAACTTTTCGCCTATTCAGGAGTTTTGAACTTCTTGACTTCGTGAATCTTGATGCAAAGCTCCTGGCTCTTAAACCTCCAAAACCCCGAAATGGTCAACTAGTTTTGACTTCACCTATTGACGAAGACACGCCACCTGTACACTCCAATGTATTTTATTTTTGACGTGGACTCTTGCCACTTGTCACTCTTCCTGGCTTTTAGGACTTGAACTGCCCTTCGACTGTTGTTCCCCTACCACTTCGAAATCCCAAATTCCAAAGTCATGCCTCCTTCCTTTAGACCGACAACCCACATTTGTTTCAGGCTTCTGGGTACCATAAGTTCAAGACTCTCAATCCCAAACCACTTGTCACCACAATCCCCGAAATTTTGAAACCTCAAAACACCAAAATGCTGAAATGCCAGTTACAATATTTCATGTCTCGCAACTCCGGGGTTTTTCAATGCAAAGGCCCCTAGCTCCTTGTCCTCAGGATTTCCTATATTCTGAATCTCAAATTATCAAAATCTTGAAATTCTTCACTTAACAATTCCTTCTCACGATTCAGGAATTAGAGGACCAAGGATTTTGGCTTACACTACGGACTTACAAATTTCAAATCCCCAAAATGATCTGATGGATAAAAATAAATCACGATCAACGATCCACGTTGATTCTTGATACCAAAGTGATGGGTTCGTCCTCCCCTATCCACCTTGCATATTCTCTGGATCATACATTCCTCATGATTTTTTGAGTTCTCCACAGAGAATTATGACCGCTAGTTTCCTCCTTGACAGCTTTCGCGAAATGAACCAGTATTCCTCCACTGGAACTTAACTTCTACGAGACACTTTCAATCTCTGTCTCCCTTTGAGTACTTTCAAAGGTGTTGACCCTCCTAAGATTGTTCTAGAAACTCAAGCCTCGAAAAGACTCTGGTATGCACTCTTTGTGGCAATCTATCAAATACTTCTAGGTATTTGATCCTTTTGACTCTGTGCACTCTTGACAACAATAGTCCTTCAATCCTTCCCTTAGTTGATAAGTCCTAAGACTTTCAATGGCCTGTGAACTCCTTGCATGACTTCTATACTCCTTCTATGCTTCTGTTGAATGAGAACAATAGTATCCCTCCTAAGCTTTCTGAGATAAAACTTAGAATCTTTGTCAACGCACACCTTGCAGATGTTTCACTGTACTCCTTGCAGGAACTTCTCTCACTCAAGAAGAGAAACAATTGAAACTCATTCTCTCTCTCTCTCTCTCTCTCTCTCTCTCTCTCTCTCTCAAAATTCAAACATTCAACATGAAATCATACATTCAACACAACATTGAAACAAAATGTATAACAGAGAGAATAAAACAACTGTAAGCATAACATTCACCATGTATAAACATAAAACATCATAACACCATGGAATCTTATTCAAAGCTTCATATATTAAATCAAAGCTCCTGTACATGGGTTCTTCTCTACAACTCTCTACTACGGCTCTCAAAAATGGTGATAATGTTCATGATCATACAATGATACAATGGTGAGGGTGTCTATATTTGTTTTCCCTCCTATTCTATAAAACTCTCTAATCTATTAATTCAAATCTACCTACTTCCATTAACTGGGCTTAAATGCCTTTTACATTGACAGATGAGAGCAAATCACTCACGATCTATTTAAAACAGTCAGACATAAATGCAAGTATGCTTCCATCTATTACATTTATATCCATTTCTTAATCTTTCAAAACATTTCAAAACGTGAAAAACATGTTAGTGCTTGTCCCAGATGGCTTCTCCTTTCATGCTTGCTTGACTGCTTACGATGCTCCTGCATCAGAAAGCAAAGTGGTTAGTCAAGAAATTGTTGGCTAAGGGACAGTGAAGGCTATTGAGGAGGTGGCTGAGGTACATGGAAATCCTTAGAGATGAAGAGGAGATGGTTCATGTGTATGAACCAGAAACTGGGAGAAATGTTAGTGACATTGAAGATGAACTGAGACAATTGGATGATCTCAAAGACTTCCAGGAGGGCAGGGATGAATTTTCAAATTTCCAACCGGGCAATGAAATGAGATCATTGGAGGATCTCATAGACTGTCAAGAGGATAGCCATGGAAATTCATATTGCCAGGAGGGAAATGGTATGATATTAATAGAGGATCTCATAAACTGCTAGGTGGGAAGAAGTGGACTTTCAAGTTGCCAAGTGATAAATGGAAAGCGATTAGTGGAAGGTCTCGCGTACTACCAGGGGATTAGTACTGAAAGTTTAGATTACCAAGTGGGCAATGAGATGGGATCAATGGATCTCATAGAATGTCAAGTGGGCAGAAGAAAATTCCCAAATTGCCAGGTAGGCAGGGGAAAGGAGATGAGACTATTTGAGAGTCTCATGAACTTAGGGGAGAGTTTAGATCAGCAAGGAGTGCTGAAAGGTGAGGATCATAAGAGCATTATGATGATTGGAGGAATTCAGTTATTCGTACCACATAGCCCAGTTGAGGCCAGTGAAGGTGTTGTAGATGGAGCAACAGAAGAAATATAGCCAACATAAATTGTCATGGAGGAAGAAATGGAGTAGACACTGAAGTTTTCCTAAGAAGAATAAGATGAGCATTGAACAGAATGGCTCAAAATTTTCATCCAGGAAGATGGACAAGAAATCACTGTAGTATTGGAAGATGCAGAAGAAGAAGAAGAAGAAGAAGAAGAAGAGGAAGCAAACAACATGGAATTTGTTGGTCTGTGTGAAGAATTGGAAGCCCTGGAGAGAAGGGTGATGGTGCAAATATTTCACATCCAATAGGCTAAGTTGGAAGTAGATAGAGGAGCATACCAGCCTGGGAAGTAGCTGGAAGAACACCTGGCATAAGCAAATCTGTCAAAAGGAAAAAGTACTGTAGAATTGGAGTTTGTAGTGGAGTGGCCACTTAGTTCCACAAAGAGAGATAAAGACCGCATGGGAGATCAAGCAAATCTGCCCATTGAGAAGACATAAGTGAAGTAGAGAAGATTGCATACAAAGAGCCAGCCATGGGAGTAGCTAGATGAGGTAATTGAAGAAATCAAAAGGTTGATGTTGAGTTCAGTAGCAAAGACTACCAACAATGAGAAGCTGAGCAGAAGGGAGCCTGCAAGAGTAGCAAGGAAGCAGTAGCAGCAACAACGAAGCAGAGGAGTAGATGGATATCTCCAAAGAACTGTTTGGGATCCAGGTGGATTTTGATAGCCGTGCTGGGAAGATCATGAGCAGGAGCTCACGAATTTTTCACAGCAGAGGCATATGATGTAGGAGCATCACTCCAAGCCAGCCACGTGCCATCCAACCAACACATCAAAGTGTGCATTTAATGGAGAAAGGGAGAGGCACAACCCTCTCAATTTTGAAATTCAAAATTTCCTTAAATGGTTGTAAGGCTGAAATCTAGATCTGATTCAGACTAGACAACCATTCAATGTAATTGAATGTAAATTAATGAGAGTTGGTGAGGATGGAGGGAAGCACTCGAGGAGTCCCCTTTTGTAAAAAAGATTCTTCTTTTGTTTTTAGTAGAGATGAGAGGTAGAGAAGAATAGAGAGAATAGGTTAGAGAGGAGAGGAAGCCATGACTCTCTTCCAGTCTGAGCTGACATTGTCAAGAGGCATTTCGTATAAATACAATCAGAGAAATTTTTCCTGCACGTTATTCTCTGTATGTTGATGAATGTCTTTAAGTGTTTATGATATGTTGTAGATGTATGTTAGATGTGCATTTGCAGAGATAGATAGATTTTCCTATCTGTGAGTTCTTTGATTTTAGGTTTGTGTTATTTGAGGCTTCATGAAAGAGGTTGCATGACAAAGTACTGTGGTATCTGAAAGTTAGTGCATAGAGTGCACTTCTGAATTCTATGGAATTTGGACAGAGTTATGCTAGGAGGGTGCACCATAGAAAGTATTAGACCTAGGGAGTAAGCGTCAAGGTTGTTGAAGACCTTGAAGGAGAAATTGTGCAGAGGAGAGCACAGAGAGGGAAGACAGAACATCTGAGGTTCTGTAGAGCTCTGCCAGGAGGACATCGAGCAGGTGCAAGAGGTGCCAGGAAGGAACTCACTGAAGATTCTATAGAAGTTCTATCAGGAGTGTTGAAATATTGTAACTGCAAAGATTATTTTTATTATTATTAATATATTATTCATAGGATCAATCCCCATTGTGGATTGATCATGTCAGTTATTGTAATAGGACCAAATCCCCTTTTGTGGATTGGTCAACAAACAATTATAATAGGCAAAATAAGAAGTTGACCCCAACAGTTAATAAGGAGACCCAAAAATATAATAATGGTGGGTTTACCCACCCAGTTGGAGAAGTCGGCCCTTCAAGTGAAGAGACACTTCACACGTGCCAGACTTGTATAAATAAAGGAGGCTAGCACCTCACTTGGACATAACTCAGTTGTTCAGTTTGAGAGACAAGTTCTGATCTGTTACCGGCAAAGGAGAGAGAGAGTGGCACATATCTTGGGAGAGGAGCTTTTGTTTTAGCATAGAGATCTCTTGGCATTGTATTGGCTATCTATATTAAGAAAGTTTTGCTGGGTTTTCTTCCCCTAGAGGGCTTCCCAGGATAAATGTTGTGTCTCTTGTGATTGTGTATTTCTCAGTGATCTTGGATTATGCTATTGTTATCTAATGAAATGCAAACATATATAATAATGGCTTAAACATTAACATGGTTTCAGAGCCAAGCTGAAGGAAGCATATTTTGCAAGAGGAAAAACGTCATTGTTGCAGTACCTACAAATTAGGGTTTTTCAAAAGTGAATCTTTTCAGCCCTAAAACTATATAGAAAGTTGCGCCCTCCCCTAAGGATCAATTTGGCATCATCATCACACCTTTTTAGTGGTTGGATCTCCCGTAAAGTGAAACCCTAGTTTCATAAAGTACTAAAAAGTACCAGAAAACTAGTACCAGAAGTACTAGAAGTGCCAGAGTACCAGAGGTACCAGAAGCACCAGTCCAGAAATCCACAGGTCAGATTTGAAGGGGGAAAAGTTGGATTTTCTCAGATCCAAACACACTGGGCAACTCACCTCAGCCAAGCGCATCTCCTGGTAAGTTCACATTTTTATTTTGAGCACTTTCATTTTTCGGTCTCCAAGTAAAGATGTTTGTAAGCAGTAATCTTGTTGACAAGTTAGAAGGAGTGGAAAACTTTTGTGCCTGGAAGTATAGGATTGGCCTCATTCTTGAAGAGAATTATCTAGCAATATTCATCAAGGAAGAATTATTGGAACCTGAAGATGCTGCAGAAAAAGAAAAGCATCAAAAGGACACAATAAGGGCCAAAAGAATCATTGCAGATTCAATCAAAGACCATCTGATCCCTTATGTGTCATCTAAGAAGACCCCAAAATAAATGTTTGATGCCTTGACTAGACTATATGAAGGAAAGAACATAAACCGGAAGATGAATCTCATAACCCAACTGAAGAATACAAGGATGTAGAAAGGAGAAATGATTCAGGAATATTTCTCTAGAATCTCAGAATTCAAAGAACAACTAGAAGCTATTGGAGATACCATAGATGAAGATGAACTTATAACGATGGCCCTAAATGGTCTCAGAAGACCTTCAGATGCCTTCATCCAGATGATATGTGCCAAAAAGGAGAAACTGAAGTTCGACAGCCTATGGGAAGAATGCATCCAAAAAGAAACAAGAGTAACAAATCGAGAAGCATTACTAGCAAGGGATGATGATCAAGCCCTAGCTACTCACACCAAAGGAGGAAGGAAGAAACCCTACTTCCATAAGGAGACTCATAAAGAGCCTAAAAAATCAAATAAATTCAATCATAAAGAATCTCATCCAAGGAGATTTCAGAAGAAAGGACAATGAAAGGAAAGAGACTACTCATCTATACAATGCTATCATTGTGACAAGATGGGACACATTGCAAAGTTTTGTCCAGCCAGACAAGAACAATACAAAAGAAAACAAAAGAGGCTTCATGCCCATGTAGCCGAAGACGAAGAGCCACTCACAAAGATGACGAGAGAGGAGATCAAAGACCATGTGTTGATCTCATCCCTCTCGGGATCTGTAACACCTAGAGAGGACTCTTGTCTCATTGATAGTGGTGCATCCAAGCACATGACGAAACAAAGAAATATTCTCTCTTGTATCTCAGAGAAGATTTTTTCTCAGAAAGTGACACTTAGTGATGATTATCAGCACCCCATCAAGGGAGTGGGAGAATCAAACCATAAATTGAATTCAGGGAATTCACTAAAAATGAAGGATGTAGTATATGTACCAAGATTGAAGAAGAACCTACTCTCCATTTCAGCTTTAGAGAAGAAAGGCTTCAGAGTTTCCTTTATATATGGAGAAGTTCTTATGTGGGATAAGGGAGAAACTTTAAATCAAACAATCGTCATTGGCAATGAAGAAAATGGCTTGTATAAATTAAAGGGTCACTCAGAGGCTCCTATGACCCGTGCAATTGAAAACTCATGTGAACTTTGGCATAGAAGACTAGACCACATCAACTACAAGGCGCTACCATACATATGAAAGGTGGTAACAGTTTTACCAGAACTCAAAGGTGATCATAAAGGCGTATGCAATGGATGTGCACAAGGGAATAATATCAAGAACTCTTTTCTGAAGCGGGAAAACAAGAGAGAAGGATTCCTAGAACTCATTCATTCATATGTCTATGGCCCAATGCCATCATCCTCCATTAGCGGGTATGTATACTATGTATCATTCATTGATGATTACTCTCGTAAAACTTGGATATATTTCTTGAAGACTAAAGACGAAGTGTTCAGTAAGTTCAAGGAATTCAAATCCTTGATAGAGAACCTTTATAAAAGAAAGATCAAGATACTTAGGTCAGATAATGGAGGAGAATATACCTCAAAAGAGTTTTTGAACTTCTGCAAAGATGTTGGAATCATGAGGGAACTCACTACTCCCTATAATCCCCAACAAAATGGTGTAGCTGAACAGAAGAATAGAACAATATTGGAAGTTGTGAAGACTATGATCCATGAACAAGATCTTCCTATGTGCTTATGGGCAAAAGAAGCAATGGTAGTTGTTTACGTGCAGAACCGACTATCCCATAGTGCACTTGGGCTCAAGACACAGGAAGATATGTTCACTAGAAAGAAGCCAGAGGTAAGCCATCTTAAAATATTTGGCTATCCAGTGTTGATTCATATACCTAAAGAAAAGAGAAACAATTTGGACCCTTCAGGAAAGAAGGGAATATTTGTGGGATACTATGAGGTCTCCAAGGCCTTTAGGATCTATATAGCAGGTCAACATCACATTGAGATCAGCAGGGATGTGACCTTTGATGAAGATTGAGCGCTCAAGAAATATAAAATATGCCATCTTGAAGAGATATATGAAGAGGAACCTGTAATTCCCCATACTGCAATGAGGGAGGTTCCTGGAGCTACAAAACCAGAGAGGGAAGTCGTAACTTTCCCTGATGAGGAACTTCTAGAAGACCATGATATAGTAGAAGTACAAGAACCTCCTCAGATGATGATCCTCCATAAAAGAAAGCCAGCCTGGGCTAGAGAGCATATTCAATATGGCGAGAAGTACGGTGTTCCCCAAGGAACCATGAGACAGGTGAAAAGACCAAAGCCATTCTCCAATTATACGGCTGTGATGTGTGATCTCCTAGAAGAGGAGCCTACCTGCTTTTAAGAAGCCATTTAGAGAAAAGAATGGGTAGATGCCATGACAGAGGAATACCAATCCATAATGAAGGATGAAGTATGGAAAATAGTTCCTAGACCAAAGGATAAAGATGTGGTATCCTCTAGATGGCTCTTCAAAATAAAACATGTTGTTGATGGAATTATTGAGAAGTATAAATAAAGATTTGTCGCTCATGGCTTTTCCTAGAAGGAATGCATTGACTATGAAGAGACATTCACTCCTGTATCTAGATACACTTCAATCAGGACCATCATAGCTCTTGCAGCTAAGATGAACTAGAAGTTGCACCAGATGGATGTGAAGACATCTTTCCTAAATGGTGTCATCGAAGAGGAAGTGTATATAGAGAAACCTTAATGATTTGAGGTTGAAGACAGGAAGTCTCATGTCTGGAGATTGAAGAAAGCCTTATACAAATTGAAGCAAGCTCCTAGAGCTTGGTATGTTCATATAGATAGTTTCTTGACGAGATTAGGGTTTACCAAGAGTAAAGCAGACTCAAGTCTCTACCTCAAAATTATGGACAATGAGTTAGTAATATTACTGCTATATGTGGATGACTTATTCTTAACTAGAGAAAAAAATATCATTGTTGAATGTAAAAATAGACTTGCCTCAGAATTTGAAATGAAAGACCTCGGCCTAATGCATTACTTAATAGGTCTTGAGGTATGGAAGAGTCCTGAGAGGATCTTCCTTAACTAAGGGAAGTACACGATCAAAATCTTAAAGAGATTCGATATGTTGGAATGCAAACCCATGAATACACCCATGGAAGCAATGTTGAAGCTGTTGGTCGAGACGTCGTCAGAATTGATTGATGCTACACTGTATAGACATATTATTGGATCACTGATGTACCTGACAAACACTAGACCAAACATTTGTTTTGCCGTGAATGCCTTGAGTCAGTCTATGGTAGAACCTAGACGTGTTCACCTAGTGGCTACAAAACATGTGATGAGGTACCTCAAAGGTATGATAGATTATGGTCTCAACTATGATGGAGATCATGATTTCACATTGAGTGGATATACTGATGCAGATTGGGTAGGAAGTGTTTCTGACAGGAATAGCACTTCAAGATGTTGTTTTAGTTTGGGATCAGCTATGATCTCATGGCAGAGTAGGAAGCAGTATAGTATTTCTCTCAGCACAGCGGAAGCATAATACATTGTTGCATGTTATACTAGCTGCAAAGATATATGGCTTTGAAAGTTGGTGACTGGCCTATTTGATTTGGAGATGAGAGAAACCATGATTTTATGTGACAACTAGAGCTACATAAAGATGACAGAGAATCATGTATTCCATGACAAGTCGAAGCACATAGAGATCCACTATCATTACATCTGCGACTGGTACAGAGAGGAGCCTTAAAGCTCCAATACACTAGCACGACTAAACAGGTTGCTAACATGTTGACCGAGCCTCTATCCCATGCAAAGTTTGAGTACTTCTGAGATAAGCTTGGCATAGTCCGAAAGGACCTTCCTTGAAAGGGGGAGTAGATGTGATGTTCCTTGCTTCTGACCTAGATGTCATACGTAAAGCAAGATGTGATGATGTTCCTTGCTTCTGACCTAGCTGTCAGACATAAATCAAGATGTGATGATGTTCCTTTCTTCTGACCTAGCTGTCAGACGTAAAGCAAGATGTGATGATGTTCCTTACGTTTTAATTAGTTGTTATACATAAAGAAAGATGTGATGATGTTCCTTGCTTCTGACCTAGCTATCAGACGTAAAGCAAGATGTGATGTGTTCCTTGCTTCTGACCTAGTTGTCAGAGATAAAGCAAGATATTCCTTGCTTCTGACCGAGTTTTCAGATGTAAACCAATATGAGATGTTCCTTGCTTCTGACCGAGTTGTCAAATGTAAAGAAAGATGAGATGTTTCTTGCTTCTAACCGAGTTGTCAGACGTAAAGAAAGATGAGATGTTCCTTGCTTCTGACCCAGTGTCAGAAGTAAAGCAAGATGATATGTTCCTTGCTTCTGACCGAGTTGTCAGATGTAAATAAATATGATATGATGAGACTAGCACTAAGCTTTCGACTAGATAGTTGTGACGTAAAGTGAATCTAGTATACTAGTTCCAACCTGATGGTTGTGACATAAAGAAGGACAAGTATCTTGCTTCCATCTTGAGTTTCGTGACATAAAGCAAGACAATGAGATGAGACAAGCACTTAGCTTCCAGCTTGACAACTATGACGTAAAGCCAGTCTTGTATTATGATGAGGCAACCTTGTGCTGTGATGATGATGATGTATCATTTTTTATACTAATACATATTGATGCAGATGTTGATGGCATTCCTTTGAGAATGATGATGTTGCTAATGAAGAAAACTTCCGATGATTTATAGATGCACCAGCCAAGATGATATTGATGATGTTGTCCTCCCATTTGATGTTGTTGATGATGTTGTCCTCTTTCTCTCACATGTTGTTGTTGAAGAATACCCTTCTTGTTAAGGGGGAGTGTTGAAATATTGTAACTGCAAAGAGTATTCTTATTATTATTGATATATTATTCATAGGAACAATCCCCACTGTGGATTGATCATGTCGGTTATTGTAATAAGACCAAATTCCCTTTTGCAGATTGGTCAACAGAGAATTATAATAGGCAGAATAAGAAGTTTCCCCCAACAGTTAATAAGGAGATCCAAAAATATAATAAAGGTCAGTTTACCCACCGAGTTGGAGAAGTCAGCCCTTCCATTGAAGAGACACTTCACACGTGCTAGACTTGTATAAATAAAGGAGGCTAACACCTCACTTGGACATAATTCACTTGCTCAGTTTGAGAGACAAGTTCTGATCTGTTACTAGCAAAGGAGAGAGAGAGTGGCGCATATCTTGGGAGAGGAATTTTTGTTTTACCATATAGATCTCTTGGCATTGTATTGGCTATCTATATTAAGGAAGTTTTGTTGGGTTTTCTTCCCCTAGAGGGTTTCCCAAAATAAATGTTGTGTCTCTTGTGATTGTGTATTTCTCAGTGACCTTGGATTATGCTATTGTTATCTCATGAAATTAAAACATCTATAATAATGGCTTAAACATTAAAAATGAGGGCATCGAGCGAGTGGAAGGAGTGCACCGAGAAGAAATCTCTTTTGAGTTCTGAGATAAGGGAAGTGTCACAAGGAAGAAACTCACAGGGTTACTGAACATCCCGTAGGCTCAGCAAGGTGTGCTTGAATGGGAAGTTACATAGGAGGGAACTTCCACTCCTTCAAGGAGAGGAAGGGATAGAGACCATTGAGGTCCAAGAAGTTGAAGCTCATGTAGGAAAAATACCTATGCAAGGAGTGCACCAGGCTAACATTTGGGTGAAGTGGTGATAGACAACCCTTTGAAGGCTTGTCAGGTACAAGGAGTGTGTAGAAGTGAGAACTTGTCTCAAATTTCTTAAGATCAGGAAGGATCACACCATTGTGTGCAAGAACATTGCAAGGAGTGCAAATGTTGAGGAACTTGTGAGGTTTCAGAGTGAAGCAAGCTCAGGAGGCACAATGCTTCTAGAATGAAGGCAAGTTCATCAAAGTTAGATCAAGCTCAAAGAGGAGGCAAAGGCCGAGGAGAAGGGGAGGAGAACATGCTCAGGAAGGAGTAACAACTACCATTGGATCAGTAGTGTAGATAACCATTGATCATAGGATTAGGGAAAAGTATGCGGAGGTTAAACCTGTAGAGGTGGCATAGTGGAAGATCTGAATAGACAATGGAGACACTTCAAGAGGAAGTGCCAAAATCCCGTGGCCCATTGGATATCATAGATCTATGAGAAGGTTAAGGATTAGCATCTTTTAGCATTTTGACAATTCCAATGAGAAGGAGCCAGGGCACTCGGCATTGAAAACCCTGAAGTTGCGAAACATGATGTGTCTTTGGAGTGGAATTTTGACATTTTGGCATTTCGGGGTTCTGGAAGTAGAGGAGGCTGTGATTTTTGGAATCAAGAGTTTTGAACTCCCGGTTCACAAAATCCCAAAAAGATCTGAGCCATTTCGGGAATCTGGGGATTTGGACACTAGGAGATCAAGAGTGAAGAGTTGCCTAAATCGTGAAAGGAGGATTCGCGAAAGGACCAGGATCGTCCATCAAGGAGGACACATGGCGAGAGGTCAAGGTTTCAAGGAAAGGCCCAAAATATTTCAAGCCATCGATCTAGTGGGATCATAGCCATTGGTTACAGAAGAGTCTGGGCCATTGATCTCTCGTAGGGAGAGATTTCGGCATTTCAGGGTCCGGGAGGTTGAAGGACCAAGAATCATCTATAACAGGAATCGTGAAATCCTGAATCGCAAAACCCTGAAAGAATGAGCACCAAGACATTTTGGCATTTCGCCAACTGGGGATTTGAAAGACAAAGAATAGGGGGAACACTTGCATTGTGATTCCCTGAATCGTGAAATCCGGGAATGCTTCAACGTCAAGCCCTTTTCGGTATTTCGGGAACCAGGTGTTCGAGAGGCCAGGAGTCGGGAGATAGGGAGTCCCGACTTGTGAAATCACGAGACCCCAAAATGTGAAAGGTGTGGAGCTTTAAGGGGAGGAGAGAACTATGGAGTTGAGCCCTTTTTGGCTTTTTGGCAACTGAGAATTCAAGGGTGAAGGAGTCTTGAGATAGGGAGTCCCGACTCATGAGATCGTGAAACCCCGAAACGCGAAAGTTGATCACGTGCATAGGTTTTCTCAAGGCCTGTGTCAAGGAATTAAAGGGACCCGTGGATTCATTCAAAGGGTTCCAGCAAGAGCCCAAAGATCCATTTTGGCTCAAAAGAAGATCGATCTAGAGACCGGGAGGTCATAGAACCTTGTTGAGGTAGGGGGTCTGCATCAATTCTTGCATGAATGTGCATAATGTATTTCATGTCTCTTTGTTTAAAAATTATGTACATGATCCTAACAATGTTATTCATTGGCATTTGATTCAGGTAGAGCCAGAGGGATAATTTTAGGTCCAGCTAGTGCGCATATTGGACAGAAAAGTCAAAATTATCCGGAATCAAGTTATAGAGATGGTAAAAGTTTAGTGGACCTTCTACAGTCTTGAAGATGCTACTTGGGAGCATGAACATGGCATGCTTGAAGAGTACCTGTGAATTTTTTAATCAATTTTGAAATTTTGATTTATGTTTTGTATATGCACGAAGGACAGTGCCAAAATAAGGGGGAGGGGAATGTAGTACCCCAATTTTGAGTCCCCATATTAAATAATGTGTTTTGTTTATTTGATGAAAGGTAAGAGTGCACAAATAATTAAAGATGCTAGTGTGCCTAGGAAATGTAATTTTTTTATAATTATTAATAATAAAATACAACGTTGGAACCTATAAGGAAAAGGACAAGAGTTATAAGGGGGATATGATTCCATGAAAGAGGAGGATTAAGGGGGGATAAGTCATTTTATCATATTTTATTTACCCATAATTATTTTAATGGAGAGATGTGGTTACATGTACTTCTTGGGGGAAGACCATGTGGTTCTTGAATTTCAAGTAACTGTATAAACCTATCTTTGGTTTGTTTGGGGGTTCAATTCCTTTTTAACTATTTACACTCTTCATTATGTTCTCCCCATTCACACTTTCACTTATTCATTATTTGTCATTCATCCTTGATCTTGGTGGGGGAGGGAAAAATGAATTGTTGGGAGAAAAGCCATTATTGGTTGGTTGTAGTGACTTTTGGTATATTCCATCCATGAATTAATGCATGCATGCCTGATATGCATTAGCATGTACTAAATTTTATTCACAATTGTGAGTCCTAAGAGTCCCAACATGGAGATTCTTGAACATATGCACTAGATCCCTAGAAGGAGGTGGACAACTTGAGGAACTGTGCGAAAGAGAAGGGGGTACATTCTCTTGGTTTGTGCAGGCTGGAGAGAAGAGATTTGATTTACTTTGGATTGTTGTGTGTTTAGGAACCTGTGAGAGCTTGAGAATTGACTGGTGTGGGAAGTTGAGTGACACTCTAAAATCATCCTTATGGATTCATTTCCCTGACTTGGGGGTGACCTATTTTTGAGACTTGGAACAATGGTATCTGTTGTTCCTGAGTCTGTACTTAAGGCTTTAAAGTACAGTGTCAAGGCATCTGAAAGTATGATAATGGTTGATAAAGGATTTCATTAACCTTCGGTATAGGAAGCTAATGAAGGTTTCTACATTCACACTGTCTAGCTTCCAACTATTCCTGGGTAGCAATATCTTGTTCAATGGCTGCCCATGAACGTTCTAATTCTTCCTGGGTATTTTCAGTTCTAAGGATCGTGTCGAAAAGACTTAACGCGATATGTGTTTGATCTGATATCCCGGGTTGAATATTAGGTTGAGTTACTGTAGGTACAGTCATTGAGGAATAGTATGAGTATGGAAATGATTTAACGAGAGATTTAATCGCTGATTCAATTCGGTCGAGATAAGAGAGATCTTTGCATGAGGAATGAAATAGGAATACAAACTAAAGGCCCTTTTCCGTAACTGTATGATTTTTTGCAAAAGGTGTGGAATGGGAGAAAAAACATCTAGCTGCAAGTAACATAAAATTCCTATTGGTAAAAAAACTCACGTATACATAAAAGAAGAAATTGACATGAACAGAATTGACATGGTGTAAGTAAACATAAAATTCTGTAACTGTAACTTGGTCTTACACCCGCTGATAGTTGGTGCAGAGGAAGGGCAAGAGACAATTACCGAAAAATGAACTTCCTTCACTATAGTAGTAGTCACACTAAGTTATAGTGATACCTCTCAATTATGTAGAGCAAAATGAAAAGATACAAAGAACATAACAAAACAAACTAATTGTGTAGAGCAAAATGAAAAGAAACAAAGAACATGACAAAACAAACTTGAAATACAGTCGGGACAGAATCAAGAATCTTCAATTTGCTTTGTATTAACTTCCTTCATGAGAAAACTCTATTACAATGAGCACCAAAAAGTCCAGCCTTTATCTCCTCTTTTAGTGATGTATTTATAAAAGATTTACCTCTCAGTTTAGAAGAGCCAAATTACTCCATCTGTTCGAATCCATTTTTCAAAAAGGTGCCAGGTGATTTTTTTTTCTTAGATTTAATACATATGATACATTTGTCCCAAAAATGGAATACAAGCTATGAAGGTTTTGCATTGACAGCTGGGGGGAGAAAGATAACTCCATTTCATCTATTCTATCTTCAAGAAGTGCTAGGTGCCTGTCCTCGCATGGATTCAGTGTACATGATACATTTGTCCACAAACTGGGTCACCAGCTGTGAAGGCTCGGCCTGACAATGGGCTTCGATAAGATAACACTCTCGAGCCAACTGTGGAAGCTTATCATCTACTTGTATATCAACGAGTTCAAGGGCGCCAAGTTGTGCACTGGGTCGGATCAAATGTTTGTCAATTTGAGTTGGGTCCACCCTATCCATCTTGGAGATTTCCGCCGAATTTCTCTCATTCTCCTCTTTTATGTCGAGATAAATATGATCTATATTTATCTGCCTCAGCGCCTCTGTGTCACCTCCAATCTCTATCCCTAACTGCTCAGCATTTATGTTATTGATGGCCTCTTCTAACGAATTCGTCACTTTCTGAGCCTGCTCCTTGCTTAAAGTAATATCCTGTTCCCAATTCTTTAACAAGATATTACCTCTCGTTTGCTCGGCAATGGTGAGCCCGGGTGGCCCCAAAAACCTATTGTTGGTCTCTATTACTGCTTCTTGGAAAGCGACCCGAGCAGATTTTGCGTTCCTTTCTTTGTTAGTCAGATTCTCGGAGATTTGATGAATTAACAAGCAGTCTTCTCGAATCTCTCCAACTTTGTTTAGCAGTCTCTGTTTAGCAGAGAAGATCCTGCTCCGAATATCGATTGCTTGGGATTTAATGGTCTTGATGTCAATTGTCTTGATTTTTGCGACTTCCAACTGAGCCTGTAGCTGTGTAATCATATCTCTCTACTGGCCTGATTGTACCCGACCATCTCGGATTGTAGAATTTGCTTGTTCCAGCTTGGTCTTAAGGACTTCAATTTCTTTCTTGTTGGCCAATTGGGCCAACTCAATTTCTCCACTTTCTTGACTCCTCACCCTTTCTACTGCCGAAGCCACCCTGGCCTCAAGAGTCTTGATCAGGCGATTTTTTGCTTTGAGCTGCTTTTTTAGCAATTCGACCGAGAATTGATTTGTCGTTGCGTACGCTCCTAGCGTTCCTGCGATTTCAGTGGCAAATTCATCTTTCTTTTTATTTCTCCCATCGGTCATCACCTTGAATTTCTTAACAGTGGACTCTCCCTCTTGATAAAATTCTCTCTTCACCACAACTTTCCTCTTTTTGTCAAAGAAGAATTCGTTAGGAGGGAGTTCCTCTGCCCTTTTAGGTCTCAGCTCTTCACCAAATATCTATCCTTCACTAATGCCTCCCTGTGCCGACTGCAAGGGTGTGACATAGGTGATGGGTTGCCCGATCTACTTCGCACCCTTCCCTAGTGTGTTGAGTGTTTCTTGCCCATTCGGGGGGTCAGAAGTCTTCATCCCTGCTTCCGGATTCTGAGTTTTTGGTGGGTCTGTCTCTTTTATTTCCACCGCTGGACTATGCTCCTTGGGAGGGTCAGTATTCTCCTTTTCTGTTTCGGGATTCTCCTCCTGCTCAAGGCTCTTCTCCTTGTCTGGATTTTTCTCCTGCTCGGGGCCTTTTTCCTTTTCGGGATTCTTCCCTTGCTCCCCTTCTTGATGTTTTTCAGGGTTAAAGGTTTGCCCCTCAGAACTTTCGGCTTCCTTTTCTTTATCCTTGGGAAGTCCCAAACCCCCCAGCACAACGGGGAGGCACCTTTTCCGATGCTCCTGAAATTTTAAAACAAAAGTTCTATCTGCGGGTGCTAGGGATCCGATTCAAAATCGCACCTCCGAATAGGACCTCGCCCCTCGGAAAACATCATCCGAGGGCGAACATCCATGTTCAAACCTCTTTAACCCACAATTTCCCAAATGGGTGCTTACGATTCTCTGCGGATCATGCTTTTTGTACGCAATGTAGACTAGGCTCAAGTCTTCTAAGGCTGCCGCCTCAGCCTTAGCATGTCCGAAATCTAATAATGAATATGAATTTAGCCGAATAGGGAAATATGGCCATACCTTCTTGGATGATGCCTTGAGCTCTTTACTCACTCCGTCGATTACTATTTGCTGAGCAATTTCGCGACAGGCCAGTTTGTCGGGAATGAACAGCGACAGTGCCGAAGGAAGAATATCAGCTCCGAACACTCTCAAATAAGAGAATTCTTCTTCTACGTACCAGTCTGCAATATGGATCGGTTTCTCGGCAATGCTATCCGAGATGCGGGGTGGAAAAAGACAAAAAATGGTGACATGCAGGGGCACCATCACCCAGTTAAAAATCTCATAAATAAACTTGTTCGCGTTATTTTCCCACAGCTTATCGTGGTTCTCATGAATAGTCTTCTCATGGGCTGGGCTCCAAGCCCAATTCATTAAAGGAAAAGGCGTCATGGAGCATATTGTGTCCATGAGATATGCGGACATGAAGAATCTAGATGGATTTCCGGCTGCTTTTTGCTCCTGGTACTCGGTGATCCTGTTGAACAAACTATCGGAGAGCATTTTTTCCCAATTGAAAGAGGAACCTTCTGCTACCCGATAGATGAGAGGTACCCACTGGATGTAAAAATGCGCAGTATCCTCCCATCCAAAAAGCCGACAAGCCATCATCGCCACATACATATAGTTTGGCTCCAATGAAGAAATCGAATACACACCCTTGTCATTCACTCTGAATGTCACAGAACGCGACACCCAATATTTTATCAAGCCTGGCAAGGTTCTGTCAAATTCTTCGCACTCCTTCTTTTTGAAGTCCGCCAAGAATTCTTTGCCATATGTATATTCAGAAGTTGCTGAGAGATTATACATAGACTGGATATGCTCAGGCCTAAAAGTCCCGACCATGGCCTATCGGTCACTCAAGATAGTTCTGGAGGGCAGGTCGACATGATCCAATGCCCATCGGATCATATTGTAGTATGGGAGCAACAGAGGTCTGGTTGCTACCAGGTGCATTCCCGACTGCATGATTTTCTTGTACTTAGTGTTCATATCATCCTTCACAATATCAAGGTTATCGTCATCAGAATCTGAACAGTTTACTAGCCCCGATTGCAGAATGTTTGAAATAGATGACCAGGTGGATACTGAGCCACTCGTCCAAGGTGAAGTATCTGAGACATTGTCTGGACATTGTGCTGCAACCTCG
Source organism: Picea glauca (assembly GCA_000966675.3). Lineage (NCBI taxonomy): Eukaryota > Viridiplantae > Streptophyta > Pinopsida > Pinales > Pinaceae > Picea > Picea glauca. Next base: position 482,013 of record JZKD02S0729853.1, on the reverse strand, counting down.
ACGTTTGCTTTCGTCCCTCTCCTTGGCGCCATAGCTCAAGCTTGCTTTTTTGCTCTTCTGCAGTAGACCTGTGTATACATGCGGAAATGAGTTTCCTTGGAGCAAAGTGAGTTCTATGCGCTTTAAGAGAAATGTTTTTAGAATAGAACGAAACTTTCGTATATATTTGAAAATCTGTACCTTTCGAATAAGTCTGTCAAATCGCACATAAAACCAAATTAAATGCATAAATCCGATCGTATGTATTCATGGATTTTCCCTAAATCTTTATTAATGTCATCAATGCTCGATGGCTTGACAGGAAATCGGGTCATGGAGACTGAGTAAATTCCTCGTGAAGTGTGCCAACCTTGATGCGCGGGACATATCTTGTTTAATTTAATTTTTCTAAATTTTCAAAATCTCAACGACTTAAAGATTTCCTTTCCTTTTGCTTCATTGTGAATTTCCCTTTAACGTTTTGACTTTATAGCTCGCGAGACTGCGAGTTCCGATTTTAGTCTAATTTTCAATAACTGTGATTTAGCGGATCCTTAATTATATAATTAACTTAATCACCATATCGTGACTCAGGAATTTGGAGACAAAGTTTTCCGAAATTGGTATGCCGAGTCATGATGTCGCGATGTGGCGATTATTAAGGTTCAAATTAAGAGAGGGAAATTTTTAGATTAGGCGATTAATTAATCTGGCCATAATGAAGTCGCAACTTCACGAATCGGAGTCTTGGACACCTTTAATTTATGAAAGAAAACGTCGAGCGGCGATGTGCCGAGAACCAAATTTAACCGCGGTTACCCTTTTTACCTTTGGTTCTGGACTAAGGTTATTAAAGGTTAGCGCATCATTGGCCCTTGGGGCTGTAAGAACAAAAACTTGGCCTCGACGAATGCCGAGGCGCGAAATCCCGACGATGTCTAATCAAGGGTTAACGGTTTCACCATAGTCAATGTCGTGGGTGAAAGATTTGAAACACGAGTTCGTAGTTTCGCAATTCGGGACTTTCAAAATAAAAAATTAAAGCATCCAACTTGCGATATCCGATCTGCGATATTCCAAAAATAAAAAAGCAAACATACTTGTGAAAAATGGATCTTTCCTTTTGAAAGTGAAAAAGCGTTGCTTATTCGGAAGACAAGATTTAAGAGTCTTATGATTTCGGAAGGAAAAGAAAAATAACTTTAGATCTCGAGTATCGAACGTTGAAAATTGCGTGAGGTGAAAAAATAAGGGTGGCTCCAACATAGGCTCCAACTAGGGATCCCGCTTCCCTGTGAGGCAGGAAGAACAGTATACCAGGTGCCAAAATTGGGTAAATGGAGTCATAGGCAAAAAACAAGAGAAAAATCCAAGGAAAAAGATAGAAAGGAGAAAAAAACTTTCGTTAGATAACCCAGAAATTTTTCGAACTCAGATACTCTTTCCAACCACAGCTGAAATCATCTTTGCAATTTTCTCTTTCTCACTACTAAGTTTGAGGAACACTTTGAGACAGTCGTAACGATCCTAGGATATTCAATAGGTCTTGTAATTCTCAGCTTGCATCAAAGAATGATATTATATAATCTAGAAATAGGGAAGTCGCGTCGGATTTGGGGAAATGATCAGGTCTTCAGAAAGCGTTGATTACCAGAGTTGATTGATGTTTATGTATAACAACCTTACAGATATCTTAGACATTGCTTCACTGCCAGCGAGCCTGTTTAGTACCCCGGTGAAGTTGTCTGACCCTTTTTTACTGAATTTCTTTTCACCACTTCAGAAAATATTTTTGCGTTTAAATGCTAAGACGAGGGCAAACATTTCTGAATTTCCTTTCATCGTCTTATTGGACTAGGTGGGGGCAATAATTTCTGAATTTCCTTTCACCGCATGTCTTAGTATTTTATTCATTCTTAAAACACGAAGATGGGAGCAATCAGTTTATATCAGGGCTGAGATCTGTATATATATTTTTAACAGAGGTCTATCAATTTATTTTGATTACTCAGTATCAACCTTCCTTTAACCCTCACAAGACCTTTAGTTCCTAGGGAGACAAGAGAGAGTAATAAAATTTAAAGGAACATTCCATTTAAGCAAGCTTTGATTTCTTCGAACGCTATTGAAAAACCTAGGAAAGTTAGGATCGCTATAGGTGTTCCTTAGCTTAGCAGAGGATTAAGTAGTTGTGAAGACCAGCTTTCTCAATAAGATATGCTTCAGAATCCTTGGGGTTTTAGAAAATCTCTATCCCTTCCCAAAGTCTCGGTAAGATAACGACTCACTAAAAGTTAGGGCCAAATATAAACAGAAAACAAGGCAACAATCAAAATGGCTTAATATATAAAAAAGGTCACAACAGTTTTTTGGACCATTCTTCGAATGGATTTGGGGACAAAAATTATGACTGACTGTTTTTGAATCTAACTTATTCATTCAAATTTTTGTTTTAAAGGTCAAAGCCAAAAATAATCCTGTTATCTAGCCCTTTATATTGTAATTTGAACAATATTACTTTAGATTGCTAAAAACAACCTTTCATGACCTGAGTATTGAGAAAACTGACCTCTGTCTTTTCTTTTCAATTTCTTTGGGGATTATGAACTATCTTATGTATCACCTGTTTTATGTCACCCTATTTCCATAACTGATCTGCACCTTATGTCTTGAGCTAATTTCGCCTGAGGCTAGAACCCTGCAACAAACGAAAAATCCAATTTGAAAATGTGTTGAAAATTTAGGAATGAAAACCAAAAATTGAAGATAAATGTCAGAACAAAAACATAAATATGTACAAAATTCATAATAAAATTTATTTATTTACAAGTATATCTATATATAATTTATTTATTTACAAGTATATCTATATATAATTTATTTATTTTTTATTTTCTTTTCTTTTCTACCCAACCACTGTCACGTCATATAGTGCTTTAGATATCGCCCGTTGATAGGGGCACTTAGAACCTCTCCATCAATGTTTTCCAGAAGAAAGGAATTCTTTCCTTCTGGAGCCGAGACCCTGAATGGTCCATACCAAAGGTGGTCAAATTTTCCATGCTTTGCGGTTTCTTCCCTTCTCACATCCCATATCAACAATAAGTCACCTGGAAGGAACTCTCTATCCTTCGCCTTAAGGTCGAACAGTGATTTCATATCGTCCTGGTATTTTTGTATTTTCTCATCAACCTCCACTCTAAACTGTTGAACCTCAATGAGTTGGTTAATTCTTCTGGTCACATGATTGGGCTCTTCATTTTTATCCTGCCATAATTTCATCACTGGAAATGCTAAGTTTATGGGGAGAACCACCTCGGTCCCATATACCATTTGAAACGGTGAAATGCCGATAGATATTTTAGTGCTAATGCGGTTTGCCCATAGTGCGTGCTTTAAATGTACATGCCAGGACCTCTTGTTTTCGTTCTGTACCTTTTTTATTACATTTACCAGGCTCTTATTAGATGATTCGACCAGCCCATTTCCCTAAGGGTAATAAGAAGTGGAATGGCTGAGAACGATACTGTACTTCTGGCAGAAGTCGATCATAGCCATGGATTTGAAAGCCTGGGCGTTGTCGGTAACAATATTTCGAGGGCACCCAAATCTGGACAAGATGTTATCTTCCAAAAAGTCAATCACCACCGAGTCTGTTGCCCTTTTAGTTGGAATTGCTTCCACCCATTTTGTAAAATAATCTGTGGATGTTAAGATCCATTTGTGATGAGCACTGGAATGGGGATTAATTTCCCCTATAAAGTCTAATCCCCATTGTTGAAATGGGGCTTCGGTTTTGACTAGAATGAGTGGTAGTGCAGGGAGTTTTTGTTTACCAGTGAATATTTGACATGAGTAACAGGCACATACTTTGGCATTAACGTCCGAAAATAGTTTCGGCCAATAGTATCCGGCCCTCAAGATCTTATAGGCTGTGGCTCTCCATGCATGGTGTCCTCCACAGATTCCTTCATGAAATTCTTCTATAACTCGTGGAGTTTCCGACTCAACCAGACAGACCAGTAAAAATCCGAGTGTGTCCTTCCAATATAATTGATTGTCTGAGATGCAATATTTGATAGCATGGAGTTTTAAAGTTCTATATTTGGTTGGTGTTAGTCCATCTGGACATTTCAGGTTTAACAAGTAGAAAACTATATCTTTATACCAGCCTGATGACATGAATTTTTCTTCAACCTTGTTTGGATATGTCTGGTCATCTGGCTCTTGCAAACGTGTGTCCTCATCTTCCCCTTGTAGGCAATTGATGTCAAGAGCTCTAAGATTTGACTCAGCCAAGAGTTTGGCCAGACCCTTTCCTTTTATCAATTTAGTTGGCTTGATTTCCAGATCAAATTCTTGAATCCTAGCGAGCCAGTGCCCTCATTTTCCATCACTGTCAGGTTGTACCAATATATCCTTCACAACACTGGTTGGTACGTATGCGCTAATTTTTGAATGTAGAACGTAAGTTCTAAATGCCTTTAGCGCTTTCACCATTGTGTACGCCTGGTTTTCCATTATATCATATTTTAGTTCAGTGTCCCTAAGGCTCTTGCTAAAAAACGCGATCGGGCGTTCAAAGCCTTCGCCATCTTTCTGTAGCAACACCGTGGTGATAGTATGTTGAGAAGCGAATGAGAAGATGAGGAAATATTCCAAGTAATCTGGGCTTGTTAACACAGGTGCCTCGCTGATGACTCTTTTAATATGCTCGAATGACGCTTTAGCCTCGGTTTTCCAATTTACTCTGCTATCTTTCTTTAGCATTCCTGTGATCAATTTGAAAATCTCAGTGAAATTTGGTATAAACCTCCGTAAAAAATTTATTGTTCCTAAGAAAGCTTGAATTTCTTTAACATTTCTAGGAATCCTAATAGTTTGTATCGCTTCAACCCTCTTAGGATCAATCTTGATCCCATCCTTAAATACAATATGCCCCAGAAGCTTACCTTCTTGCATAGCGAAATGTGATTTCTTTGGGTTCAAAGACAGACCATACCTGTGGCATTTTTCGAAAGTTTGTTTTAAATGGATCAAATGTTCTTCATCGGTTTTAGAAAAAACCATCAAATCGTCAAGGTAGATTACTACGAACTTATCTCTTTCGCCAATGAAAGCGATATCCATGGCATGCTGGAAGGTAGCCCCTACATTCATTAAACCAAAAGGCATTTTATCATACATGAATGTACCCCATGGTGTGGTGAAAGCGGTTTTTTCTCTGTCTTGCTCATTCATGGCGATTTGGTTGTACCCAGAAAACCCATCTATCATAGACATTTGATTTGCTCCAACTACCCTTTCCAGGATGTGATCCATTTTAGGAAGTGGATAATTATCTTTAATAGAGGACCTGTTCAAGTTCCTGAAATCCACACACAGTTTGATTTCTCCGTTCTTTTTTCTGACAGGGACCAAATTTGCTACCCAGTCCGAGTACCTTAGAGGTACAATTATTTTCACATCTAGGAGCTTCTTAACTTCCTTTTCAATAACATGCAACAAAATGGGGTTAAACTACCTGAGGTTCTGCCTAAAAGGCTTGACTCCGGGCTTCAAAGGCATCTTGTGTTCAATTATAGAAGTACCATACGTTCGAAGCTCATCATAGGACCAGGTGAAAACATCTTTATACTGTCTGAGTAAGTCCCTATACTGGTCTTTTACCTTAGGAGGGAGGAATTTAGATATCTTTACTATCCTGGAATCTTTTTCAGTTCCTATGTTGCAATCCTCCACTTCTTCAGGTTGGGGTTGTAAAGTGGACTTCACAGGTATGTCGTTTTGATCGAAGAGTCTTTCCAAAGGAATTAAGCCTTTCGGGATTTGGTTATTTTTAAGGACCAACATGCGATGATCCGCTATCTTTTCTCGGAAGGTTTCAAGATTTTCATCTTCTTGCACAATCCACCTCGGGTCATTTTGGTTTTCTTGGTCTGGATGGGTTTCAAAGAATTCACCTATTGCTATAAGAAATTTTTGAATCTGTTCGTCATCTTCAAAGACCTGCCAGTGCCGGACATTGTCTGGTATGGAGGGTTTATACCTAATTTCAATATGATATTTCATCTTAACATTTGTGGGAGGGAAAAAGGTTGAGGCTGTCTTAGCCAATGCGTCAGCATGTAGATTCTCTGTGCGAGGAATAAAATGGACTTTTATAGATGAGAAAAAATTCTCCATTAAATCCCAAACGCAATTTTTGTATGTTCTCAATCTGGGATGTTTGTCTAGGTATTGTCGGTTTACTTGTTTTACTATTAATTCAGCATCACCGTAAACCTCCAAGTTTTTTTATGTTTAACTTCTTTGCAGCCTCTAATCCTAAGACTAATGCTTCATACTCACATACGTTATTGGTGTAATCTATGTCCCACTGTAAGCAATATGAGAACGGAACGGTAAACTTATCTTCAGGTGCTACAAAAAGTATGCCAGCACCAGCTCCTTCAGAATATGAAGTGCCATCGAAGAACATTTTCCAGATACTGCTTTTGTATAGTTCTTGGGTCAAGGGGATAAGCTATTCTTGTTTCATATCAAGTTCTTCTGGATGTCCATATAAACCATCATCAAAAGACAATATGCAATTCCCCAGGTCTTGGTATACAACGTAAATGGGAAAGTTATTTGGGTTCTGAGGATCACTGGCAGTATATGCTAATCTTGTTTCTTGGTACAAATGGGTAAACTATCCACAAAAAATTGGGATTGTGGCATACGACATGTCTAATTGTAGAGAACCTCCCAACTTGGCTCCCCATGATCTGGATAGTAACATACCATATTTGGGGGGAATATCTGCAATAACCACATCCATCAGGATACTCTTGACCGGGACCTGAGCCAGGGTGACTACTAGATATTTTATCATCCCCATACATTTAACCTTTATTGAATCAAACGAGTATAGGTCTCCATAGGATCTAGTGATCTGGAGACCCAACCTCTCCATTATAGTTTTGGGCATAACATTATCTGAAGCTCCGGAATCTAACATGCAGTTATGCAGTAACTGGTCATGTATATTCAGGGTGATATAGAAAGGAGCGACGTTGTCTTTGAATCCCTTGAAATGAGGACTAAAGGTGATGTTAGGTCTGTCATCTTCCAGGTTGATAACGTTAGAGTGACTTTCTGGCTCGTAAACACCCATCACTTTGGCAATTTGCTTCCGATAAGTGGGGTTTTTTGCCAATTCTACCAAAGGAATCGGTATCTTAATTTTATTTAATTCATTTTCAAAATTGTAAGCTGTATTGGCCTTGTCCATTTCTTTGGTCAAGACTTCTGGGCTTTCTCTTTCCAACTTGTTTGTCTGGACTGCTTTATCACTCATGATCTTAGTCGAAGTTGTAACTTTATCTCTCGGTCATGTTTCCTTCGTTTGGGTCTCAACCTTTTTCACCTGAGACTGTTGAGTTTTTGCTACCTTGTCTTTATTGTTGGGTAACAATGCCTCTTCCAAAGGAGGTTCGTGAGATTGACCCCTTGGTAGGATTTTCTTAGGTTGGTCAGTTGAGGTGGGCTTATTTTTAGATCTCGGATTATATCTGGGTTGAAAATCAACCGCTATCATTTCTGTTTCTGGTTGAGATACGCAGAGGTTAGTATGATCACCTTCTTCTTCTTCATTGGAAGGTTGAGGAGTATTTAAATATTCCTCATACTCTTCCTTGGTAAAAAAATGGCTGTGAACATTCATCTCCGAGACATGCAACTTCATCTTCCGAATCTCCGAAATCTTGGAGGTCACTTGCTCCTATAAAATTTTCATTTTTTAGGGGAGTTTGTATTTTTTGATCTTCATTCTTTATTTGCCTCTATTGGTTTTATGGATTTGGGTTTCTCCTGAAGTCCCTTTTGTTAGAAGAATCAGCCTTTGCCTGATCCAATTCCATCCTAGAGATTTTGTTAGATAGATCTTTAATTATTCGGGCCATATCATCCACTCTGTCGTCAGTGTATCTATTTGACCCGGAAGGACCTGTTGGTTCCCTATAGCGTCTATTATCACGGTTGGTTGTTTCTACTTTAGCCTTCATCTTACCTGAAGCCATCATATTAGATTCTATTTCGACAGCATCGTCTTGCATTCTATTCAGTGTGGCTCCTCTTCTTTCTCACAAAAGTAGGGCAAAATCAGGTTCGAAAGCTCCCACAAAGGTTACTTTAGCTGAGGGTTCGGAAGGTTTAACAGCGGTTGGAATTTTATTATAAAGTTTGTTAAATCTCAGAATAAATTCCATAATGGTCACAGAGTTCTTTTTCTTTAGGGACCCAAACTCAGTAAGGTAATATAAGTTATCTTTTCGCTCTCCCCATTGTCTGAGGAAAGCATCTTCCAGGGTGTTATATGTCCGAATAGAAGCTGCAGGAAGACTCCGAGACCAAGTTCGGACCTGTCCTTCGAAGGTCTGGACAAGTAGTCTTGAATAGACATCCTCGTGCTCAATACCACGGATATCTATGAACTGGTCAAAAAATTTTATATGTTCGACTGCAGTTAGATATCCTTCCCCAGTGAACTTAGGAAGATTTTTGATGTAGTTATCAGGTAAATCATGAAGGTGAGCGGGTAAAACTAGGGGAGCGTATCTCACCGCTACCTTTGCAAATACTCTGGGAAGAGGGACATTAGGTTGTCCTCCACCTCCTCCTCCGACGCTAGCCATTTTCTTAGGAGTAGGAAATGAGGGTGTAAAACACCCTTTTGAATCAGGTGAAACTGCGAAGTTCTGATGAAGAAAGGATGGTATGTCAAAAGATAATGATCTTTCCAAAGGACCTTTTCCCTTGTTTATAGATGGGAAAGTTTGATGTGGCTCATTCCTAAATTCTGAGTACTCTGTTTCCAGATCTTTGGTATCAGACAAAGGGATACCAGAAGTAGGAGGTTCTGAAGCGGATTTAGTCTTTAAAAGTGGACCTTTGGTTTTATTAACTGAAGCGGTTGCTTCAAATGAGCCTCTCTCTCTTAAAAAATTTTCAGGGTTATTAACAGGTGTAATCAGCTTGTCAGTCGGGTTCTGTCTGGTATGCTTTCTACCAGACGCCAGTTTGTGTTTCAGTGGAGTCGCCAAGTGAAAGATTTTTTTTAAAAAGCCTTACAACAGTGTGCACTCTATGTTCACTATCAAAGAGAAACACTATCAATGAAAATAGTTTGTCGTTTTCCCAGGGAAAAGATTTCGTAATTTCGTTCCCTGGCAACGGCACCAGAAAGATGTTGTTCCTGAGTCTGTGCTTAAGGATTTAAAGTACAGTGTCAAGGCATCCGAAAGTATGATAATGGTTGATAAAGGATTTCATTAACCTTTGGTATAGGAAGCTAATGAAAGTTTCTACATTCACGTTGTCTACATTCCAACTGTTCCTGGGTAGCAATATCTTGTTCAATGGCTGCCCATGATCGTTCTAATTCTTCCCGGGTATTTGCAGTTCTAAGGATCGTGTCGAAAAGACTTAACGCGATATGTGTTTGATCTGATATCTCGGGATGAATATTAGGTTGAGTTACTGTAGGTACAGTCATTGAGGAACAATATGAGTATGGAAATGATTTAACGAGAGATTTAATCGCTGATTCAATTCGGTCGAGATAAGAGAGATCTTCGCATGAGGAACGAAATAGGAATACAAACTAAAGGCCCTTTCCTGTAATTGTATGATTTTTTGCAAAAGGTGTGCAATGGGAGAAAAAACATCTAGCTGCAAGTAACGTAAAATTCCTATCGGTAAAAAATCTCACGTATATACAGAAGAAGAAATTGAAATGAACATAATTGACATGGTGTAAGTAAACATAAAATTCTATAACTGTAACGTGGTCTTACACCCGCTGATAGCTGGTGCAGAGGAAGGGCAAGAGACAATTACCGAAAAATGAACTTCCTTCACTATAGTAGTAGTCGCACTAAGTTATAGTGATACCTCTCAATTATGTAGAGAAAAATGAAAAGATACAAAGAACATAGCAAAACAAACTAATTGTGTAGAGCAAAATGAAAAGAAACAAAGAATATGAAAAAACAAACTTGAAATACAGTTGAGACAGAATCAGGAATCTTCAATTTTCTTTGTATTAACTTCCTTCATGAGAAAACTCTATTACAATGAGCACCAAAAAGTCCAGCCTTTATCTCCTCTTTTAGTGATGTATTTATACAAGATTTACCTCTCGGTTTAGAAGAGACAAATTACTCCATCTGTTCGAATCCATTTTTCAAAAAGGTGCCAGGTGCTTGTTTTTTCTTAGATTTAATACATATGATACATTTGTCTCAAAAATGGAATACAAGCTGTGAACGTTTTGCATTGACAGCTGGGGGGAGCGAGATAACTCCATTTCATCTATTCTATCTTCAAGAAGTGCTAGGTGCTTGTCCTCGCATGGATTCAGTGTACATGATACATTTGTCCACAAACTGGGTCCCCAGCTGTGAAGGCTCGGCCTGACAACGGGCTTCGGCAAGATAGCACTCTCGGGCCAACTGGGGAAGCTTATCATCTACTTGTATATCAATGAGTTCAAGGGCGCCAAGTTGTGCACTGGTTTAGATCAAATGTTTGTCAATTTGAGCTGGGTCCACCCTGTCCATCTTGGAGATTTCCGTCGAATTTCTCTCATTCTCCTCTTTTATGTCAAGAGAAATCTGATCTATATTTATCTTCCGCAGCGCCTCTGTGTCACCTCCAATCTCTATCCCTAACTGCTCACCATTTATGTTATTGACGGCCTCTTCTAACGAATTCGTCACTTTTTGAGCATGCTCCTTGCTTAAAGTAATATCTTGTTCCCAATTCTTTAACAAGATATTACCTCTGGTTTGCTCGGCAATGGTGAGCCCGGGTGGCCCTGAAAACCTGTTGTTGGTCGCTATTACTGCCTCTTGGAAAGCGACCCGAGCAGCTTCTGCATTCTTTTCTTTGTTAGTCAGATTCTCGGAGATTTGATGAATTAACAAGCAGTCTTCTCGAATCTCTCCAACTTTGTTTAGCAGGCTCTGTTTAGCAGAGGAGATCCTGCTTCGAATATCGGTTGCTTGGGATTTAATGGTCTCAATGTCAACCATATTGCTTTTTGCGACTTCTAATTGAGCCTGCAGCTGTGTAATAATATCTCTCTGTTGGCCTGATTGTACCCGACCATCTCGGATTGTAGAATTCGCTTGTTCCAACTTGGTCTTAAGGACTTCAATTTCTTTCTTGTTGGCCAATTGGGCCAACTTGATTTCTCCACTTTCTTGACTCCTCGCGCTTTCTACTGCCGAAGCCACCCTGGCCTCAAGAGTCTTGATCAGGCGATTTTTTTCTTTGAGATGCTTTTTTAACCATTCGACCGAGAATTGATTTGTCGTTGCGTACGCTGCTAGCGTTCCTGCGATTTCAGTGGAAAATTCATCTTTCTTTTTATTTCTCCCATCGGTCATCACCTTGAATTTCTTAACAGTGGACTCTCCCTCTTGATAAAATTCTCACTTCACCACAGCTTTCCTCTTTTTGTCAAAGAAGAATTCGTTAGGAGGGAGTTCCTCTACCCTTATAGGTCTCATCTCTTCACCAAATATCCATCCTTCGCTAACACCTCCTTGTGCCGATTGCAAGGGTGTGACAGAGGTGATGGGTTGCCCGATCTGCTTCGCACCCTTCCCTGGTGTGCTGAGTGGATCTTTCCCTTTCGAGGGGTCGGAAGTCTTCGTCCCTGCTTCCGGATTCTGAGTTTCTGGTGGGTATGTGTCTTTTATTTCCACCTCCAGACTATGCTCCTTGGGAGGGTCAGTATTCTCCTTTTCTGTTTCGGGATTCTCCTCCTGCTCAGGGCTCTTCTCTTTGTCTGGATTTTTCTCCTGCTTGGGGATTTTTTCCTTTTCGGGATTCTTCTCTTGCTCCCCTTCCTGACGTTTTTCGGGGTTAGAGGTTTGCCCCTTAGAACTTTCAGCTTCCTTTTCTTTATCCTTGGGAAGTCCCAAACCCCCCAGCACAACGGGGAGGCACCTTTTCCGATGCTCCTGAAATTTTAAAACATAAGCTCTATCTGCAGGTGCTAGGGATCCGATTTGAAATTGCACCTCCGAATAAGAACTTGCCCCTCGAAAAACATCATCCGAGGGAGAAAATTCATGTTCAAACCTGTTTAACCCACAATTTCCCAAATGGGTGCTTACGATTCTCTGTGGATCATGATTTTTGTACTTAATGTAGACTAGGATCAAGTCTTCCAAGGCTGTCGCCTCAGCCTTAGCATGTCCGAAATATAATAATGAATATGAATTTAGCTGAATAGGGAAAGATGGCCATACCTTCTTGGATGACGCCTTGAGCTCTTTGCTCACTCCATCGATTACTGTTTTCCGAACAATTTCGCGACAAGCCAGTTTGTCGGGAATGAACAACGACAGTGCCAAAGGAGGAATAGCAGCTCCGAACACTCTCAAATAAGAGAATTCTTCGTCTACGTACCAGTCTGCAATATGGCTCAGATTCTCGGCAATGCTATCCGAGATGCGGGGTGGAAAAAGACCAAAAATGGTGATGTGCAGGGACACCATCACCCAGTTAAAAATCTCATAAATAAACTTGTTCGCGTTATTTTCCCACAGCTTATCATGGTACTCATGAACAGTCTTCTCATGGGCTAGGCTCCAAGCCCAATTCATTAAAGGAAAAGGCATCATGGAGCATATTGTGTCCATGAGATATGCGGACATGAAGAATCTGGATGGCTTTCTGGCTACTTTTTGCTCCTGGTACTCGGTGATCCTGTTGAACAAAGTATCCGAGAGCATTTTTTCCCAATTGAAAGAGGAACCTTCTGCTACCCGATAGATAAGAGGTACCCACTGGATGTAAAAATGTGCGGTATCCTCCCATCCGAAAAGCTGACAAGCCATCATCGCCACATACATATAGTTTGGCTCCAACGAAGAAATCGAATACACACCCTTGTCGTTCACTCTGAATGTCACAGAACGCGACACCCAATCTTTTATCAACCCTGGCAAGGTTTTGTCAAATTCTTCGCACTCCTTCTTTTTGAAGTCCGCCAGGAATTCTTTGCCATATGTATATTCAGAAGTTGCTGAGAGCTTATACATAAACTAGATATGTTCAGGCCTAAAAGTCCTAACCATGGCCTATTGGTCACTCAAGATAGTTCTGGAGGGTAGGTCGACGTGATCCAATGCCCATCGGATCATATCGTAGTATGGGAGCAACTGAGGTCTGGTTGCTACCAGGTGCATTCTCGACTGCACGATTGTCTTGTTCTTAGTGTTCATATCATCCTTCACAATATCAAGGTTATCGTCATCAGAATCTGAACAGTTTACCAGCCCAGATTGCAGAATGTTTGAAATAGATGACCAGGTGGATACTAAGCCACTCGTCCGATGCGAAGTATCTGAGACATTGTCCAGACCCTGTGCTGCAACCTCGATGTTTGCTTTCGCTGCTCTCCTTGGCGCCATAGCTGAAGCTTTCTTTTTTTCTCTTCTGCAGTAGACCTGTGTATACATGCAAAAATGAGTTTCCTTGGAGCAAAGTGAGTTCTATGCGCTTTAAGAGAAATGTTTTTAGAACAGAACAAAACTTTCGTATATATTTGAAAATCTGTACCTTTCGAACAAGTCTGTCAAATCGCACATAAAACCAAATTAAATGCGTAAATTCGATCTTATGTATTCATGGATTTTCCCTAAATATTTATTAATGTCATCAATGCTCGACGGCTTGACAGGCAATCGGGTCATGGAGACCGAGTAAATCCCTCATGAAGTGTGCCAACCTTGATGCGCGGGACGTATCTTGTTTAATTTCATTTTTCTAAATTTTCGAAATCTCAATGACTTAAAGATTTCCTCGCCTTTTGCTTCATTGCGAATTTCCCTTTAACGTTTTGACTTTATAGCTCGCGAGACTGCGAGTTCATATTTTAGTCTAATTATCAATAAATATGATTTAGCGGATCCTTAATTATATAATTAACTTAATCGTCATATTGCAACTCGGGAATTCAGACACAAACTTTTCCGAGATTGGTATGCCGAGTCGCGATGTCGCGATGTGGCGATTATTAAGGTTCGAATTAAGAGAGGGAAATTTTTAGATTAGGCGATTAATTAATCTGGCCATAATGAAGTCGCAACTTCACGAATCAGAGTCTTGGACACCTTTAATTTATGAAAGAAAACGCCGAGCGGCGATGTGCCGAGAACCAAATTTAACTGCGGTTACCCTTTTTACCTTTGGTTCTGGACTAAGGTTATTAAAGGTTATCGTGTCATCGGCCCTCGGGGCTGTAAGAACAAAAACTTGGCCTCGAAGAATGCCGAGGTGCGAAATCCCGACGATGTCTAATCAAGGGTTAACGGTTTCACCATAGTCAATGTCGTGGGTGAAATATTTGAAACACGAGTTCGCAATTTCGCGATTCGGGACTTTCGAAATCAAAAATTAAAGCATCCAACTTGCGATATCCGATCTGCGATATTCCAAAAATAAAAAAGCAAACATACTTGCGAAAAATGGATCTTTCCTTTTGAAAGTGAAAAAGCGTTGCTTATTCGGACGACAAGATTTAAGAGTCTTATGATTTCAGAAGGAAAAGAAAAATAACTTTAGATTTCGAGTATCGAACGTTGAAAATTGCGCGAGGTGAAAAAATAAGGGCGGCTCCAATAGTATCTATGGTTGGGTGGAACGTCCTTGGTCTGCATCCAGTTGGTGAATATATATTATTAAGATAAGTTCTCTATGTCATGTGTTTCTCTAATTATGTATTTATTTTTCATTGTGTATTAATTATTTTCTCCGAGATTCGTATGTTATAATATGCATGTTTGTTGGTTATTGTTTTGAATGTTATTGCATTCATTTATTTTATGTTGTAGCATTAATCTTGATTATTTCATGTGATCTTATGATGTTTCTTTCATGCTTCTTTATTAATTAATTACTATCATAATTCGAAATCAATTTAAAAGTTAATTTTGGAGTAGCATGCTCGACCTGTGGGTGGATGGGTACGTTACAAATATGAATCAAAGGGGGGTCATATATGTTTCTAGATGTACATGTAAGGTCTAAATATATATGTAATAGGTTTTTCTTAGTGGTAAATTAGACTCATGTGCAAGTGTGAATAGGTATATATAGAGATCATGTATTGATTATTGTAGACATGTGAATTATTATGTATGGATGTATTTAGTTATGTGGAAGAGGTTATCCTATTCTTTAACAAGTTAGTGTGTGACTTATCTATCTTGAATTTTTCCTCCATGCTTAGATTTTGTGCATGGTGTCTACTTTTGTTCAGTTATGATATTTTAAGCATTTGGATCATTACAATTTGTATGAGAGCATTGATCCTAGAGTTTTTCTTCCTCAATAAAGTCATATTGGAAGTTTTGGTATAATTTTTTGTAAGGGACACTTAAAAAAGATAAACTTGGAGGATATTTATAGGACATATCAGAGTACGTTTTATATGAATTTTATCTTCTAGGGTATTTTACTTTCATAGACACACCCTGTGGAAGATAGGGTTTTTTACTAGTCCTATAACTAGTGTCAAATAGGTGTTCTAGGTAAAACAATGATATATTCTTCATAGTAGATACAAATTATATGCAACTAATCGCATTGGAAAGAGAAATATCCATAGTATTGTGTGTGTGAGTTTCATAAACATATATCAACTATTGGGTGTGTGGAATTCAATACCGATTTTCTATCTCAGAAAGGACAAAAATCAGCAAGGTTTGGGAAAGTCACCCTAACTTTCTCTTGGCACATCCTGTTTTTGTTAGACCTGTGGAATTGCATAGAATTCATTTCAAAGTACCACGAGATGAAATTTTAGGATCATA
Source organism: Picea glauca (assembly GCA_000966675.3). NCBI lineage: Eukaryota > Viridiplantae > Streptophyta > Pinopsida > Pinales > Pinaceae > Picea > Picea glauca. Next base: position 466,159 of record JZKD02S0729853.1, on the reverse strand, counting down.
GGGGATGAAATTTCAGAAATACATTAGAAGGAAGGTAGGACAATAGGACATACTCCAATTTAAGGTTTCAAAGGTATGTTCACTTGAAACTATCATAATTTTTTATTGGAATGTCTGATTGAGTTGATTCAAAAGCAATTGGAAAGAGAAAATATAGAATATTGTATTGGAATGAGGATTATAACTATTTGATATTATTATCTTTAATATACCAAGGTTTTTATTCTAGGTTTGGGTTATACTTAAATTAACAATCAATGGAAATACCTTACTTTACTGGAAATGAAGATAAATATGAAATCAATCCCTTGGAATGGTTGAGGATGGTAAAAAAATATGGTATGAATCCTTTAAGGGAAATTATTAATTTGAATGGTGAATCTTGGTTGTGGTGGAAGAGTGTTAATAATAGATAAAACATCACATGGGAAGTATTTGAATAATTTTTCTAAAAAAATGGATCAAGGACATAAAATTGGAAGTGATGCATAGAATTGAAAAGGAGATAGAAAAAGAAAAATAATATATAAATAAGAAAGGTAATGATATATCGCTAAGATACAAGACCTTAATGAAGCACTCATTAAGGAGTTTCAGAAATTAAAGAAGGAAAAGAGTAGCAAGGGAAAGTGGGAAAAGGACGAGTGAAGGGAAGATTTGAAAAATAAATATGAAGAGATATGTAGATTATGAAACCATAATAAAAAACTATTGAATGAGGTTAATATATTGGAAGAATAAAAGAAGAATTGTCAAAATCAAGAAGAAAGAAGGATCTTGGATGAAGAATCTATTCGACAACTGAGAGGGGGGTGTGAATCAGTTGTTACCATGCTTAAACAATTATGGTTCTTTTAAACTTTTTGTAGAGACACTAAATGATGATCACAATAATGCAGGGAAATAAACAATGGCACTTTCAGCATCATTCACATATATGAGAAACACAGAGATAGATATTTCCCAAGGAAACCCATGCAGGGTAAAAACCTCTTTTTCTTTATATGATAAGTAATGGTTACAATCTTTACAGTATCATACATATGAGCACCAACTCATAATGAGGCTACAACCTCAGTTTTGCAAGCTGAAACTTGCTGACAGCACCAACTCTCTGTTTTCTCTAGCACCCACTAGAAGGAAGCACCAACTCCCTGGTTTCTCTAGCACCAACTAGAAGGAAGCACCAACTCCCTGAGTGTTTCTAGAACCAACTGGATGGAAGCACCAACTTCCAATCATACAGGCACCAACCTGTATAACAGAGAACAAGAGTTCTCCCTTGCACCTCCCTGCCACCCTGGCTTCTCTGGCTGCAACCAGATGGAAGCTACAACTCCCTATGTTCAAGCACCCACTTGAACCTACGAGGACAACAGTCCTCCCTAAAACCTCCCTTCCACCCTGAAATATTAATTCTTTGTTACCCAAACTTATTACAGTGATATAATGTTCAGCAATGGCTTACCAGACTCATCACTGTTCTGCTACATTTTGTTACTCTGTCTGCCTCATTGCCTTCCTTCACACATCACTTGCGATGTTTTTTCTTCTGCCTTTTATGCTCGGTGCACCATACCCATTCACTGCACAGATCCTCTTCTTTTCAATTCAACTGCTGCACTCTCCTTATTCTTCACACATGAATCACCTTCACCAACTACAATCACAACAAACTCAAACAGCAACAACAACCCCATCTCTTCTCTATATCGTGTATTTATAGCTTCTTTGCACCTTGTGCATGCAATGTTCGCAATGCCTCTGCATGGTGACTCCGTGCCGTTATCCTCCACCTCTCAATTTCTTTGTCTGATCATCATCATGACTCTTCAGCTTCTCCAGTGGTTTGCCCCGCGTGTCCAGCATCACTTTATGTTATACTGAGATTCCTCAGCCTCTCTGGCAGTTTGAGACTCTTCATCTTCTCTATGAAAGTCGAACTCACTTTCTGTATTTCAGTGACAGGCTTCAATGCTCATCCATCTGTCAATCCCTTCTAAGAATAGTCTTCCTTCACTGGATGAAGCTTGGAGACTCTTCATCTCCTCTGGCGATCACATAGAGGTCTCTTCGAATTCTCTAGCAGACGTCATCAATGGTTTCTGGCAGTCTCACTATGTTGTTCCTCTGTAGCCCTCTGATCTTGTTTAAATTCATCTGCACCATTGGATATGCAGTGAGAAAATCTAGACAGTCAATATATGTGCTCCCAGATCTACGGTCAGCATTGGATTCTGGAGCCCCCCTGCCATTCTATCTTTAAGCGGAGGGGGGGTCCAGAATTGGGTGCCCATCTCTCGAGCAGTTAGGATTAAAGTACCCAGATCAACGACTCTCATGTGATTCCGGACCCCCATTGCCTTTC
>JZKD02S0729853.1:443147-459311 GCA_000966675.3 Picea glauca | reverse complement strand
CAAACTGTATTCTGTAGGTTTGAAGATTTGCATCCTTTACCTTCTCATTACCCTCATAATTGTTAATGAGTTTGTCCCACATTTCTTTGGCAGTTCCTAGGTGCATAAATTTTACAAATTATACTTCTGCAAGCCTACTCAGGATAGCATTCATGGCCTTAGCATTGAAGCTAAATTCTAGTTTGTCATCCTTATTAGCTAGCACAACTGGCTTTACATAACCAATATCTACCACATCCCAGACATCTGCACCTAAAGCCACGATGTAGGTTCTCATTCTAACTTTCCAGAAGGAAAAGTTTGTTCCATTGACCAGAGGGGATTTATTGGTTGAATTTCCTTCATGGCTTGACATGTTTAAGCTCTAGGATCTACCCTTAGATAAAAGGGGTTGGATCTGATACCAATTGTTAGACAACTGAGAGGGGGGGGGTGAATCAGTTGTTATTTTATTAAACAATTATGGTTCTTTTAAACTTTTTGTAGAGACACTAAATTATGATCACAATAATGCAGGGAAATAAACCATGGCACTTTCAACATCATTCACATATATGAGAAACACAGAGACAAATATTTCCCAAGGAAACCCATGCAGGGTAAAAGCCTATTTTTCTTTATATGATAAGTAATGGTTACAATCCTTACAGTATCATACATATGAGCACCAACTCATAATGAGGCTACAACCTCAGTTTTGCAAGCTGCAACTTGCTCAAAGAACCAACTCTTTGTTTTCTCTAGCACCCACTAGAAGGAAGCACCAACTCCCTGGTTTCTCTAGCACCAACTAGAAGGAAGCACCAACTCCCTGAGTGTTTCCAGCACCAACTAGATGGAAGCACCAACTTCCAATCATACACAGGCACCAACCTGTATAACAGAGAACAAGAGTTCTCCCTTGCACCTCCCTGCCACCCTGGTTTCTCTGGCTACAACCATATGGAAGCTACAACTCCCTGTGTTCAAGCACCCACTTGAACCTACGAGGACAACAGTCCTCCCTAGCACCTCCCTTCCACCCTGAAATATTAATTCTTTGTTACCCAAACTTATTACAGTGATATAATGTTCAGCAATGGATTACTAGACTCATCACTATTTTGCTGCATTTCATTACTCTGTCTACCTCATTGCCTTCCTGCACACATCACTTGTGTTGTCTCTTCTTCTACCTTTTATGCTTTGTGCGCCATACCCATTCACTGCACAGATCCTCTTCTTTTCAATTCAGTTGTTGCACTCTCCTTCTTCTTCAAACATGAATCACCTTCACCAGCTACAATCACAACAAACTCCAACAGCAACAACAACCCCATCTCTTCTCTGTACCATGTATTTATAGCCTCTGTGCACCTTATGCATGCAATTTTCACAATGCCTCTGCATGCTGACTCTGCGTCATTATCCTCCACCTCTCGAGTGCTCTATTTGATCATCATTGTGACTCTTCAACTTCTCTGGTGGTTCGCCCCGTGTGTCCAGCATCACTGTATGTTATACTGAGATTCCTCAGCCTCTCTAGCAGTTTGAGACTCTTCGTCTTCTCTGTGACAGTCAAACACACTTTTTTTTTTTAGTTACAGGCTTCAATGCTCATCCATCTATCAATCCCTTCTAAGAATAGTCTTCCTTCACTGGACGAAGCTTGGAGACTCTTCATCTCCTCTGGCGGTCACACAAAGGTCTCTTTGACTTCTCTAGCAGACGTCATCAATGGTTTCTGGCAGTCTCACTACGTTGTGCCTCTGTAGACCTCCGATCTTGTTTAAATTCATCTGCACCGTTGGATATGCAGTGAGAAAATCTAGAGCCCCCCTGCTATTCTATCTTTAAGCGGGGGGGTGCGGAATTGTGCGCGCATCTCTCGAGCAGTCAGGATTAAAGTACCCATATCAATGAATCCCATGCGATTTCGGACCCTCCTTTCCTTTCTACCTTTTATACGGGGGGGGTGGTCCGGAATGGTGGGGTATTGATGAAGGACCCCACTCCTGATGTGTCACTTTTTGTATCATTCTCCACCCTACCTAACCATGTGCCAAGGCTCGTTCCCTTTATCTCCTCCTTGTCCTCTGACATCTGTCCATCTCTCACTGATGTGACCAAGGGCTTTGAACACAGCCTTAGGCATAAGGCACGTTCACGATTTCGTGACTCTTGTGGTAGGAGTTCTTGTCATCTCCATCTCCCGATTTATGAAACTCCGAAGTGGAGTTAACCTATTGACGTCACACATGGATTGACACGTGTTGTATACTACCACATGTCACTCTGATTCATGACTTACATGTGCCTGAAGTGTTGAATTAGCTTGACACCTGTCATTGCCTGGTTGTGCCACATGTTCTTAGGTTTGCTGACGTGTCTGGTCGATGGTCTAAATCACATCTTGATCTGACGGTTCAGATTCAGTCGGGATTTCACACATCGTGATTTCAAGATTCTTGATGTCAATATTCTTTGACATTCCCAACTCTCGATCCCCAAAACTCCGATAGGGAGTCAGATCAACAGTCCAGATTTGATCTTGATCTGACGGTTCAGATTACATTGCGATTTCACATATTGCTATATCAGGATTCTTGATGTCAATAATCTTTGACATGTTTACCTCGCGATCCTTGAAACTCTGACAAAGACTGGAATCAACGATCCAGATCAAAGCTTGATCGGACGATTAAGATTACATCACGATTTTGCATATCATGAATATGCCCACTTCTCCTTATTATACTTTAAAAGGTGTGCAGGTTCTCCTTGATCCAACGATGGTCGGGTCCTGCACTTGGATCTAACGTCTAAGATCTGTCCTCCTATTCAACACTCTTCTTATCTATATTCTGATCTGATGGCCCTCATTCTTTCAGGAATTTTTAATGAGATCCAATGATCATAAATGCTTCTCGGTCTCTGTCTTCCTTCTCCTCTGCGAACTCCTGTATCTTGAGCTTTGTTGTATGCGTTCTCCTCAACGTTGTTCCTCCTGAGATTTCACTTCTGAATCCCCAAGGGATTCTTGGACTTCTGTGCCTCTGCAGAGTCTTCACATGCACACTCAGTGTTGTCTCTCTTGAGCTTACATTGTTCTTGTTTTTCCATCGATGCACACTCTGATCCTTCCATATTCACTGTTGTACTTTCCATCAATGACAAGCATACGCTACCTATTAAACATTTGCCAACATAATCTACCAAAAGACTTGAAGATAAAATTTGCAAGAAGGTTGAGGAATCCCTAAATAATGTTGGGGTAAATCCATTAATGAAATCTAGAATTGAAGAAGGATGTCATAATTTTATAAATGGGGTGACAATGAAGCTTCAAAAGGAGAAAGAAGACAAGATTCAAGAATGTCACCAGAAGATACTTGAAGAATTTGAACTCCATCTAGAGTATGTACATTCCAAATATCATGGTATTATCTGCAAGTCTAGAAAAATCAAAGAGAAAGCAAGGAAGATAGAGGATTACATTGTATCTGAAAATAATTTATATGAAATGCACATGTAGAGTGAAGAAAAACCATCAAAAGTGGAACCATATCGACAACCTCATTACCAGGAAACATTTCAAGGAACACAAGAAGGTTGATATCAACATTATAAAGGAAGAAGACATAATAATTTTCAATATGGATGGAACAAGGCATCACAAAAACACTCTTCAACAAAATATTGTCAAAGACTAACAACCACTACATATTGGAGAAGCTACAACAAAAATACATGGAATCAAAAGAAAGAAAATTATGCAACAACTAGACACCAAGGATTAAGAACTAAAATAATTGATTTTGGATGGATAGATCAACATCAATGGAATGAATAAATAAGGAACGCAAGAAAATGATATTACTTGGTTTCATCACAAGCGAAGCCTTTAATTTCAAATCTTTGAGGACAAAACGTTTTGAAGGAGGGTGCTATGTCATGACCCGTGGGGAGTATACATATGCCTAAATATATATGATATGAATGCAAGGGGGGGAATATATGGGCTCATATGTACATGTAATGTGTAAATGTATATGTAATAGGGTCGACCTAGTAGTAAAAGGGCCTCATGAGTAAGTGTGAATAGGTATATATAAAGATCATGTATTCATTATTATAGACATGTAAATTGTGATGTATGAATGTATTTGGTTATGTGCATGAGGTTCTCCTATTATTTAATGAGTTATTGTGTAACTTATCTATATTGGAGTTGTGATCCATGCTCACATTTTGTACATGGTGTGTACTTTTGTTTAGTTATGATATTTTAATCATTTGGATGATTAAAAAAATATACATAAATGAAAAAGTATAATTCATGACCAAAAAAACATTTCTATGAACAACCATCCAGTGAAGGAAATATCTTTGTAGTATTTTCAATTTATTTCTTAAGTAATTTACATTTTAAAGTTGTATTTATGAGACACTCGATCTTAGATTTTTATCTTAGTTTAGATCACATATATGCATTAAACCCTACAAATACAATGCTATTATCTCACAAGCTTATGCCCCCAAATTGATAAGAAGTGTAATAGAATTTTAGTTATTTAAATTGACTAAATGTTTTGGCATCGTTCTTAGGGAAATGATAAAATGGATTAGCAAATTCATGGCTTATTGTTTCTCCATATTTTAAATTTTAAAGTATGTTGTGTGTGATTTCTTTCTTTTCTTAAGTACTAGAATTCTAGATCCAACGAGATAGTGAATGGTAAGACATGAAGATGACCTCACTATATAATTTATGTAGTGTATTGGCCTGAATCATTCAATTTGGTGAGTCTGGTGTTTCACTAGTTCTAAAAATATGTTAGTGTTGTATGCATAGGGTTAGAGATAATAGAGGTTGATTTAGAGGAGAAGGTAGAGCAATTCCAACTACTTCAGATAAAAATACTCCTTAAAATACTAACTTTCTAGAAGGGAAATCTACTAAAGGAATACCAATAGGAAAGACTCTAGTATCAAACCCAAGATTTGTGGTAGGAAGATCAAGTGGGAAAATAACTACAAAAAAGGAAATCATGGAACCTATCATCTTTCTAGATGATCTTACATTCGAAGTTGTTGGAAACATGGTTGTCATTGATGTCAACTATAGAATAAGTCTATAGGCCTCTCAAAGTAGGGATTATTTTAATAAGTATCCAAGGAGGTCCCTTTATGGCATATCTTTAAGCATGGACCTGACATAAATATGGTTTGAAGAAGTATACAATAAGTTCCAAAGGTGTGGTCATGAATCTTGAAGGTGTTTGAGGAAAAAGATGATGGACGGTGAAAATACATGAAAAACCCTCATATATGGATATTCCTTTTCATGTAGGTTCCAATGGTAGGTAGTATGTCATGTGGTTCCTCACAGTTGAGAAGTTATTCCCTATTAAGGATGAAGCCCCAAAGTATGGATAAGAATTTACAAGCTAGCCCCAAAATTAATTAAAGAAGAAAATTTGTTGCAACAAGAAGTTACAAAGTCACCTCTAATGTCAAGTAAATGAGGAACTTGGAAAAGTATAAAAACACATCAAGAACCTCTCATTTGGTCGTTAAAGGAAGTGAGATTTTCTGAATAAATCTAGTATAAGTGGGTCTGCACTTGTGCTAGGAGGATTGGTGATCTTAGAAAATAATTTGTCTTAGGAGAAAGGAGTTTGAGGAGTGAATTCATTTTTTTTAGGTTATCCACGAGTCACAGTGGAGCAAGGAATGAATTTATAAGGTTATCCATGGGTCTCAGTGGAGCAAGGAGTGAATTTCTTAGGTTATCCATGGATTGAAGTTGAGCAAGGCATGGATGTATGCAGGTCACAGTGAGGCAAATCATAAATGTTTGTGGATTTACAGTAGATGAATTGTGGATTTGTGTCTTGATGAAGTTGAAAAGGGTTAATGAAGATGCTATATTTTTTATGTTGAAGTTGAATAAGGTCCATTGGTCTATGATATTATGCCCCAAGTTCTTTACGTGATAAAAAGGTATGGTTTTGTGTATGTCTTGAAGTTTTCATCTGGATGTTAAAGTGCATTCCTTGAGGCATATATTAGAGATTCTTTGGCACATTGATAGAGACATGTGTTGGTGATTTTCGGAATATTATTCTAGGTACATCTTTGGTACATTGTTTATGGTTTATCATGGATGTTATGGCACATGCTTGAGGCATATTTTGGTACATTATTTGTATATGGTTGGAGGAATATATTGGTGATGTTGGGCATATGTTTTTGAGAGATTTTCTTGGTGATTTAGAATATGGTTTATGTGAATGTAATTGGTTTTGATGATGGTGATGTATCAGTATCAGTGACATTTACAATGATAAGTTTATTATTAGTGGTAGTGACAGGTTTATTATTAGTGACAATTTCAATGACAGGTTGAGTCTCCTTTCATATTTTAGGGAGGTAGGAAGGGGCAAGGAAAGGGCGTTATAGCCTCCATCCAGTTGGTGCTAGAGAATACAGGGATTCATAGCTTCCTTCAGGTTCGATCCTACAAATAAGGTGGTTGGAGCCTCTTTCTAGTTGGAGATGGAGAATTTAGGGAGTTGTATCTTCATTCAGGTTGGAGCCTATAAATAGGGGGTTGGTTCCTCCTCCCAGTTGGTTCTATAGAATTTTGGAAGTTGGTTCTTGCTATGAATGTAATATTCTGATATATAAGAAAGAATTATGTGGTTTTCTCCCATTTTTGTTTCCATGTAAAAATATCTCGCACATTGTGTATGATGTGATGTATTATTGAATGTAAATATTTATGGTTATATGTTCATGAGATGTTAAATGCAATCATAAGTGATAAACTATTAATAATTTGATGTTTACATGTTCTAGTTAAAAGTGGTAACAAGTGATCAATATTGATTCACCCCCCCCTCTCAGTATTGGTGAATATTCCAACAGAAGCAACAATAAAAGATGAAAAAAAACAAGTAGAGGTGGAATATAATCCAATCATAGACCCTGAATCTCCACATCTAGAAATTGGGTACATCATGTTCATAGGAATAAAATTTATAGAAGGTGAAGGAGAGGTACACATCAATTTAGAATATGTGGAACAAGAAGAGTAGGAGGTAACCTTTAGTTTCCCAATTATGTATCCCACCACAATAGTTGAAATGGAAAACATATCTCCATCAACTTTACCTTATTTTCATGGCATGGTAACTGAAAAACTTGATTCTTTTATTTTCAAGTTTGATATATTATGTCACAGTTATGATTATTATGATGATGTACAAAAACTCAAACTATTTCTTGTCACTCTCAAATACTCTACCTTTCACTGGTTTATGGGGCTAGGAGGAAACACAATTTGGACATGGGATGAAATGAATAATATTTTTCTTGATAAATATCAAGAATATTGCAATTCCATGAATTTGAGAGAAGAATATTTTAAGATGACAAAAAAAGAAGAAGAGAGATTAGACTATTACCTTGAATGATTTATATACAATATCCAATGGCCCAAGCAAAACAAACTAGATCTATATACTCTTAGGACCATCCTTTTGAGAGGAATTTTATATGAATTTGTTAATCTGCTTAATTTGATGGGACTTGGAGATGTTTCAAAACTAACTTTTACATAAATCAATAAAATTTGCAAGAGGTATTCGCAAATTCAAACCATATATGGTAACGAGATAACATAAACATTTTCATAATATTCCAAATCTACAACAAGTGGTGTAACTAGGGATGAATTAGGAAATTTGACAGAATATTTTAAGACTAAAATTCTTGGCACTCTCAGCTTGCAATTAGATACTTTACAATTTAAAAATAAATAAGAAGATGAGATTTTACCTCTTGCTATTGTTTTCCCTAAATGTAGTAAAATACACCCATTAGGATAATTTACTCTATATAGTATTGAAATTTATGTCATTTGTGCAAGAGAGCATTCAATGAAGCATTGTTCCTCCTTACCTGGACTCAAGGAAATTTACCAAGGGAAGAATCAAACAACAAATAAATTATGCACACTTGCACCAAGAATACCTTGGTAATTGAGAGAATTAGGTATACCTTCATATCCTTCAGATGAATTTAATCCATACTATTCCGATCACTAATATCCACCACAAATTTTCAATTCTACTATGCCTTTGAAATCACGGACATTGACAAGGACCTAGATATGGGAACATTCATTCGTATTCTTATCCTATGCAACCACAACAATCATACCCAGGAAAATCACAACCTAAAAAATATTCAAAACAATTATATCCCTCACAATTTTAACAACCATATCCTACACAATCTCAAACTCAACAAGTTGCACAACCTCAGTAGTTAAAAATTCCACAACCTAAAAAATTAAAGCTTCCATCCACTCAACCTATAATACCAACACAATTACTTTCCCATCCAATCCCTAACCCAAACAATAAGGTAGATCATCCTATTTTTAACAATGTGTTACAACCCTTTCCTAGATATTTGGTCACCATAGTGGAACTACAAAATACTCAATTAAGATCGAGAAAGGTACTTAACAAAAATAGAAAATATCATGTAATCATTGAAGAAGAATGAGAGGAGTAAAATCTTGATCAAATAAATAATGATGTTAAAATACAACAAACTTCTCCAAATTTAGAGCTCCCCAAATCATCCAATTCACCTCCCTATCTAGAGAGGTTAAGCTTGGAAAAACCAATTGTTCACTCTGAATTTGATTTAGTTATAAAATTGAAAAATGTTCAATTTCCCTTATTACAACCTATAAAATATATACCAATTTATGCCAATACCGTTAGGGAGATTAGTTTAAAGAAATTTGTAAGGAATAAAATTGAACCAAAAGATATTCAATTCATTGAAAAATCAACATATCTCATGTCAGGAAAACATTTCATAGAAAAATATGTGGATATTGGAAATCCAATTGTTTTAGTTCATATCAATGGTATTCTTGTTCCAAACACTTTAATCAATTCATGGGAAAGAATCAATATAATGACTAAGAAAACCATGGAAGAATTATAGTTACTCATCCTTCATCCTACAACTATAGTCCTAGAATTAGTAGATCGATCCAATATTAAACTTGAAGGTGTATTGCATGATATAATTTTTTTCTTGGACTCCTGGGAATAACTTGTTGACTTAATGGTATTGAAGCCAATAAATCTTTCAAGCGGGATATTTTGATCCTAGGAATACCATGGCTAACCCCTACAGATGCATTTATTGGTTGTCGTTCCAGAAATATGCTTATCTCTCATTATGATTCAATAAAAAAGGTAACCTTCTATCCTCCCACCAAATACTTTTACAAGATTGAAAACACTTCATTGTTAAGAACCAAATATCAATATAGCATAGAAAAACCTCAAATAAGTACTCAACACCTTGAAAAAGAGAGAATTTCAGGTAATAAGCCTCTTTGAGGGGGAAACCTCCTTATAACCCACATAAATGTCCAAATAAAATATGATTTCAAATGAAAATGTCTCCTTGGTATATATCGGATACTAGGAGGTATGATTACAACTAATGGACTAAAGCCGACATAAATAAAATAAAATTACTAATGTAATATGCCCCAATTAAGGGGTAATGAGAAACTATTTACGGCTTAGCATGCCCCTCCCCTTAAGACAAGTGTTGTCTACAACCCTTTAGTAACTCTATATTCTTTTGTATAAAATACTCATCTTCCCAAGTGGAATCTTCAATCGACAGTTTCCTCCATTTAACAAGATATTCTGAGATTGATCTATTTCTCAGCTGGCAAATTATTGTGTCAATGATGGATTCATAATCCAATATGATTTTTACTTCCTCATCAAGTTTTGGAAATATAGTTTGAATTGGGATCTTGTCACCTATAACCTTCTTTAAGAATGAAACATGGAAAATTGGGTGTACTCGTGAAGATGAAGGCAACTCCAATTTGTATTCCATAGTACCAACCTTTAGCAACATCTTCTAAGGGCCATAGTAATTTGGTGATAATTTATTATCCTTATTGGCTTTCTTGAGGGACATCTTCTTGTATGGTGGTAGTCCCAAAAACACCCAATCCCCTACTTCAAAACTTCTTTCACTAAGATGTTGATCTCCTTATTGTTTCATGTGATTTTGTGCCATGGTCAGGTTGTCCTTTAAGATTTGGAGAACTTGTTGTTGATGCTCGATGTGATATTCCACTACTTGAACCTTCGATTTTTATTTTAGAGAATAAGTAATGGAAGGAGGGTGGTATCCATAGAGTGCCATAAATGCTGTCATTTTTGTTGCAGTATGAAAGGAAGTGTTATACCACCATTCTTCCAAGGGTAACCATTTGAACCATTGTGTTTGTTTATCAGAGACAAAGAAACAAAGGCATCCTTCCAGACATTTTTTCACTAACTCAATTTTTTCATCAGATTGAGGATGATAGGATGATCTATGAACCAATTGAGTACCCAAAAAAGAAAATAATTTTGTCCAAAAATGTCCAACGAAGATGGGATCTCTATCACTTACAATAATCTTTGGGCTTCCATGTATCTTTTGAACTATCTCCATGAATGTGGTGGAAACTGTATTGGCTTTGAAGGGATGAGAGAGTGCACAAAAGTGTGTGTATTTGGTAAGTCTATCAACAATCACCATGATGACACTCTTTCCTTTAGAATTTGGTAACCCTGTTATGAAATCCATGGCAACCTCCTCCCAACATTGACTTGGGATGTCTAATGGTTGTAAAAGACTTGGGGTGTTAATTGTTTCCACCTTATTTTTCTAGAAAAACAAACATTCTACGACAAACCTTTGAACATATGTTTTAAGGACATCCCAAAAAAATTCCTTCTTGACCCTATGGTAGGTTTTCAAAACTCTCGAGTTCCCTCCTAATTGAGAGGTGTGCAATTCCAATAGTACCATTTGTTTGAGTTGGGAGTTATTACATAAATATAAGCGATCTTTGTACCATAGTGAATCATTTTTCCATGTAAATGTATATGATGCATTGGAATCCTTCCACAACATTTGAATGAGAGTCCAGACGTTTTTTTCATTCTTCCATTCATCCCTTGCTTCTATTATTCAATTGTATTGGATGATAGAGATAGCATAGAGAAAGGCCTTAATATCTTCATCCTTTCTTGAGAGTGCATCTGCCACAACATTTTTCTTCCCTTTTTTATAGATGATTTCAAAATCATAACCCAATATCTTGGTCACCCATTTTTGTTGTTCTTCTAAATATAGTATTTGTTCCAAGAAGTATTTCAGACTATCATGATATATTTTGACCTTGAAGTGCCTACCTATTAGGTAAGTATGTCATTTCTTCAATGCATGTAGTATTTCCATCATTTCCTTCTCACAAATGGGTTTGTGTAAGTCCTTTCCCTTGAGTGGTCAACTTTCAAAAGGCAGGGACCTTCCTTCTTGCATTAGGACAACACCAATTCCATTTCACGAGGCATCACTTTCCACCATAAAGGTTTTTGTGAAGTCTAGAGTGGTCAAGACATGAGATTTTCACATCACCACTTTAAGTTGTTCAAAAGCTTTAGTTTCCTATGTAGTCCATGAAAATGCATCCTTCTTAGTTAGTGTTGTTAAAGGTGTTGCTATTCTTCCATAGTGCCAAACAAACTTGCGGTAGTAACCTGTCAAACTAAGAAATCCTCTAATATTCTTCAATGTTTTGGGAATCGACTAGTCCATCATGGACTTAATCTTGTTAGGGTCTACCTTGACACCTTCATGAAATACAATATGACCCAAATATTCTACCTCATTCACCCCAAAGAAAAATTTGGATGGTTTGGCATAGAATTGTTGCTCGTTTAGTAGTTGTAGCACCTTGTCAACATGTTGTACATGATCCTCCCAAGACTTGCTATAGATTAGTATATCATCAAAAAATAATAACACAAAGTTTCGAAGGAAGGGATTGAAAATGGAATTCATCAACCCTTGGAATGTGAAAGGTGCATTTGTAAGGCCAAAAGGCATGACCAAAAACTCATAATGGCCTCCATGAGTTCGAAATGTTGTTTTTGGGATATCTTCTTCCTTCATTATAATCTTATGATACCTTGAAAAAAGATCCAAATTTGTGAAATAGATTTCTCCATGTAGCTCATCTAACAATTAGTCATTGACGGGAATGGGAAACTTATCTTTAATAGTGATCTTGTTGACCTCTCTATAATCTGGACACATATGTCATGAGCCATCTTTATTGAATACCATTAACATCGATGCAGAGTAAGAACTTTGGCTAGGTCTAATAATGCCAACCTCTAACATTTCTTCAACCGTGCACTCAATTTCACTCTTCTAGTCATAAGGGTATCTATATGGCCTGATGTTAGGAGGAACACTCCCAGGAATTAGGTGAATATCATGATCATGATTTAGAGTGGGTGGAAGACCTTTCAAAATATCCTCAAATACTTTTGAATGATTATCAATGATCCCTTAGAGATCTAGGGGAATATATGGCCTAGATGTTCAAACATCTAGTGAGCATAGTTGTGAAATTACACCTTGATGCCCCTTTTTCAATAATTTTTTCATTCCATTGGAGCTTATCACCTTACCGAGTTTCCCTATGATACCTCTTAACTCAATTTCTTTTCCTTCCAATGAAAATTTCATGAAAAGTTCTTGAAAATTAAAATCCATTCTTCCTAATGACTGTAACCATTGGATTCCTAGTATGACATAAGCACCACCCATTGGTATACAAATCATTGGACTATTCATTACATATTCCCCCATAGTAAGATTGATCTTATTGCATTTTCCTGAGCAATTGATAGTTCTTCCATCTCCAATCATTACTTGAAACTCTAGTGTTGGATATATAAAGCAGAGATTTGGCTAATTTATAGTGAATGAAATCATGAGTACTACTAGAATCAATTAGGACTACTACCCTTTTCTTTTCAATATATCCTTCGTGTTAGAAAAATAGGACCGTGGAGAAAAAAAATAAAACAAATGCAGAAACAAAACGTAGAAGATACAAAATACAATAGAGACACAGATTTGTGTGGTTCACCCAGTGTGGGATACTTCCACCAGAGAAATTTTGAGGTCCATACTTTATATTATCCATCAAATGAAGGGATACATCCTACAACAAACCCACTGTAATTTCCTCTTCTTTCTCTCACAGTCTCCTATCTCATAATACAATATTCACCATAATGCATAGCCACAATACATTCCCCTCATAACAAAGGGTTTCCTTCTAGGAAAAAAAAAACCCTAACATAATTTATACTATTACATCAGAGAACTTATAATGAACGGTCCATATTTACAATGAAATTACAATATACATTTACAAGGCAATTTTTCCCCGAACCCCGCAGAGGGGGTAACCCCCCTCTGAACTCCCCTGCATGGAAGAGTGTACATACTTATGGGGTGTAAAGTCCTCATGGGGTATAAAAACAACTGAAAACAATAGACCTCTGAATCAAGAAGATAATCAGGCTCCACAACCAACAATCTCCCACTTGGAGACTGATCTTAACAACTCCATCGTTGTTGTATATGCTAGAATCTGAACCTTCTTGGACCTAGAAAATTTCTCATATTGATATTCATTCTTGAAGACCAACTGAAACTGAGAAGGAACTCAGTTTCTCCCTGGTTACTCCCTTTGTTAATATGTCTATAGGATTATGCCTAGTGTGTATCTTTTCCAACTTCAAATGTCCATATTCCATGGTGGATCGTATGAAGTGGTACCTCAACTGTATATTCTTAGTCTTCAAATGGAAGGCTGAGTTCTTTGCAATATGAATGGAACTCTCACTGTCACAATAAAACCTATTATTCTCCTACTTCTTTCCCAATTCCTCCATAAACCTCTATAACCAAATCATCTCTTTATTAGCCTCTATAGCAACAACATACTCTGCCTCCGTAGAAGAAACATACTCTGCCTCTATTGTTGAAAGTGAAACAACCTTTTGCATTTTCAAAATCCAACTTATTGTTGTTCCACCTATAGTAAAAACATACCCTGTGGTGCTCCTCCTGTTGTATTTATCACCTACCATATCTAAACAAACATATCCTTGTAGAAAAGCGTCTAAACCTCCAAAACATAATGCATGAGTAGAAGTACCTCTCAAATATATGAGAATCCACTTTACTACCTCCCAATGTTATTTACCTAGATTGTTCATATACCTCCTCACAACTACCATTGCATGTGCAGTATATGGTCTTGTGCAAACCATTGCATACATCAAACTGCCAAATGCTGATGAATAAGGGACCATGTACATGTATTCTATCTCCTCCTGTATCTTGGGACATATTTCCTTAGTTAATTTGAAATGGCTAGCCAAATACGTACTAATTGGTTTTGCATTCTTCATTTTGAATCTCTCCAACACCTTCTCTATGTACTCACCCTGAGACAATGCCAATTTCTGATTTATCATGTCTCTTGTTATTCTCATACCAAAAATTTTCTTTGCATCACCCAAATCCTTCATCGCAAATGAATTGGCTAATTTATTCTTGAGCACATTTATATCCTGCATATTAGACCCTGCAACAAGCATGTCATCTACATACAACAGGAAGATAATATAGCTTCCATTTTCTATCCTTTTGAAATAAACACAGTGATCAAAATGGCATATATTATAACCCTGTTCTATCATAAACCTGACAAACTTCAAATACCACTTCCTTGAAGCTTGCTTTAGTCCATACAAGCTCTTCTTCAACCCGCATACCAAATTATCCTTCCTTTTGACCTCATACCCCTATGGTTGTTGCATATAAATCTCTTCCTCCAAATCCCCATGGAGAAAAGTTTTTTTAACATCTAATTGTTCAAGATGCAAATCTTCTACTACCACAAGGCTTAAAATAGTCCTAATTGAAGTCATATTAACAACAGGAGAAACTATTTCATCAAAGTCTATACCTTTATTTTGTGCAAACCCCTTCACAACAAGTCTAGCCTTGTATCACTTTATTCCTCCATCTTATTACTTCAACTTGTAAACCCATTTATTCTACAATGTTATTTTTTCTGCAGGCAACTGAACCAACTCCCAAGTATGGTTAATTACCAAGGAATCCATTTCCTCTTTCATGCCTTGCTCCCACTTCTTTTGGGTGTCTACTTTCATTGCCTCTTCATAACATTGTGGTTCACTAGAATCACTCAACAATAAATAATACAATGAAGGAGAGTATCGTTCAAGCGGTATACTTAACCTGGTATATTTTCTAACAACACTTGCAGGTGTTTGAGGTACCTGCTTCTCCTATTATTGTACATTTTGATTTTCTGGTTCCTTTGGAGTTTCTTTTTTAGTGATCTCATCAAGCACTGTGTATTCTTGTTTTTCTTTTTCTTGTTTCTTTCCCTACAACTAATCTTTGTACATGATCTTCTTATTGAATATGACATCACTACTCCTAATAATTTTGTTATTTTCATAATCCCATAAGAGATAACCAAAATCATTAACACCATATCCAATAAAGGTACACTTCTTGGATTTTTCCTCAAGCTTTGTTCTATTTTCTTTATCAATATGGACAAATGCTTCACAACCGAAAGTCTTCAAGAAAGAATATTTTACCTTTTTTCCTGTCCATTCCTCCTGTGGAATTCTACCATACAAAGAGCTTGAAGGTCCTATGTTTATTAAGTAAACAATAGTATCTACAACATCTGCCCAGAACTGTAAGGGCAAACCAACATATAATCTCATACTCCTTGCACACTCCATGATTGTTCTATTCATCGTTTCTGACACACCATTTTCTTGCGGTGTTATCGGAACTGTCTTCTCTCTACGAATCCCATGGTATGAACAATAATCATCAAAATCCTTTATTTAATATTCACCTTGTAATGTCCCCCACCTCTTAGAGAGGTGATGAGGAGACTCAGTGGCCTAGGCACCCCCACTAGGTCATAGTCTCACACTGAAGGGGGGAAAGTCAAGAAGTTAAAATCTATATTTTTAAGTTGACTTAAGAAAGGAAAAGGATAAAGGCGTAAAATATAACTCAAAAGAAGAATTGAAGATTAACCTTGGGAGTTAACCTAACTCAACAAAGAATTAGAAGGAAAAGTATAAGTAAGAGGCTGGGGTGCACCTATTACTCATTCTGGTTTTGGATTAGCATTTGCTATTG
>JZKD02S0729853.1:369669-405966 GCA_000966675.3 Picea glauca | reverse complement strand
GCCGACATAAATAAAATAACATTACTAATCTAATATGCCCCAATTAAGTGGTAATGAGCCAATATTAGGGCTTAACAAATCACTTTTAGGATTGAAAACGAGCTTCAATGCCACATATCGTTTAGACCTCGCCTAAAATTCCCCAATTCCTTACCCATCCACTGGCAATGAAAATTTCTTAGATGAGGAGTGACCTTATAGAGATTCACACATAGAGATTCATGGCATCATGGGGAAACAAGGTGTCATTAAACAAGAACCCTGGTCGCTAGAAATTTTGGAGGGATACCCTAAGTTCAAGGCTACCAAATCCATGCTCAAATACCTAGGGAGATATCCATTCCTTAGAAAATTTAAGGGGCACAATGAGTATTTCACTAAATCATTCAAAAAAGGGTTTGAAAGTCGGTTTGTGCACATTGGAGACTTTGTAATGGTTGTATCATAAAATTCAGTGGCCGAAGCTACTGGCTTACCCCAGATAAGGAAATATGATTCAAAAATAGGAAAATTGAATAGGGTGTTTGGTGTTAAATATATTGTAACCTCAACAATCTAAATGTACACTGCCAGCTTTCCTGGCCAGCTGTACTTTCTATTTTTGTCTTGCTTGAACCTATTTAGCTCAACTATTTCCCTTTACATTGTAACTTCGTTTTTGCACTCTTCTTCATACATTTGAATATACTGTTTTCTTTTCTATCTTTCTCTCTGCATTTCTTTCTTCACAATTTATCATGGTATCAGAGATTCAACAGTAAGCCTCTTCACATAGTCCGGAGAGAAACTTGATCCTCATAGTGCAGAGCTTCATGGATCTTGAGAGCACGCGACACAGACTTTTCACAAGGCTTGGAGAGCTGCCTATAATACTCTCAAAAGATCACCGTAGGAATCTTGTGGAGGAAGCAGAGTGTACAACGCTCGAAATATCGAGGAAGAAGAGAATGCAGAAGAAGAAACAATAAAGATTCTTGTAATATTTTCAAGAATCATCAAAATTCATGAAGAAGAGATTAAGAAGGAAGAAACGTTGAAGATTTCACGGACATTTGTTCAAGTTCGTGGAATATTGTTAAAGAAAGAAGAAGTGTTTAAAGAATTTCAGGAATTCATCAAATCTATCAAAGATTGCAGCAGAGGACAGAGAACTCGTGAAATTATTTCAAATATTTAAAAGATTCACAATTTTTTTCTTCCATGGGAGAAAATTCCTTCAAATTTAGCAAAGATAGAGTCTACTGTGCAATGAACAGCCATTGAGGCCGTAAGATTTGTCCTATGAATGGATCCAAAGTGGGAAAATCTAGTTCAGAAGAGATGAGGATAGCACGGAAAAGGAGAAAGCATTTCAGCCGTTAGATCTTGCGCAGAGGACCGATAACTATTGGATCAGCGAGAAAGTGCATGAGGTTTAATCCTCTAGAGCGAACAGGAGGAATTCTGACTTGTGAAGTCATGAAATATTGATGTCATATGGACCGTCCATTAAGAGACAAGTAGTGAGATCTCAGCATTTCACTAACTCGCAAGGTGTAAAGGTCAAAAGACTACTGTGAGAATTCGCGAATCGTGAAATCATGATTCATTATGGACCGTTGAATCAATAAAAATCACGAGCCGTCGATCTTATCCCATCACAAAATCGAGGATCGGGAGTTGGACGAGCAAAGGATATTGCTCTCCAAAACTCCGATACACGAAATCCTGACATCACGTATCGCGAAATCCCTAGAGGATTGTGAGTTGTCCATCTCAGAGGACAGGTGGCAGTAGATACAAGTGTCGTCAAATCGACATTTCGGAGTTCATGGTTTTGAAAGAACATCGCAACACAAGTTCGAAACTCACGAAATCACAATTCTCGAAATAGTGATCAGATCTCAACCATTCATTTGTTTGGACACGTGGCGAACATCAAGGAAACCGTCAGCGTTTTGGCAACTAGAGTTCTCAAGTTGACAGAAACTTTGGCATCGCAAATCGCAAAATCGCAAAACGACGCGAACCGTCCATCTTGAGGGGACACGTGGTATAAATCCAAGGACTCGGAAAAGTCCCAAAAGAGGAGATTCCATCGACACATCAGGATTCGGCAAATCGCGAATCCTGAGGACAAGAAGCACGAGCATTTTGGAACTCCGAAGTCTGAAATCCCGACAGGAGGAAAGCTCCATTGTGGGGCCCAGTTGACTTCATCTCGTCAAAATGAGGGATGGGGAATCTCCACAGGGAAACCCCCGAAGAAAACTTGAGTTGTCCATCTATTGGGACACGTGGCAGAGATCAAAGGAATTGGGAAATTTCCCGAAAGGAAAGCGCCATCGGTAAATTAGAGATCAGGGAATCGAGGCGTCAGAAGAACTCATCATCAGGGTTCACGAAGTCCCGATTCGTGATATCCCAATAAGATATGGACCGTCAGATCACAGGAAGATCTGGACCGTTAAATCATCCAAAAGAAAATGTCGCATTTCGGCAATTTGAAAGGCAAAAAACCCAAAAAGCTTGTAGATATTTAACATTAAGGCGCATGGTCACATTGCACGGTGACTAAGGCCAATTCTTAGCTGATAAGCTCTTTTTGGCCATCGAAAAATCGTGTTTCGGTGATCAGAGGTAAATACGAAATTTCCCTCTATTTTTTTTTCTGCAATTTTTTTTATGGCGTCGTCTAGCAATTTAGGACCAACTTAGGGTTCAATTCTTCTGGGAAATAATTACGAGTTTTGGTCTCTTCAGATGAGATCCTTCTTGAAAGCAGAAGAGTGCTAGAAACTAGTGGATCTTGGATATGTGGAACCAGATCCAGTAGCCCTGTCTGTCATGACAAATCCAGAGCGAATTGCTTAGGCAACACTGAGGAACAAAGAAAATAAAGCCAAATTTTGGATTCAAAATTTTGTGGATGATTCGATTTTTTCGAAAATCACAGGCACTGGTACTTCCAAACAAGCTTGGGACATCCTTAAATCTTTCTATCAAGGAAATGATAGGGTCAAAATAGTTAAACTGTAGACCTTGAGGATGCAATTCGAGACTCTAAGGATGACAGTGTCCGAAAATGTGGATCAACTCATGACCAAACTCATGGGAATCGTGAAATAGATTAGATTGACTGGCGAAGCCATCACTGATCAACGGATTGTTGAGAAAATCCTTAGAAGTTTACCCAAGAAATTTGAAATGGTTGTCACAACAATCCTTGAATCCAAGGATCTGTCAAGTTTTTCAACAGATGAACTAATTGGTTCTCTGGTGACACATGAGACCAGACTGCATCTCACAGATGAGTCAATCTCCAATGCTTTCAAAACTCAATTCTCCTTTAGCAGAGGGAGAGGTAGAGGAAGAAGCAGAGGTCACCAAGGAAGAGGGAGAAATCAAAGTTACCCTCACTCCAGTGGAGGTAATAGACAACAGTATCCAAATCAAAATTTCCAAGGTCAAAGACAACAACAACAAAATCAACATCAGAGTTTCTAGCCTCAAAGAGGCAGAGGGAGAAGATCAAATGAGAAATCAAGCATACAATGCTATTACTACAAAAAGTATGGGCACTATGAATCTGAATGCAGGAAGAAGCAAGCAGATCATCTCTCAGGCAGAGCACATGTGTCAAATCACATGGGAGAAACCTCAGGAGGTATGTTTCTCTCATGCCACAAGACTAAAGAACAACCCAAATATCTCTAGTTGTTGGACAGTGGATGCAACAATCACATGACAGGTAACAAAGATTTACTTTTATGCATTGATTCTTCAATTTCCTCTGATATTACTCTTGGAAATGATTACTTAGTCAAAGTTCAAGGAAAAGGAATTGTTCCTATTCTTACTAAACAGAATGTAAAGAAAGACATAAACAATGTCTATCATGATCCATATCTGAAACATAACTAGTTAAGTGTAGGATAGCTCATTGAACATGGCTATAAAGTACTTTTTGAGGGAGCATCTTGCAAAATTTATGATAAAAAACCCAGCAGAAAATTAATTTCTGAAATCCTTATGACTACAAATAGGATGTTTCCCCTTACCCTCAGAACTGCAAATATGAGTCAACCATATGCACAGAGTGCATCAAACCTGAATGAAACAATGGTTTCGCATACAAGATTTGGACATCTACCATTTCAAAGTCTAATTCTTCTTCAGAAAAACTCCATGGTCAAAGGTCTACCTATCTTTAAAGAGAAAATTCCCCCATGTGAGCCTTGCATACTTGGAAAACACAAGAGAACTAGTTTTCCACAGTCATCAAATCAATCCAAAAAACATCGTGAACTTGTTCACACTGACCTATGTGGACCTATGCAAATAGAGTCAATAGGTATAAGTTTTTACTTTCTAACGTTTATTGATGATTTCCGCAGAAAAATATGGATCTATTTTCTCAGACACAAGTCTGAAACTTTTGCAAAATTCAAAGAATTCAAGGCAGAAGTTGAAAAACTGAGTGGAAAATATGTCAAAGCACTCAGGTCGGATGGAGGAGGAGAATACAACTCCAGAGAATTTGCAAATTTCTGCAAATCACAAGGCATTATCATGCAAACAACAACCAGATATACTCCATAGCAGAATGGAGTGGCTGAAAGGAAAAATCAGACAATAATGAATATGGCAAGAACACTTCTCAAAGAGAAATGTTTTTCAAACATTTTTTTGGCTGAAGCAGTAGCATGCTTAGTTTATCTCTTGAATAGATCACCAACCACAAGCCTAAAGATGAAAGTTCCCCAAGAAGCATGGAGTGGGACAAAGCTAAATGTAGCACATCTAAGGACATTTGGATGCATAGCATATGCTCACATACCTTCTGAATTAAGTAAGAAACTTGATGATAGAAGTGAGAAATGTATTTTCACTGGCTATAGTGAAACATCTAAAGCTTACAGGCTTTACAATCCAATCACCAAGAAATTAATTCTTAGCAGAGATGTAAAATTTCTGGAAAATCAATTCTGGAATGATTTAGAAAATTAGCAGATGGACAGTCAAAATCCATTGCTGCCAAGTTCTGAAAAACACGGAAAATTTAGGACAACAAGTACCTAAAACTATTCTTCCAAGATTGCAAGTACAAAGACAATCTGAACACTCACAGGATAACTCAACTTCCAGCAGAGAATCATTCTCTGAACCACAAAATCAGAGAACTCGAAGTTTGAGAGAAATCCATCAACAGTTGGATGACTTTGAACAACACAACCTTTTTGCTTTAATGTCATGTCAACCTACATCTTTTAAGGAAGCAACTAAGGAGCCACATTGGATTCAAGCCATGAAACAAGAAATTGACTCCATTGGAAAGAAAAAGACATGGGATCTTGTTGATTTGCCAACTCACAAAAGGAGTATTGGTGTCAAGTGGGTTTACAAAACTAAACTCAATGAAAAAGGGTAGATTGAAAAGCACAAGGAAAGACATGTTGCCGAAGGATTCTCACAACAACCAGGTACTGATTTTGGTGAAACTTTTGCTCCAGTAGAAAGACTAGACACTATAAGGACTCTATTGGCCATAGTAGCACAACACAAATGGCAAGTATACCAGATGGATGTCAAGTCAACATTCTTGAATAGTTTCTTAGAATAAGAAGTTTATGTCGATCAACCACCTGGATTTGAAGTCCAAGAGCACCCAGCCAAAGTATATCGGTTGAAGAAAGCCTTGTATGGCTGAAAGCAAGCTCCAAGAGCTTGGTACAATAGAATTGGCACTTATCTGATCAAAAGTGGTTTCAGCAGAAGTCAAAATGAGCCAACTCTTTACACCAAAACAGATTAGCATGGTAAAATTCTAATTGTATGTTTATACGTTGATGACATGATCTATACATGAAATATTGAGTTAACAGATTTTAAACATTTCATGCAATCTGAGTTTGAGATGATAGATCTTGGCATAATGAAATATTTTTTAGGGATTGAGGTTCATCAATCAGCCAAAGGCATTTTTATCTGTCAGCAAACGTATGCAGCAAACATCATCAAAAGATTTCGCATGGAAGGATGCAATCCAACAAAAACTTCGATAGCTTTAGGCACAAAGTTGAGAAAGAATGATGAAGGTCCTATAGTGGACTCTACTTTATACAAAAGTTTAGTAGGAAGTTTGTTGTATCTTACAACAACTAGGCCTGACATTATGTATGCAACCAACCTTGTTTCTAGATTCATGTAATCCCCCAAAGGTTCACACTGGAAAATGGCAAAACGAATTTTGAGATATGTAGAAGGAACACTAAATTTTGGCTTATGGTACACTAAATCTAATAGTAATCAACTCTCTGGTTATACAAACAGTGATTTTGCAGGCAACCTAGATGACAGGAAAAGCACATCTGGACATGTTTTTCAACTGGGCACGAACCTGATTTCATGGGCATCAAAGAAGCAACCAATTGTTTCAATATCTTCTGCAGAGGCAGAGTATGTCACTGCTACCTTCGCTTCTTGTCAATTTGTATGGATGAGAAGAATATTGAAAGATATGTCACATACAGAAAAGGATCCAACTCCTATTTTCTGTGATAACACTTCAACAATTGCTTTATCTAAAAATCATGTGTTTCACAAGAAAAGAAAACACATTGACACTCGTTTTCATTTCATACACGAGCTAGTAAATAATGGTGATATTGCACTACAATTCTGTGGTTCTCGTGATCAACTTGCTGATATCTTTACTAAACCACTAGGAAAGTCAGTTTTTGATTTTCAGAGACAGCACTTAGGCATAATTAGTGTTGATGATTATAACTGTTGAGTTTAAGAGGGAGTGTTAAATATATTGTAACTTCAACAGTCTGACTGTACCACTGCCAGTTGTCCTGGCCAGCTATACTTTCTATTTTTGTCTTGCTTGAGCCTATTTAGCTCAGCTATTTCCCTTTACATTGTAACTTCATTTTTGCACTCTTCTTCATACATTTGAATATACTGTTTTTTGTTCTATCTTTCTCTCTGCATTTCTTTCTTCACAATTTATCATTTGGGATAAGTTCCTATGTCCGAGTAACATAGGACCAATTGGGGAAAGGGTGTGTCGAGAGCATGGATTAAAGAAGAATGGAGTAATTTAGTGTTCATGATTCCAAAATAAATCGCCTGCGAGGGAAGGTACAATATTACCTTTTTGTACGATATATGTATACTCTTTCATTTTGAAGCAAATGACCGCATAAATTTTCCATTTTATTTGTGGAAGGGTTTGGATAAAACTTCAAATCATATCCAAAAAAACACTAAGAATGTTAATCACACTTTATATCACCATGTCCTAATTAAAATATTAATTGTAGAGGAGTTTCATAAAATGAAAGATACATTGGATGCATTTTCAAATTGTGATGGGTTCCTTGATGAGGTTGTTTTCCATGAAGAGATTCCTAGAGAGGAAAATGTTTTTCTTGATGATAATGATAAAAGTAACTATGAAGTCCTAGGATCTCATGGAGATGATGGATTCACCACTTATGGTGAGACTTCCAAAGGAACACCTCTAAAAATTTGCATGGGAAACATACTCCAGCCATACTAGCCATCCCTCAGTGAATGACAAGAAGCATGAACAAGATGAAGCCCGAAGAATAGTGTGTCCAAACTCCATCACTAGTTACTCCATGTCCAACAAACAATGTTACTTCCTTTCATACCAAGCTAATACAAATAGGGCATAGTCATATTCAACACATAGAGTCTATAGCTCCTTGGCCTAAGAAGTATAGAGTTTGTAGCTCCTTGGCCTAATACCTCTGTGCACCAGCAACCCGACATTGTTAGAAATTCAACACAAATGTTCAATTATTTTGAGGGAAACACAAAATTTTATGATCCCACTAAGAAAAGGATGTCCTGTGACTCTCCAAGTAGTCCAGTCTCTTCGAAACTAAAGAAAAAAAATAATAAAATGGAAATACTAAGGGAAAAACTTGAAGAATTCAATATATTTGATAGGTATATCAAGGGTGAAAATAAAGTCTTAAATAAAAAGAGTGCTCAACTAAAGGAGGAGATTTAAAAATCAACATCAGAGAATAAGAATCTACTCAAGATTCAAAAGAAATGGGAGAAGAAGACTAAGTTGTTATCACTACACAACATAAAACTAACTAAGAAATTCAAGGAAAAAGGAAAGAGAGAGAATGATAATCTCAAAATATTGATAGATGTTGCTACCTACTCTCACACAGTTTAAGAATTGATCAAATTTTTCTCAGTTTTGAACAATTTTTTCACCAAGTCATCATCTATGTATCATAATTGCATGAGGGTGTGCAAGATATCATGTGTGGGGGAGATGTCGAAACTCCATTTTGACATTGTTTTCACCTCCATAAAATTCCTTTTGACCAGTTCATCCTTTATTTCACCTTTTCATCATTCCTTTCACCATATTATCTCACATGTTTCAATGGAAATGTCATCCGCAGCTCATAATGTAACTATATTGTTAATTTAGTTACTTTTCCATTCTTTTTTGGTAAAAAAGGAGGATTAAAATTTGTTTATTATTGATGATGGTTTTGACTAGTTCATATCATATAACTCATATATGGATATGGTAGCCACCCTCATAGATCAACATACCGATGCAATTCTAGAAAGAAATCCTAGATATGTATTTTATTCTTGGGTGCCTCGATATGGTTTTGTGTTTGTTACCTCCACTCCAGAGAAAAAGAGGTTTGGTGCTATCCAATTGTTATCACTCCAGGAAACTCTCCTAGGCTGTAAGTCGGAGATGCCTGGTAACTTACTCCTTTTGGAAATATTTTCTTAATATTTGATGTGGTTTTTTGGATCAAGATGAATATCTAGGGACTGGACTGTGTTTTCAAGACTGTCTAGAAATATAAAATCTCACAAGGCCTTCTAGTAATGCAGTCAGACAAGGTTTGACTAAATGGAGAAGAAAACAACTATTGAACCAGATTATACTCATATAAACAAGCACAATGGGTTTAATAACTAAGGAAATAACTTATGATTATCAACTTAATCAATCAATCAGTGAGATGACAGTCACATGCATATTGAATGAGCATCAATAAAGAACTTTCACTCATAAGATATCATAGAACAGAAGAGAAAAATATGACAACACAACTGAAGGAAGATTGCAATTTTTCATATGTTAAGAATAGGTCTTTTGATTACAGTAGCATTATTGTAGAACCCAAAATTGAACCTCTGGTTCGTCTCAAAAATAGGTATTTATAGTCTTACAAACAGTTTTACAGATCCTAAAAACAAGGATCTGTATTTAATAAAGACAACTCAATTCTATCTAAACAACTTGAAAATAAAGTGTTTAACAACTAAACTAGAAAGTCGAACTGTCTTCAATCTCCAAAATCGCCAGTTGCATCCTTCAGCTCTTGATCTTTGCAATGTGGTGAAGAATAGTAGGACACCTGTCTTTCACAGTTGGATCTCCCAACATTCATGGTCGATTTTTGAGGAAATGGTTTTGCATTTGTTACCAAAATTCACTCGAACCTTTGATGCTGAACCCTTTGCATGCGATCTGATAACCCACTGATACACTGGAGCCCCTTCAAAACCTGTTAGGAATGAACTGTCATGTATTTGGCTTCAAAAATCACTTTCCCAGCTTTCAACAACGCAATCGTTTAATTTCTCGCGGGTTAGCTGTTGAAAGCCATCACTTTCCACAGCTAACAGGTCATAAAATGATATCTTTGCGCTGGTGAAAGTCCCGATTGCGCTCAAAATGAGTTTTCACATCCAAAATTTGATTTCAACAAAACTCAATGTGTCTCTGATTTCTCACCTTGCATATTAACGGCGACTTGAGCGAGTACGTTCAGATCTGGATGGGGTTTTTGGCTTAGTTTTTGTTTCAACCTCCTTATCTGCCTTTTGAGGCATTTGGCAAGACACCACAAGTTGTTGTAGTCTTTGGTGAGCTTTTTCTTCCTCTTCTTCTCTCTAACACTTTCCTTAGCCAATCTTTCAAATGCAACATTGGTCTTGGCGAAGTTATCAGACAACTTCTTATACCTTTGTTTAATCACCTGCTCCAAGACCTCTTGCTGAGCTATGACCTCTCTCAAATGCTTGATTTTCTGAGACTTATTTGACTTGGAGCTTTTCAAAGTTTCTCCTTGTTCTGTCTGATTGAAGGTTTCATAGTTCTTTTCACACTCATCTGACTGCTCAGAACTCTTGATGACAGGGCATTGATCTTGCTACTATGATTCTGAATATGAATAGGGAAAATTTAGTATATTGGTTCTCTTCCCTGTACTCTACTCTGTAGGATGCCCTGTGTTCTATTCTGTGGTCTGTTCTGTGGTCGGCTCAAACTTTAACTTTATCTTCAACCTGTGAGGCTTCATTCCAGATATTCTGTCTTCTGGAGGTCCTGGAAAGGTCCTTCTCTTTCTTGAACTTCTTTGAGGAGATAATTGTTTCTTTGAACCCTTCACCTGTTCATTTGCAGTCTGGTTCTGGGTTTCAAAACCTTCCCAGAATAGAAAGTGCTCCCAGCTCCTTACCTATTGTTTCAATTCTTCCAGGATAACCAATTTTATGAGGCCAAAGTGACACAGAGTAGTTTTTATGTTCAAGGGTTGAGCTCTAATCCTCTTGCAAAACTTAGTCAAACTTTGATGTAGGAAATAAGGCAAATTAATAGGGGTCTTGCCTGTGAAATGATCCAGGAGTTTGAAGTGGTACATCATAAGTTTATCATACCTACCCTCTGAGGTAATGTACAATTGGATACCTCTGAATAGCTCCTACCATTCTTCGTCTAGATAAGAAACTAGCATGCCCTTGTTCCATGCCTTGTGCCTGTACCCCTCTTTCAAATAGACTCTGAAATCCAATTTTTTGGGAGCAGTGGTCTTAAACCAATTCTGACCGGTTCTTGGTAGGCATGTTGCAGCGGAAATGGTTGCCTCATCTACCACAATATCCGTGGACCCGACGTGAGCCTTGTTCCCATCGAAAGTCTTAGCAAAGGCTTCTGCTGTAGACTGGTGGTAACCAACTTGCAATCTTTGAACAAATTCAATACACCCTACATTTGAAAAATGCTTCTGGACTTCAGGATGTGTCTGTAAAAATGACAAATTATCAAGCTCTCTCTTGAGTAGAGCCCCGCTGCACTTCCTCACCATTTTATAACTTGAAAATCCTGACAATTTGTAACCCCGCAACTACCAGTCAAGCCGAGGTTCTGCGCTGTTGAAAGCAGTTCGGGCTTCGACTCTATTTTGAAACAAATGAAACTTCAACAGACTTCCAGAAACAATTTGTGATATGGAGACCACTATTCGATTTGATGTTTTCAGGCCGGTGGTACCTCCTCTGTACCTGCATCATTGAACACAAACTTTCCATCCCTGATGCCATGATTATGGAGCGTGAGTTTCTGAGCTGAATTCACATCACAATCCTACTCTGACGTGCAGAATTGAGTTTCCATCATTACCCACTCTCATCAGCACATGATTTGTATTTGCCTAACGTGGGATGATCATATTATCATTGCCTTCAGACGTGGATATCACACACGTGATTCCCGCTTTCTTCACCCAACGACCCGTGGAAAATGCCTCTATTAGTTGTTCATAGTTGCCGCTTTCGCCAGTGCATGACCCTGTGGAAAACCCCCGTTCGCTGTTGAAAGTCTTCACTTTCCTCAGCGTGTGACCTTTTAAGAACTGCTTCTTAGCTGTGGAAAGTTTTCACTTTCACCAGTGCACAACCTTTGAAAAAACCATTGATAGCTGCGAAAAGTATGTACTTTCAACATCGCACGACCCGCGAAATTGATTGTTGGACATTTTGAAATTCACCACTTTCAACAGCTCACCGACTAATGAAAAGTGCTCCTTAGCTGCTGAAAGTCTCCACTTTCCACAACGTACACTCAACTTTTGGACATATGTTAGCTGTTGAAAGTGAATTATGCAAATTTTGAAAAAGAAGACTTCATGGATCACATTATTTTCTAAGACGAAAATCGAAACCTAAGTTTTGCAACTATAGAAACTCAAAAATGACTTGAGGTTACAACCTATCACCTAAAAAAGCAAATAAATCCACCAGTTTATTTGAGGAGTTAACACCAATGATCAAACTACTAAAAAAATAGGGCATTCAACAAGGAATGTGATCATGGAAATGACTGAAGATATTCTCATGCATTCACATGTCATGATAATATTATTAGATCTAATTTGTGTAATATATTTACCAGGGATTTACTAGAAATGAAAATATTGTACCTGTATTTACCATTCAAGTAGTTGTAATTGTTATGTCGAAGGTGTGAAACAATGGATTCACTAAGACTATGCCTGTATGCTCTTTTATTATTGTATGTGTATACAAACCTAATATTATAATAGTGTAAATGGAGAGGATAGTATACACTTTGATACTGTACTTTGAATTTGTAATACTAAACATATGAATTTATTAATATAAGAGAAACCATGCTCATGGGAAATAAACCTCCCGTGCCACCCTTAAATACCTGGGTAATGGAACAATTTGTCCCTTTAAATATACATGCTGATGTCCATGACCTTCTTTAAAACTACCTGAATTTCTTACCCAACTACAATGGTGAATGAACCCTTGCCACTAAAGAGCACCTAGAAGCCTTCCAGGATTTCACAAATAACATATTCACATAGCATGATGATGTATTCATGTGGGAGGTCTATGTCTGCAAATGGTTCAGAGAACTCCCCACTGGCTCAATTGATAATTGGAAGGATCTTGAATTCACATTCATGAAATAGTGGGGGGGAAATAGGGTTAACTTGTATTACTTGATGGAATTTGGCTCCGTCAAGAAGAAGCTACATGAGTTTGTTGTCAACTTTAACATAAGGTTTAACAAGTTGTACAAGAATATTCCTCAAGAAATAAATCCTTTACAACAAGTGTCTAAAGTCACATATGTTGGGGTGTTTGATGTAGACTTTTCCATAGAACTAAGAGAAACGAGAGTGTCTAGTTTTCTCATAATGTAGAATGATGCAATAGACATTGAGGGAAACATGATTGCATTATGTAAAATGAAACAAAATATTGATAAAATAGACAAGAATAATATCATAGAAGACAATGCCCCCCTCAACCCATCTAAGGATGCTCATGAGACCAAAATGGATGACATGTCTAGACAAATAAGGAATCTAACTAATAAGATGTCTAGATTTGAAATGGAGAAATGAAATTCTATTAAAGTACCTTAATAGGGAGGGATGAGTAACCCTAACCAATTTAGGAGTCCCTTCAATCCTCAATTCATGGGGAGGGAAAGGAGAAATGATGATCATCCTATTCAGCCCCATGCCCGAACCAATGAGCAGTACAACCTCATAGAAGAAGAAACAAATGAAGGATACATTGATAATTCAAAGGACATACACATGTTGCAGGAGGAAAATAACACAAAGCATTCAACTTAGAATGATTATGAATATTATCTTAACAGTGGAAAGAGAAGCCCCAAAAAGGAATTTGATGAAGAAGTATTGTTCTCTACTCAGTACATGATGTTTCTGGATGCTTTGCAAGTTGAAATGCATAGGAAATATGATCTTAGGCATAAAAATAGGCATGTTAACCATGAAAGCCAACCACAACCTAAGAAACCTAGTCCAAGTCTTCTTATGGATAAAGTCAAAGAACTAAAAAATCCTATCAAGGCTAATGAAGTTGGTGAAAATTCAATAAAATAAAAAGAGGTAAAGGAGCTTGAGGAATCAGTTTCACTACTCAATGTGGAGAAATATATTTCCAAAATCAATATCCCAGCCCCATTGGATGAATTGGATAAAAATCCATCATACCACAAGCATATTGAAAAGATCATACATGGAAAAATCCTAGTAGGCCCACCTAACACTACAAATATACAATATGGATCTCCTACTATAATGTTTGATTGTTCCTCATATATATGACAAAGTGGAGTAAATTTCACCTTTCTATGTAACCTTGAATATTCATGACACGATGCTACATAATTGTATTCTTGACTCTAGTGCATCTCATAATCTCATGCCAAATTTCATAATGGATAAATTAGGGTTATAAATAGCCAAGCCATACCATGATCTCTACTTCTTTGATGCTAGGAAATTAAAGTGTAATGGATTGGTTAAAGACATCATAGTCATGTTGGCTCAATTGCATGTTAAGAGAATTATGATGGATGTGGTGGTAGTTGATGTACCTGCAAACTATGGGATATTACTATCTAGAACTTGAGACACAAAGATGGGAGGTACAATGAATATGGACATGATCTATGCTACTATACCAATATTTGGAGGAGAAAACAAGAGGTTATACAAAGAAAAAAAGTTTTCCTATGTAGTTAGTGATCAGAAAAATTATATAAACTGTCCCATATATGTTGTTAATGAAGATATGGGATGTTGCATTCCATCAGTAAATAAATAATACCGGGAGGATTTAGATTCAAAAAATCTTGTGATAATATATTCCCAAGAAATACAAGGTATATGGAAGATGTACTTTGATGGGGCATATTTAAAATAAGGAATATGAGCTGGAGTGGTCCTCATTTCTGAAAAAAATAAGAAATCCATTTGTCCTACAAATTGCAATTTGAAGCTACTAATAATGTAGCTGAATACAAGGCCTTGATCTTAGGTTTGGAATCAATAAGGAAAATGTATATTACTAAGTTGGTAGCCTTTGGAGATTCATAACTTGTTGTTCAAGAAATCAAAGGTAGCTACAAAACAAGGCACCCCAAAATGAGAGCCTACAGAAATCAAGTCTGGGATTTGATTGACAATTTTTACAAAGCCTTCAATATCAATGTCATTTGAAGGAAATTTAACCATCAAGTTAATTCTTTAGTAGTAGCAACTAGTATTTTAAAAATCCATGCCATTCCTTAGAGGCAATATGAGATTTAGATGAGGTATAGACCCTCCATTCCTGACAATGTAAAGTGTTGGAAAGTCTTCGAAGATGACCAACATATCAAAATATTCATAGATGTTGTAGATGAATTTGCCAACACATATGTGGATTCGAATGATGGAGAATAAAAAGAACTTGTGGTTGAAGTAGAGAGACAAATGACTTGTGAGTTTAGTGAGTACATGGATGGACATAAAGTCCTCCAATTAAAGAATAATTGCATTCCTAAGGGATTGGTCCCTCTGGCGGATATTTTTGATAGAAATGATGTGCCCATAAAAACTATTGTCATGCCCAACGATGAGAAGGCTGAAGAATGAAACATTAGGACAAAACAAGAGACAAAATTTATAAATTTCTCTAAAGATATATCCCCCTAAAACAATGTTTAATGATTATAGTTGTTTAAGGAGTACATGGATGTTTTTTTTTGGAAGTATGAACACCTGAAGACCTATAATACCAACATTATACAACACAAGATACCACTCAAACCTAGTACTAAGAGTTTCAACCCTTTTATACTATAAACCATTGAGAAGGAGGTAAGGAAGTTATTGTATGCTCAAATCAATGTTCCTCTTAGGTATTCCAAATGAGTTGAAAATTTGTTCCCAGTAAAGAACAAGAGTGGAGATAAATAAGGCTCTGTGTGGACTTATGAAACCTGAAAAAATTATCTCTAAAGGAAAATTACTCTCTTCCAAAATGGATCATATAATTTAGAAAGTGGTAAAAAAAAAAAAGAATTTTCATGATGGATGGTTTCTCAGTATATAATTAGGTAGAAATGCATCCTGATGATTGAGAAAAAACAACCTTCACTACTCCATGGGGAACCTTCATGTATGATAAGATTACCTTTCATTTGATGAATGAAGGAGATACATTTCAGTGAGCCATGGATATATATTTTATAAGGGATAAGGACAAATTCATTGCCATATATCTAGACAATATGACTATATTATCCAAGACATATGAGGAACACATAGATAATTTGAAGCAAACCTTTGTGAAATGTAGGAAGTTTTTCATTTCTTTGAATCCAAATAAGTCTTACTTTTCCATGGATGAGGGTAAATTTTTGGGCCACATAGTGTCAAAGGAAGAGGTAAAAATAGATCCGGAGAGGATAGAAGAAATAAAGCATACTTCCATACCTAGAAATAGAAAGGAAGTACAAGATTTCCAAGGAAGAATCAACTTCTTGAGAGTATTTGTTCCTAATGTTGCTGATATAGTTAGGAATATCATTGGCATGTTAAAGAAAAACCATGAAGTAAAGTGGACCCCTGCAGCCAGGAAATATTTCCAAACAATCAAAGAATCCTTGGAAAAATCATGTGTTTAATTCAGCCTAAATTATGATCA
This sequence comes from Picea glauca, assembly GCA_000966675.3. Classification (NCBI taxonomy): domain Eukaryota; kingdom Viridiplantae; phylum Streptophyta; class Pinopsida; order Pinales; family Pinaceae; genus Picea; species Picea glauca. The sequence goes on along the minus strand of JZKD02S0729853.1, from coordinate 389,631 downwards.
GGACTTTTTCATGTTTGATTTTGATTTTGAATACACCATGGCTGATGTATTGTTGTAGAAAAATGATGAAGGTAAAGAGCATTCTATAGAATTTTTCAATAGAGCCTTGAGAGATGTTGAGTTAAGATGTAGTAGGTTGGAGAAACAAGCATATGCCTTGGTTAAATCATTGAAATCCTTCAGAGATTATGTATTGCACTCCAAAAAATTTATTGTGTACCTACTAGTGCTATCAAAGATATCCCCACACAACCTTCTAGTGAAGGCAGAAGAGGAAAATGGATTTCCAAGATGTAGGAGTATGGGTTGGAGATAAAAACTACTAAGATGGTGAAAGGACAAGGGATGGATAAACTCATGGATGAATCAAATTATTAGGCCATATATTTGAAACTCATGAAAATAGACATCATGTCCACATGGAAAATATAAGATGAACAATAAGAGAAATTTCTTAGGGTCAACCTAAAATTCTCAGAGTCTGATTGGTATAAAGACATTATTTTCTACCTTCAACATCTGACTTGTTCACCTTTATGGGACAAAAAAAAATCTAGGTCCATCAAGCTCAAAGATGTGAAATATTGCATTATAGGAGAGAGTTGTTTATGGAAGGACCCAGTAGGAATACTACTGAACTTCCTCACTGAAGAAGAGACTGAGGAAATAATTATTGAGTTTCATAAAGGAATATGTGGAGGTCATCATGCCTGGAGAGATATTGCATACAAAATACTTAGAGCTCGTTATTATTGGCCTTCGTTATTTTTTGATGTAAATTTCATGGTTAGGGCTTGTGTGGAATGTTATATGTTTATAGGGAAGAAGAAATTGCAGCATCTTCCCCTCAAATTATGAGCATGCAAAACCACCTTTCCAACAATTGGGTCTATATTTTTTTGGTGAAATTCACCTGAACTCAACTCGATAGCATAAATGGATCTTGATAGCCAAATACTACTTCACTAAGTGGGTGGAGGCAATCCCCACCATGAAAGAAATTGACTTAGTTGTCATCATGATTCTAGAGGAGAACATTCTATCAAGGTTCATATGCCCTAGAAAAGTTATAACTAATAACGCCTAGGCTTTCAAATATGCAAAATTGTTGTAGTTTTTTAAAAGGTACAACATAGATCTAGGACATTCCACTACATAAAATCCATAGGGACACGGTTTATTTGAGTCATCTAATAATAATCTCATCAATATAATCAATAACATGTTTCCCCAAAACAAAATTGATTGGGAATCCCACCTCAAATATGCAGTCCCAGAAGATAGGGCGAGTATCAAAAGGTCCCTTGGTACATCTACTTTTTAGTTAGTATACGGGATGGAGGCTATTTTCCCTATACAACTTAGTTCCCCTATAATGAAGAAGCTTCAATATGAAGAGGAAGAATCATGTGATATGCAGAGAAGAAACAGTCAAATGATTGATGTCCAACAGGTAAGAGATCAAGTCTAACTCAGATCTTAAGCTTGTCAAGCAAGAATGAAAGAAATATTTGATAAGAGATCCAAAGAGAGAATCTTTAAGACATGAGATATGGTATTAAAGTAGGATTCCAGGAGAGAATAAAAAGGAAAGTATGGAAAATTTGGCAACCTCTGGCTCAGGACTTTCCAGGTCATCGCAATTCAAAATAACAACACATATGATCTAGCGCAACTAGATGGTAAAGTGTTTAGGGATCATGTCAATGGGAAGTTCCTCAAAAATATCTTACAGTACTGAAGGATGCTAATTTTCCTCACTCTATACATACATACATATTTTTCCATTCATGTTTTATGTTTTATGTTTTATTTTTTACTTCATTCACCGTATTTCAAATAAGTAAGAATCAGGGTTTTCATAATTTAAGTTATTGAGCAATTTTTGTTTCACTTCTCGATCAAGTGTTTTAGGTTCCCAAATAATTATTCATTTCAATGCAGACTCCATATCCAAACAAGAGAAGGAACTTGGTATGCATTTCTTAGTAGACCATAGGGGGCTGTTGTCCCTTCTAGAGCCGATGTTAGTACTGGTATTGTTCTAACTAGTAGCATGCATCATGATCAAGATTAAGGGGGAATAATTCAAAGTAAAAGGAGCCTACAAAGATCCCACATCAAAGAGGTGAAGCATTTAATTGGGTGCCAAGAGATTCACAGTGAAAAAACTAATGCCTAAGGGCTCGGGACCCATTCCCAGACTTGGGATCTTATCTGGAGAATAAAAGGTGCTAAGCTCATCTATATCAAGTTAAAACCCTTGGCAATATGAAACTTTACCATGTAACCAAGGCTTAATGATCAATCTTGGCCAAAGGTATGGGCCCGATCATTTGATGGTTGCAAGAGATATTGATCAATGATGAATGATGCATGTCACATCAGGAATTAATCCATGATTTTAACATGGCATAAGGGCATGAAAGTGGTTTTATGTTGCTACATGTCAAACAAAAAACAATATCACATGGTAAAGTATGGTAATGGAAACCACTCTCTTGGGATCGCGACAATAATATTTTGATCCCATCTAGATTTCATATCAGCCAACTCATCATCAACCTGACCAACCACATAACACGAGTTGGAGTCACTGGACTAGTCGACTAGGACATCAAGATAACTAATGAAGGCCTGTTAAGACAATGACTCACCCTCTTGAACCTATTAGAAATAGACACCCATAAGAAAAGGACTCAATAACACTCAAGTTGTGATAACAAACCACAACTCTTATATTATTTGACCTTGAGGGACACATCAACACCTATCTATATCAATGTAAAGCTTCCACATGTCCATGTATCCATGTTGATGTCAGTATGATGAAATCTAAGTTTCGTACATTTTTCTAGTTTTCGAAGCGTCCAAGCAATGGGAAAAAAATGGGCATGTGAAAATAGAGGCATGAGGGAAAATGATTCAAGCAAGTGGGAAGATTCTCTCGTAGCTTTCCGAATCAGTTAGGAAAGACATAAGTCATAACAAGATGGCTAGCTTCACATCTTCTTTTTTTCACTCATTGTCATCCTCCTTCCTCCATCTGTCAAGAATTAGAAATCATCACCTTGGCATGTATGTTTGCACATGTCTCAGATCCCTATGAATCATACCAAGCATAGAAAATCACTACCCCTCATTAGTTGTCTGTTTAAACATGTGTCAAGATTTTATAAGAGGAACATTGCAAGAGTCATAATCCACCGATCTATGCATAGCTTGAGTCCTAAAAAAGAGTTACTCAGATGATGATCCACCTATATAAACCCTCTTCCCAAGAGTGGGTTGTGAACAATCCTAGCTACATATGTTGGGACAATGTTTTTTTTATTGCGTCCAGTCGAGGATGTGATTCTCTGGGATCATTAGCATGATCTTAAAGTTGAAGGGGCATTAAGAATTCCACCCTAAAGCATATTATCAAATCTTGTCAATGCGCTGGAGAATATTGAAGCAAAGGATGCAATGAGTTATCACTACAAAGAAAAGACCTTTTAGCGGAGGTTTCTAGTGTTACAAAATTGGAAAAAAAATTCAAAAAGACCTCCTCTACAACATATTTTATCAATGGCGGATGTTTTTGTAGATACTATAATGGAAGTTGATTATAACTAAAAAAATATGGGTCATTGGAGGTGTTAGCGGATGTTTACAAATAAATGTATTTTTATAAGGCATAAGCATTGGTGTGTACATACACCTACAACAATGGTTCTCTACACATAACGTCAAGCACCAGGAAAGTAAAATATGAAAGCACTGGGGTAGTAAAATATTTAAGCATTGGGGCGTTTGTCTTATAAGCACCACGGATTTAACATCAAAACACATCGGGAGATTTAAAAATAATTATGCACCGGGGCTTTCTACATAGAATGTGTCGGTGCGTTATTACTAAGAAAGCACCAATGTTGTATAAAATAATATGCACCGATGTGTTAAAGGGAAAAAGTCTCTGGTGTATTAAAAATCGAAAGCACTGGTGCTTTGTAGTAACAAACAAGCCTCGATGCTTATCAATAAAAAAAATATCGATGGTGCTTATCAATAACACATAGACATCAATGGGTTTTAATATTAAACGCATCGATGATATTAATAATTAAAATACACCTAGAAACATTGACTTGTTATAGTGCAATTATTGTTATTTTTTAATTCCATTATTTATCAAAAAATTTACATATATCTTTTATTTTGATTAGTGAATTTGGATATGATGTTTGGATTAATTTGTTATATCATCATATTTGGATATCTTCATTATAGTATTTAGTCATCAATGTATTTAATCAATAGTGTAATATTTCACAATGACATTGGACAATCCAATAGAATAAATTAAAACATATTTTATTATATCAATAAGAGGGTACTTATCATATAAAATGGGACACTTATTGGTAATCCCTTGTCTTTCAATTGGGACACTATGTCCATTACATTAAACAAATTGTCTTATTTTCACAGACAATCATTTCCAAAATTCAACTGCAACTCACATTGATATCCATATATATTGGTCATCATTGTTCATCGGAATTGTTGTCAGTGCTCGAGCGACTTCCATTCCTTGGGTTATTTTGCTGAATGTTTGGTTGATTGTCTCGATTGTTTCATTCTTCTTGAAGTTACATCTACAAACATAAAAGTAAACTATAATGATTCTATCTACATTGGTGAGAACAATGAAAATTGAAATAAATAATATACACGAATGTATATTGAAAAGTGTCGTACCTCCAAAGAAAGAAGTGACTCATGAATCATACACATATGTTCAAAATCAAATCTCATGCCTTGATTCAACAATTCTTTTGTTGGCTCAGTTCCATACTTTATTTCCTGCAAGTTTTAAACCCCATAATAAATCATATATTTAATCTAAAGTATTATTTTTGTTTCATTAATTATAAAATGATAGAAGTAAAACAACATATATTATTCTTACAAATTCCACAATTAAATTTTGATATGCCAACATATACTCACAACCATTAATTAGCCCAATGTCAATCAATTTTTCTGATGGCTCTTCTTTGTATGTTAGCACTTGTTTGAAGACATTCAAGGATGGTTGTTGTAAAACAACTTAAAATATACAAAAAATAAACTTAAGTTGTTATAAAGAAATAACAATTACTCACAAATTTTGCTATCAACCCTTTTCTTCCTCGTTGTCCAATTTTATGTGCAGAATGAGTTCCATTTTTTTATTTTTTTTGTAAGAGAATATTTGAAAATTAATATTGAATGTATAATTAATTATTTGTACCTAATGTAAAAATTCAATGATTACATACATTCAAAAAACGTTGTTGTTTAGATAGTTCCTCTTGCAATGAAATTATGTTCAATTATTTGACCACACTATTACATATGACCAAATTTTCCACGGTTTTTCATTGCTATTGCCACACTTATCCGTCTCAATTTCCATGAAAGAAAAGACTATTTTTCGTCGCTATATCCACGAACTAGGTGTTTGTGGAAAGAGCGATGAAATTATCCCTCCACATGTCATCACCATCAAGATAGGTTTACCTTAGACATCATCGCAATACCGACGCAACTTTGTCGCAATAGGGACGAAAAACTGTGCTAATGTAAAAAAAATATGGAAAGTTGTGACGCAAAAGAGTGGCAATAGTGACATAAATTTATGGCAAGACAAAACTTATGACACAAATGTTGTATGTGCAATGCATAAGCGTGGAAAACTACAATGCAAAAGTGTGGCAATAGCGACGGAAATTTATGGCAAGACAAAAATTATGACACATATGTTGTATCTGCAACGCAAAACCGTGGCAAAGTGCGATGAAATTTCGTCGTTATTGTCATAGTTGTTCAAAAAAAAATTTGCCTTCCAATGATCTATTGTCGATATTGCGACGCATCCTTTAAGTTAAAAAAAAATTAAAATACATGAGATATGGTATTACCATATTACATTGTGATATGGTATACCATATTACAATGTAATATGGTATACCATATTACATTGTAATATGGTAATACCATATTACATTGTAATATGGTAATAGCATATTACAATGTAATATGGTATACCATATTACATTGTATTATGGTATTACCATATTACAATGTCTCTACTTTCTCAACAAGATGCACAAAGTTCTTTTTAAAAACAACTTAGGATAGTGATTTGTCTTGAGTGGGATCCATATTACATTGTAATATGGTAATAGCATATTACAATGTAATATGGTATACCATATTACATTGCAATATGGTAATACCATATTACATTGTAATATGGTATTACCATATTACATTCCATATTAGAATGTAATATGGTAATACGATATCTCATGTATTTTTTTTTTAAACTTAAAGGACATGTCGCAATATTGATGATAGATAGTCGGAAGGCAAATTTGTTTTTGAACAACCATCGCAATACATGAGATATGGTATTTAATATGGTAATACCACATCTCATGTATTGCCATGGTTGTTCAAAAACAAATTTAACAAATTTTCCTTCCGACTATCTATCGTCGATATTGCGATGCGTCCTTTAAGTTTAAAAAAAAATAAAATACATGAGATATGATATTACCATATTACATTGTAATATGGTATAGTAATATGGTATTACCATATTACATTGTAATATGGTATTACCATATTACAGTGTAATATGGCAATACCATATTACAATGTTTCTACTTTCTCAATAAGATGCGAGAAGTTGTTTTTAAAAACAACTTAGGATAGTGATTTGTCCTGAGTGGGATGGTGACCTTGGCATTCAACAAGATAGGAATTAATTCATTGATGACAAGTGTAGAAGGTGTGCAGGTCCACTAGTGTATGGATATCATCTGCTAAGTGGAAGACTTGAACTTCCTCTTCTAGAATAGATGGCTCATATAGCTTGAGATGATTGACATAATTGATATTATGGATGTCTAGCAAGGAAGGGAAATACTAATGACAACCATTTTCGTTAATACATTAAAGAAAAATATAGGGACAATAGCAAATAGGATTGAGTTTTTTATTATGCTACCCCTTAAAACATTTTTTGTCCATATACAACCAAAGTTAGTCACCAATTTGAAACTAGACAAAGCCTTGATGGTGATCCTAGAAGAATTTATAATGAGCTAGGGAGGACTGAAGGGCATTACTAAACAAAGAATGAATTCTAGATAATTTAAGAACAAAGGAGATTCTATACATTTTACCTCGCCTTATAGGAACTTCTATCCATAAGATGCAAAAAATATCAAGATGCAAAGAATGAGCAATGCAAGAAATTATATAAGGGTACTATGAGGGTCTTTGCAATGTAGGCCAATACATTACTATTGTGAGGGAATCCTCCATCAAGTAGGCCTATATATCCCATGGTACATGTGAAGACCCCTATGCCTTGAGAATTAGTGTAAGGTAAAACTACAAGGTGTGCCATGTGGATTAGTGTAATGTTAGGCAAGTAGAAGACAAATGAGAAAGAAAGATTGGTAGAAAAACATTGCATGTTAAACACACAATTTTTACATGGGGGAACAAGAAAATTTAATCGCTTCATAAGAATGATAGAAACTAAACTATGAAATGTAAATAATGAAATAAAAAGAAATAATCCTAACTATCATGTAAATGATGCAATGGATAAATTAGGAGATTAGAGATGAGCAATTTCTAATTACTATATTAATGGAACAATAACTAGAACAAGTAAGTAAACCATGAGTGAGTCTACCAATAATAATAACATCTCAACTATAAAATCATTGATAAGATTAAGAGTGATAAGGAGATACTTGCACTTACTTATACATGAGGTAGGATGGTGTAGGAACATGCTTAGCTAGATACCTACATCACATAGGTTGGCATCTTACCACAAGTGAGGTAGGATTAGAAACATGATATCTTATGGAAAGGATGGAGGATAGATGAAAAGGTAAATATGGTAGGTTGTGGTGTTAGGGTAGTTCTAACAAAGGAAAGAGAAAGAAGTTGATGACACTAGCATGACATTGGAAAAAGGCGTGAGTTGACATAAACCAACTAAGAGTGAACATGAGCGAGAGAGGAAACACACTCTAATATAGGGTTATCACAAGAATAAATGTGACATATAGCAACTTGGAGTTAAAGTGAGTGTAACAAATGACATACATTGTTCTAGGATTAGTGTAGTCATTAAGGCACCATACACTAGTCAAGGACATAGCATGAGTCCCATGTGACATACGATAATCTAGAGAGAGTGAGTATAATAGGCATCATAAACTAGTAATATAGAGTCATCAAAGGCACAAAAAAACACATGATAGCCTAGATTTAGTGCAAGAATGAGAGGTGGCATACATCAATGGGGTATTTTATGTAAGTGTAGGAGGTGATATGCATCAACCTAAGTTCAATGCAAGCATAAAGGTGAAAAATACCAATGGTATACCAGTGGAGGAGAGAGGATCAAAGGAAGATATGATGTCACCATTGGGAGGGGCTCCATAGTTGCAAGCTATGGAATGTGACCATTAACGGGGACTTCTTGGAAAAGTGACCAAAGAAGTGATAGTTGATCCTAACTAGGTAGAGGTTATCTTAAGTAGGGTCTTTATTGAGATAATTTCCTAGAAGGGACCCATCGATATTATGACCAAATAAAAATGGAGAAAAAGGGGTGTAAGGAAGAAGAGATAAGGAGGAGAGGCAATACTTTCCCCAAGCATTTGAATTACTAGGAAAAGAGGAAGAGGATGTAGGAGAGCATGGAACACTAGAAGAGGAAGAATACAAGGGGAGAACTAGGTAATATTGGGTGTTATCAAGTAAGAAGTGGCTAGAGTTGATAATGGGAAGTATAAGTTAGCACCAAAAAACTCCCAATAGGAACAAGCATTCATTCAACTTGATAAAAGTGTGTTAAGACATGGGACCTTTTTAATGTTAGCAAATGTTGATTTTGACAACTAATGGAAAGATAAGGAAAAGAGAAGGCATAGAAGAACAAGGGGCTACCTCATTGTTGTAGCCAGGGAGAGGACAAGGGAAACCAATTATGGAACTAGGTATAATAGATCATATATGTATTTTGTTAATTCGTGTGTGGTAGAAAAAAAAATATTGAATTAAAAATCATTGGGGAGGTTTGGGATTTAGAATGAGAATAGCAGAGTGAGAGTGCATCCAGGTAGAAGGATGAGAGTGTATTATTTAGAGATTTTGGAAGAGGGATAGTGCAACCATATGAGATGAGATGGATTGATGTGATGTAAAAGTGAGAGAGAACGGTATTTATGTATTATGTTTTGTTGGGTCTTAACATTATAAGTAAGAGGTATGGCAAGAGGTGAGTTCATATTTTTTGTCATCTTTATAGAATTGATAAGTATTGCAATGAGCATCTTATAAAGAATTTCATTGTTTTTGATTGGGTAGAAGGATGAGAAGGTATCATTTGGAATGTGTAGAAGAGAGAAACCGAAATCATATGAAATGGTTAGATGTGAGTTACAATTAAGACATAAAGATATTTATGTAGGATGTCTTGGTCACATCATTACATGGAAAGGCTATTGCAATAAATATTTGTTCATAGGTTTTGTTATATTTAAAGATTTGATAGGTATTTCAATGAACATCTTATAAATCATTTCATTGTTGTTCATATGATATGTTCAGGAGTAAATTAGAGTAATCAAGGGGAGATACATAGCATTCAACATTCTCTTGAAAAATCCCTATGACAAGAGTGACTCCACAACGTTTATTAATGAGAATATGAGTTTCGTCCTATTGTAAGAACCCCCAATGATAAGGAGAGGGGTGAGGAGTGATGGAAAATGTGATTATTTTGGTTACAATTGTCAAGGATTATAGTGGCAAGTTTGTCTCTGATCTAACAATTATGAGTAAAAAGGAGACTTAGAGATGGGAATAAATTTCATTTGTCATTATGAGTAATGAGGGATTTTTTTCAATAGAGTTTGGAATAGGGACTATTTTTTGTTGGGGAGAAGTGTCCAAAGATTGGTGTACCCTAGTATCATCAAGAGATTTCTCATCTATGTACAAGGATTTGGATGTGAATTATTATTATAAGAATAAGCATTTTGTAGTAGTGTCCTTTGGAGCCTTATAATACTTGCACTAACATGTGCGATGAGAGGAGGGGTCTAGATTATTGGGATTAGCCTCATGCATTGTTTAATAGGAACTAGGATTTGGACTAGGGATAGAAATAAGGTTAGGATTATAGAAATCAGTGAAGTGAGGGATCTTTTCTAATTTATTTTCCACAATGAGGATATGGATAAGAACTTTGTATATGGGGGTTCTGTAAAATAGTTATACTTATTTATAAAAAAACTATAAGTAAACAAAAATTATATTTAAAATACCTCTTTAGGGTTCTTGAGTTATAGTTGAAATTTGAGCTAGGTAAAGAGTGTACACTTGATGTACTGTACAACCACCTACACATTAAATTGGAAAAATAAATTAGACAATAAAAACACCACATGGATCTTGGCATATATGCAATATCTACACATTAAATTTGAAAAATAACTTGACAATAACAAATAAAGTAGACAATAAAAAGAACAAATGGAACTTGGCATATATATTAATAGCTGCATATTCATGAGGATTGTGAACTTTTACTAGTATAAATCCTACTTTTAAAAACACATCAAAACCTTTACCTTTTCATTGTCCTTTCACCACATCCATTCACCCATACAACTTGATAAGAGTTGTCCACGAGATGCATTTCCATGACCAAGACCTGCATGAATCATAAACGACAATTTTTTATATGAGTAAATAATTAATAAGAAAATAAGAATACATTTAGTTATGTAAAATACTCTAGAAAAACATTAAGTGGTCGCATAACTTAATGAGCTTCTCTTTTTTTTGAGAATAGGTTATTCTCTACTGAACAAGGCCAACCACGTGAAGGTGGAAGCTCATATGGCCCCTTCCCCCCTCACATCACTCTCAATTCCCCATACCCAACAAATGATTTTCTTTATATAGAAAACATATAGACATTCATGCATAACTAGGGTAGTCATCAAAACATATGAACATATAAAGATCGATATACATCCAAATACAAGTAATGAATTTATACATCCAATTTTTGTTTGATTTATGTTTTTTTACATTCATAAAATTGACAATTGGGGTATCATAATCATCCAAGGACATTGTATTTTGTGTACCATGTCCTTCTATTGTTTTTGTGCGCTTATGTACCATACTTATGGTACATCATTGAGAAGGGTTAGTTGGCATATGTTCAGGGTCATGAACTGCAACAATGAAAATGATCATATTGATATGTTGAAATATAATTGAAATAACTAATCCTTTATTTTGATTAACATTACACTTTTTCTCTTTACCTGTCTTTGTAGCTACGATAGTTGGTGGGTTGATTTCTTGTCCACTTGGTTTCTCTAGCATTTCACCCTCCTGAGCTACATGCTCTTCAATTTTAAGAAGATAATATATAAGTATAAGTCAGAAAATAAATATCTACAATCACAGTAAATATTTCTAATTCTGAAGCATACATACCAGAATGAGTACTCTGCTCTACACTATCAATGGACATGTCCACCCTTGTATGACATGGTGTTTGTTGAATATCGTTGGATTCACTACTATGGTAGAACTTTTGCTTGAAAACAAACATAAATACTTAGTTAAGGGTGATATGATAAAATATGAATAGACTTTACAAGCATGCTACTGCGGTTTCCTTATTCATTTGATTTACCTACGTGACTAGGGAGATAAGATTCTGGCCCAAGATTTTTCTATATTCAATCACACTTTTAAAACCATGCTTTTAACCAAGCTTTAGGTCCTCCTCGGTGGTGGTAGTGTCGAACATATTTAACTGCAATGCATAACACCATTAACAATACCAATAAAAAAAACATATATTTGTTCACTACCATTAAATAAATATTAACCATAGTTAATCACTTAAATCTTACTATTCGGGATTTCAATTTTCTATAGCCACCCTGGCCTAGTTTATGTTGGTCGTGTTTTTCCACTCTGGCCTTGGTTTCTTTGGAGGTGTCTGGTAGCCTACATATGGAATTCTTTAAAAACATCAGATATCAGAATTGTTACTTAAAACAAGAAAGAAAAACATAAATGATCATATTTCTTTGATAATATGACATGTGTTGTACCTGTCTTGACCAACTTGTGGATGTCTTCCTTGTTTTTTAAACAAGTTCTCCTTTTCATCCTCTATTAGTTCTTTCAACTCTTTCTCAAGAACCATGGGAAGGCACTCGTGCTTGAGGTCTATTTGCAATTTATCCCTATATTGGGCCCTGGTATATTTTAAATTCTCGTCGGCTAACTTTGTAACCACTTTCTTGTTGAAAGTTTTGCCGAAGAAGTTTACCATGTGGTCTATTAAATCATCTTTCTTTTTTTCTATCTTGGTCATTCCACCGTGTGAGAATGGTGTGGCCAAACAAATCCAATGCTTTGTCATTTAAGTTTCTATAGAAATCATTGTTTCTTGAAAAAACGTGTTATCCATTAATTTATAATAATCTCAACAAATGTCCATTTCAATTTCATGAAAAAAATGAATTGATTAATTAACAATTACCTGCAATCTTTTGAATCTTGATTAGAACACATGTGTCATCCACTAGAACGGTGACATCTAGTGATCCAGTGCTTTTAATTCGTTCTTCTCCATGCATAATGGTATCATGTCCATCTACAATATGTTCCTCTCCAGAGTCATGTGGATTCTTAGGCTTTGACTCATCATACTCCGGCATGTCATGCCGGTCAAAATCATTTCACTCATCAATGGATTTGAGGGGAACCTCAGGAGGCTCAAAAAGCCTCACTTGCATTTTTCTATGTCGACATTTTTTTTTCATTAGACCATAACTGCTACCTATAGTAGTTGTAGGACCGACAGGTTCCCCATGTATGGGGTTTAAAAACTCCTACAAATGGAAAACTTTACTTTATCAGATCATATACAAAATATATAAAAAAAAAATGGATAGAAAATTGTCATAGTTGATAAAAATATGTGAAGATGCCACTTACCCCAAAATTAGTTATTTTATTTTGTAGCTCTACAATTCTTTCCCTGTCCTCACGTGTCAGGGGTATTTTGCTAAGAAAACCTAGATATTCTATGTTAGCCTTCTTCAAGGCCTTCGTTACAGTTGTCATTGGATCAATCGAATGAAATATTTTGTCCTCATCAATATCCTCAGTGCGAGCCTTCCCACGTTGACCATGCCACAATACATTGATGAATAAAATTAATGAGAGGAACTTTAACATTTGAAAAATTTAGTTGTTGTAGTCATAAGTTGTTATTGTATTTAACATTTACCTGGTGAGGCACAGTGGGTTCCTTTCCATGGTCACCCTGGATAGATGTAGTCCGTGATTTTCAAACACAATCACCCTGGATAGATGTTGACACAATAAATCAATCAACAAAAGTTATGAAATTGACCTGTAACATTAAAAAAATGAAATATTGCAGTAATATCAGAAAAGAAATAAAAAAAATTCAGAAATTTAGTTGTTGTAGTTATAAGTTGTTACTGTCTTTAACATTTACCTGGTAAGGCACAACGGGTTCCTTTCAACGGTCACCCTGGACAGATGTAGCGGGTGCCTTTCCACGGTCACCCTAGATAGATGTAGCAGATGATTTTCAGACACAGTCACCCTGGATAAAATATGACATAATAAATCAATCAACAAAATTTATGAAATTCACCTGTAACATTTAAAAAATGAAATATTGGAGTAATATGAGAAAAAAATTAATGAAATTTCATAAATTTAGTTGTTGTAGTCATAAGTTGTTGTTGTGTTTAACATTTACTTGGTGAGGCACAATGGGTGTCGTTCCATGGTCACCATGGACATATGTAGTGGGTGATTTTCTACCATGGTCACCCTAAACAGATGTTGACACAATAAATCAATCAATAAAAGTTATGAAATTCACCTATTACATTAAGAAAATGAAATATTGCAGTAATATCAGAAAAACAAAATAATGAAATTTCTAAAATTTAGTTGTTGTAGTCATAAGTTTTTATTGTATTTAACATTTACCTACTGAGGCACAATAGGTGCCTTTCCATGGTCACCCTGGACAGATTTAGCATGTGATATCTCACGGTCACCCTGGATAGATGTTGACACAATAAATTAATCAACAAGCGTTATGAAAGTAATTGTAAAAAGAATATGCAGTAAAAAATTGAAATATTGGAGGGATAAATTGTAACAATGATTGATCAAAGGTTGAGTTGAATGGTCTATAAGATATTTACCCCCATAGTTGCAACTCCTCCATCTATTCGATTTAAGTTGTAATCAATCAAAAACTCTTCACCTAGAACTATTGTTTTTGTTGCACATACAAATATATGATTTTCTTCGTGTGCCTCAAATATGCAATTCAGTTTCTTAGTTGTTTCCACTGGTCATGTACTATTTATAAAGCCCACAATGTTTCTAGTAACTTTTGGCCTTCCATCAATATGCATAGTTTCCCCTTTATTTTGATTGTTATCTACTAGTTGTATATAATTTGCGGCAACTCTGTATCTCCGCATACTTTCTATATATTGGAACAACATCAACCAATGATCGTATTTGTATAATGGTCCAACATACTCCATCAATTCATTTACAATTCCATAGCCGACCTTTATTTCATCCATGGAAAATAACCCCAATCCATGTAAGGATGAAGGAGCAATGTGATACATCCTCCCACCGATGAAGAAATCTATGTCCACTTCAGGTAGCTCCTTAGGTGCCCATCGTTGAACTAGATGTTTATACCTCAAGGGAAACTCAATGTCACCTATGCCCTCAACATCATAATTACAGGACCCTCTGTTGGCAATAAAAAATTGCATGCGTATACAAAATCTTTTCCTTACCTTTTCAAACCTAGTTGATCTAGAACTGATAGATCTAGTACAACACATCTCACTTTCAACCTCTCTTAGTATATATTGATCATCACTTGAGGAATATAGATCTGATAGATACCTATTTGATGGTACCTACACTCATTAAAACATGAAGATAAGTTATCGTGTGAATACACGTTTTTGGTACCAACATAGTTGCATAAGTTGCATAAAGTTGAAATTGCCACACTTATGTGTCGCAATTATAAGTTGCATTGTTGCATATAGTTGCATATATTTTCATATCCCCTGATTCTTAGTGGAGAAATGGATTTGAGACCCATCAAAGAGTTTGAGTGGGGATCGATAGTTTGGAAATCCATGATCTTGGAATTTCACATATTTGGAAAGAACCTCTAGTGGCTGGTGGGGAATGGAGGAAAGGTTTGAGTTGGAAATAATGTTGGGGTTGGTTGTGATAGATATTAAAAGATGATCATGTTCCTATTTAATCCATTGTATGCATAGGGTGTAATGGTTTTGATGGAGTTGTACAAACTATAAAGGAAAAGGTTGTGATCTTCTATATGGAAGACTGTGAAGGCATTGAACCTGAGAAGAGACAATGGGATGGAAGGAGGGGGTTTCCTCTCTCAATCTTGTCCAAGGACCCAAGACCCATACCCAGTGCTCAAAATATCCTATTGACGCCAAGGATACCCCTCTAGATTTTATGTGTGGTACTTTGAGGCATTGTTCATGGCTCTAGTTGCATATAGTTGCATAAGTTGCATTGTTGCATAAAGTTGCATATAGTTGCATAGTTGCATATAGTTGGATAAGTTGTATATTTTCATATAGTTGCATATAGTTCCATTGTTGTGTATAGTTTCATAAGTTGCATATAGTTGCATAGTTGCATATAGTTGCAATATAGTTGCTTATAGTTCCATGTAGTTGCATATTTGCATATAGTTCTGTATTTTCATATAGTTGCATACAAAATTTTCATATAGTTGCATATAGTGCATAAGTCGCATATAGTTGAATAGTTTCATAAGTTGCATATAGTTGCATTGCTGCATAAAGTTGCATGTTGCATAATGTAACGACCCCATCGTTATGACAACAAGCGAAGCAATATTATTTTTGTTTTCATTTTTTTTTTCAGGAGTTAAGAGACAAGAAGGTGATGACGACAACAGTTTAATCAAACCACTGATGATGAATGCTAGCACACAGTCTAGGCAACAAGTTACTATGACACCACACACCGGCTCAAGACAACTGGAAAACATGCACAAAATAACAAGGAGGATGACTACCCTTCCGATGCAAAAATGACCATGCTTACAAGATAAGGGACAACACCCCCATCCCGACATCACAACCTAGACAAACAAATACTAGAACCTCAAGGCACACGGACCTAACACCTGAAGGTGTTCGGCCCTTGCACCAAGAGAAACTTGCATGCTCGTTAGCACTCACAAAAAAGAACCTACTCTGGCCAAGATCTCGTTTGCCTCTATCCCCCAGGGTGTTCCATGATCCCCTCATCAGGAATCATGTCGTTCCCCGGGTGATAGATGTGTCAATAAACTTGGTGCAAAACAAAAGGGACGAAGACTCAAGAAAACTCTGATGAGCTAGGAACCAAATATCAACTAGGAGACTATACCTACCCCACACAAAAATTGATAAGACACAAGAGAACGAAGACAAGGGGTGACACTAGCTGACACGACCTTGTCCCTTCCCCCACCAATCACCTAGTCTAGCGGGTCTATGATTACATTCAATTTTAACAAGGTTTCCATTCTAACAGGGCATGTCAAGTTACAATTAGACAACAATGTGTCCGCTAAATAAATATTAATACGATTAATTTTTCAAATCTAAGTGGTCAATACAAAAACCATAATTATATATGCCCTCTATCCTTAATTAAAATTCAATCCAACGAGTCTAAAATTTTCAATCCATTCCTTACTTACCAATCAAATTTTAATCTTTAACACAACCTAATCGGTTAAGTCTATGTTAATCCAAATTCTCCACCCAACTAGACATTAACTTAAATAACAACGTTTACAATCTTAAAGTAGAATTTTATCATTATAACACTTATGAACAATTAAATCTTAGCATGTAGTCTAGTTATATTGACTGAACTAACAATACTATCTGTCTAATAATATTATAAGGAAACTACTAACTATTAGCAGGGCTAGAGCAATTTATCGAGGGAATTGACATAGCGGTTACTTAACAATTAATATAGAAAAATCAAGGCAATCAATGCAACCATTACATAGAAATGAATCTAGCAATAGTAAGGCATTTAACTAACTATTATCCATTTAATTCACTATGGAAAAATTAGAAAAAACGCAGTGCCAACATGGTGGCCAATCATGCCTAGTAGACAACAACTCAACAATTAAAGGCAAATGTATCCAATCAACATCAACACAGTCCATCACTCAGGGGAAAACAAAGTCACATTTTGAAGGAAAAATTGTGGTCATTATTGCAAGTCTGTTAGGAATTGAATAGCAAAAAAAAGGGTGGGTGAATTCAAAATGCACACAGTCAATTTTTATTTACCAAAACCGTGGTTATTCTGGCAAGTGAATTTAAGATTTAAAAGGCTATATTCGTGGGTGATTTCTACAGCAACTCATTCCATCGTTTCAAAGAAAAAACATAATCATTTAAATTGGAAATATTAGCCTCATTTGAAAGAAAAAATGTAGGCATTTAAAACAATAAACTCAGTCTCATTTGAAAGCAAAAACATGGGATTTAAAACAACAAACTCAGTCTCATTTGAAAGGAAAAATGTGGGCATTTAAAATAGTAAACTCAGTCTCATCTGAAAGAAAAAATGTGGGCAATTAAAACAACAATCTTGGTCTCATTTGAAGGAAAAACATGGGCATTTAAAACAACAAACTCATTCTCATTTGAAAGTAAAAACGTTGGCATTTAAAACAGTAAACTCGGTCTCATCTGAAAGAAAAAATGTGGGCAATTAAAACAGAAATCTCGGTCTCATTTGAAGGAAAAATGTGGGCATTTAAAAAAAAAAACTCAGTCTCATTTGAAAGAAAAAACGTGGGCATTTAAAACAGTAAACTCAGTCTCATCTGAAAGCAAAAACGTGGGCAATTAAAACACCAATCTCGGTCTCATTTGAAGGCAAAACGTGGGCATTTAAAACGGAAATCTTTGGCAACATTTAAAATAAAAAACGTTTTTCTATTTCCAAGATACCAATACCAAATGCAGACATGAATCAACTTGTTTTTCCATTTCTCGAATACCAATACAAAATGCAGACATGAATCAATTCATTTTTCCATTGCTAGAATACAAATACAAAATGCAGACATGAATCAATTCGTATTTCCATTTCCAGAATACCAATACAAAATGCAGACATGAATCAATTCATTTTTCCATTGCTAGAATACAAATACAAAATGTAGACATGAATCAATTCATTCTTCCATTGCTAGAATACCAATATAAATTGCAAACATGAATCAATTCATTTTTCCATTGCCATAATACAAATACAAAATGTAGACATGAATCAATTCATTTTTCCGTTGCCAGAATACCAATACAAATTGCAGACAATAGTAAGAGAACCGAAAGGATCCAATCATCCAAGGACAAAAATGGAGGTAGATGACTAATAGGTTCGTCCTTTACTCATCATCCTTGCACAGAAAGGCAGGGCATTGAGATCCATAGGTCTATTAACACCGAAGCGACGATCGTAGATCAGGATCTTGGCCGACTTCCCAAGCGATGACTGATGAGCTAGGGATGATAGGAAAAACCACCACCATGGTCACAATCAAACACCACAAGGAGGTCAATACATGTGGGGAAATGAAGTCCATGGGAGTCAATCCATCATCGAGCTAGGCTATGAAAAAAATTCAGTCATCAATCTAGACAATTATATTACTTACTCCATTAAACATGTAGATCCAAGCATAAATCCTACAACAATCTACCATACAAAAATGAAGAGAGCATACCATTGCCTGATCGTCTGCTCTGAGTGACGTCCCATGCACTTTGTGCTACTCCCTCCTTCCGACTGGCGAGACTTCACCAGTACCTCCCAACCAATGCTATGGTTACTCTTCTTCCCCCTTAGCCCCTCGAGCTACAAAGGGGCCACAAACACTATCCATAGATTCAGCTAGCTCCCAGCTCACCTCACAAGCCCAAGCTACCACTCCTCACCGAGTTGGGTATCCCAACTCCCACAAGATAAGTCAGTCAAGTAGAGATTTCTACAGCGCAATGTTACACAAACCGAATAGATCCTTCATTCTTCTCATCCCTTCATTATATAGAGTTTCGAAGTCCCTTACTTTCCTAAAATCTCATTTAATTAAGTTTTTAAAAATTAAATCCTAAAAATTTGTCCTCATACAAGTGTCACCCATCCCCTTCATTCATCCACAAATTAATTTCTTTAATTAATTAATTTCCCTTATTTCCCTCACCTGCCTAGAGTCACTCCTAGAATCACTCCTAGGTGTCCCCAAATTCTCTTATAGGTTTTAATGAATTTCTCCATTATCAATTTGCAGGCTCAGTTTTAAATTAGAAAGTTCTTAATGGTAGATACCTTACTAAGTTTGACTTTCTTCTTTTTCCCTTGGGTTTCCCTTTTCTTCTTATATTTCCCTCTTTTCCTAGTTACCTAAATATTTTAGATTTCCCTCTTTCCCCTTTTCATTTAGGACTCAAATTGGCAAGTGTAGAAATTAACCCCCTTTTACCTCTTTTCCCTTTTTATTTAATAATTTTAAATTATCATAAATAATAAAACAATTATTTCCTTTTTTTTTTAATTTTACACTAACAGATTTTTATGAATCATTTAAATTGCTTACCCCCTTATTACTACAAGATTTAACGAAGAGTATAATTATTATTTATGTTGTTTTTATTTTTATTAATTTTTTTTTTAAAATAG
>JZKD02S0729853.1:351269-368820 GCA_000966675.3 Picea glauca | reverse complement strand
AAACATTGTGCATACGCCTCAAAGAATTAGGCAAGGCTAGTCGATAGGCGACTGGCCCCTTTCTCTCCACAATCTTGAAAGGTCCCATGAACCTAGGAGAGAGTTTATCTCCCTTCCCAAAATTGATCGAACTCTTATGCGGTTTAACATGTAAGAAGACTCGATTTCCAACCTCGTAACTACTGTTGACATGGTTCGCATCCACATAACTCTTTTTTTGATCCTGAGCTTCTTTAATCCTTTGTCTTGTCATTTTCATTTTCCCTTCTATTGACACTAGAAACTGAAATGGGCTGCCGTAAATCAATCCTAAGGCAACCTCGAACCACTTTGGATTGGGAGCTACCCCTTCCAACTCAAGAGGGATCTCTCGAACAATGTCACAATAGGAATTTAAGTAGCATGAAAAAGGTGGGTAGATTTATGGGTAAATGATGGTCTTGGATTTTTGGAGTTTGGGTGTTAAACCAGGGAAAAGGTCCATTGGGCATCGAGTCAAATGAAAATCGTAGAAAAGAGACAATAGCAGAGATCAAATAGCTTTCGGAAAGTGAGGCAAAGTAAGTCTATCTTTCAGCGTTTTGATAAATCATGATGCGGTAGCGAAAAGAAAAGGAAAGGCCAACGTAGCAAAGGATATATGCAGAATTCTGAAAATGCATATTGGTCTTACACAGCTGATAGTTGGTGCAGAGGAAAGGCAATAAACAATTGCAGAAAGCCCAAATCCTTTCATTATAGTAGTGGTCGTACTAAAGTATAACGAAGCCCATCGGTTAGAAGAAAACAAAATGTAATGCAGTCATGATGGATTAAGGAAGACATAAAGAGATGGTAAAGACAATTTCAGCTACGAGTAAGGAAACACATAAATGAAATCCAAACAGTTTTAACACAGCTGAAAGAGAAGAAAAACATGCTGAATGAAATCGACCGTGATGAATCTCAGAGTCGCAAATAACAGATCTTCTTTATTACTCCAATCTGGTTTACAAGAAACTCAGTCATTACAATGAAAATCTCTTGACAAAGGTTTTTCTCCCAGTCCTGCGCTTATGCGGCCCCCCCCCTCTTGTTCTCATACATCTCATTCTTTTAAAAAGAGAAAAAATCTAACCTAAAACTCTTTGACTTCCAAGGAATAAGAAACGTTTTGTCTTCTGGAACTCTATGGTTGTTGTGTCCATCTGCCATCTCTACAGGCTACTCAAACCATTACTGACATAGGGCATGGAATGATAATGATAATCATTGGGAGCCAAGGCTCCTCTGGGTGGTCGAAATAAATATCTCGCAATTTTCACTTTTGAAGAGTTGGAAAACTTCATTGATTTTGCTCTCGAAATTACAAGACTAGGCCTCTCTTACTAGACTCTAACAAACTTAATCTGATCTACTACCTTTAAGCAACACTTCCACTTCCACGAGACTATAGCCACTCCTTGGCTTTGGGAGCGATACTGGCGATACCTCGACTGAGTATTTCGAGGGTGATACAGGATGGTGCTTCTGCAATTTTAATGTGATCCCGTTCTTTACGTTTTGAACGAGTTTATTGGCACCTCTGTAAACTCCTTGGAAGCAAATACCAATCTTTTATAAAATATCAAATGCCAAATCGAGCCACAAACATGCGCAGAATCTCCAATGTAGAAAGAGAATCTTCTCACTCGGTGCATAATTTGGACGTGCGAATGTCATTTTTCTCCAAGGGCGCGAGTTCCTTCAGGTTTTTTCTGCTCTGGCACCAAAATTCGACTGTGCTCTCCACTCTGTGTAGAGTCTTACAAATCCTACTCTCCAACGACTCCTAATCCAACGCACTCGGATCTCCATGGTCCCTTCAATCTGCATCAATTCCGTCTTCAATTATCTCTTAGAGCCTGCCTCCTCGCAGGACCTGTCGCTCTCGTCAATGGCTAAGATTTTGGCTGCTTTCTTTAATCCATCGGCAATGTTATGCCCTCACTGCATACTAGGTGATCGATTACACGACGGACATCTCTCTGCTCTTGGGGAACCAAACGCCTCAAGGGAAACCTGTGATTAGCCGTTGAAGAAAATTGGACCACCGAGAGCCGGTCTACTAGACTCAGTGAAGAGATTACTAACCTCATCGCCCATTTTAACAAATGTAGCTTGGTTTCTGACATGCTGCTGCTTACATCAATGGAAGTTACAATATCAATAGGGGCACGGTAGTTGGGATCCGACAGTAAGGAAGATGAAATCTGCTTCAGGTTATTCTATTGTCTGTCGATTGTAGGTGGAGCTTTCATTTGCAATAATACCGTGAAGTTATCGCATGATTTCCCTGAAAGTATGGCCGAATGTCAGTCTGAAGGAGTAGGGTTATCTGAAACGAGAATTAGCAAAAGTCACAGAGTGCTTTCTATCTCTGAATCTACAGTCTGTGACTCAATGGACTGTTTAAAACCATATTTTTCTTAGTGATGCCGATACTAAAAACTGTGCCATGGGATGCTCCATAACCTTATTATGTATCATGCCACCAAAGAAGTCGTATCAACGCCAATTTAGCAGCTGAAACATTGCCCCTAACTCTTGTTTGTATATTGTATCTCTTGAACAACCTTCTCCTTCACTAGCCCACCGCCCCAGCACCTAGGACGAGTCACGAGGACTACAGTCTACATTTGTGTGGTCAGAGAAACTGGGGCAAACCCTCGTGATTTCCCAAGGCAATACCTTCACAGGTCCCACGATTCCAAAGATGTCGCCCTCCTTCCTTTCACTGTCTTTTAAATCATTTGCTATAACTCATTTTAAAATTCATTGTATTGTATTTTGCTGAGATGCGTAGAACGTAGAAAGGTAACGGGACGATTTTCTCCCTCGGGGAAAGGAGATCACAATTATCAGGAAGATGAATTTGATGCGCGCTTTATCTTGGTCTTCTTCTGTATTTGTCTCACCAGCAATAGGGCTACTAAACTGCATTGGTTCTTGAACAGAACTCCATTCCCGCCCACCCTCACTATCAATTGATCCAGAGGAGTATCTTCCAAAATGTTGATTCTTACTTTGTAAAAAGTTCATGATGTCCACTTCAATTCTTGGTGTATACTGCTTCAAAGATCGACGCAGTGTGCTTTTATCTTCAATTGTGAGGCCTAAGATAAAATTCAATATGGATGTAGAATCAAAATATCAATAGACAGATATGATAGCAGTAACAGTTGTCTCCTTAAGTTTTGTATTTTTATCATTTGCCAATGGTGCTAACTTTGCGAGTCACATTTTCAACAACCCACTTCCACTGGAGGTTTCACCATTCATTCCTAACTTTGTAAAGGAAGATATAGAAAACTCTATAACAGCCACCTTGGCCTTTCGTGAGCATTGCTCATCGAGTGAACGGAGTAAGAAGGGAAGGACCAAGTCTATGCTATAAGTATTGCTTACAATCTCCGATGTTGATGAATAGAGTTACCTAATTAACTCCTTTGGATCAACCAATCGTGAAAAGACATGAGGTAGAATCCTTTCAAGGAACCCTTCAAATGGCTTTTGACAAGTTGGTATCAATTCAACAAGTGTGGAAAGTACTGCTTGGGCCACTTTATGATGTGGATCATCCAAATGCTGAAAAAAAAACAACTTCATGACCTTCTCAAAACTTTGGGTTATGTCCTGTACACCTTTAGGCCCTTGTTGTAGCATTTTCCTTAAGTAGTTAAAAGTAACAAATCTAGGAGACCAGTCTACACTGACACTAAGTCCCTCTGTAAGGGCATCATTGAGGGACATAAGACCATCCATATAATTAAACATTTCCCCATTTGGTAGTTGGTTATCCTCAAAACTTTGTCTATTGCTTCCAGTTGACCTTCCTGGCCCATGCTTCCGTAAGAGTGGTCTCTGAAAATTTGGTATTAAACTGTAGTGTAAATCCTTGTAGCCTGTATCCTTGGATGGGGCATCCAAATATGATTTTTCCATTTTTTATTCTAATTTAATAACGCGCCTTGGTGCTTTAATGTCATTACTCTCTTCAAGAGAACTGCATTACGACCATTCTGGCACAATCCACGATGCGAGGAAGAATGCGAGAAACTTTATAGTTATGCAACATCGTCTTTATGCAATTATCGACTGATTTGGCAATGAGGAGAACTATTGTAACAACAAGTTTAAATAGAACCAGTATAAGTAATTCAGTGCAAGCCTCAAAATCTCCTAATAGCTCCTTCGACAACAAGCTGAACAAATGGCATGCCTGTTTCACTATGCTAGATCGATGCTCAGATAACTGAATAGTCAAAGGTCCCATGAGCTGCTTCAATAGCACTAGAAAGCATCCATAGTCAGGAGCACCTCCAAAAACAAGACCTTCAATTCTTTGCATAGCAACAATCCTCACTGACCAGTCTTGCTCTGGTGTAAGCATCTCGACAATCTTATCCATTTCTCTGACTAATTCCTTTTCAAAATATACTTTTATAGGATCGACAGGCTTCTCAGTGACATCGTTATCCCCGCTTAACTTCTTTGCTTCTGCCTTGTTCTCTCATGCCTGAACTAGTTTGTCCATATGCAAGAACCATAGCCTTGGATAGTGTAGTCAATTTTTGATATCTGTTACAACACCTTCCATTTCTTAGATCGCTTCTGGTCCCACCAAGACCCTATACTCAATTCGATCCCAACTCAAAGGCATCCAACACAATCGCTCGTAAAGAAACTCGAAAGGTGCCATATTAATGGTGCTTTGGTAACTGTTGTTATAAGCGAATTCCACCAGTGGTAAGAATTATTCCCAACGCTTTTGTTGGTCCATCACGTACATGCACAGCATGCCCTCCAAGGTCTAGTTCATTCATTTGGTCTGCCCGTCAATCTTCAGGTGATACGAAGCACTAAAGTTAAAATGGGTTCCCAATCTCATGGAAACTCGTCCAAAATCGTCCAGTAAACACCGATCCTTGATCAGATATAATCCTCTTAGGTACACCATGTAGCCTCACAATCTCACTGATGAAAACTCTAGCTATGTTAGGTGCTCGATACATCGTACCCACAGGAATAAAGTGAGCACTCTTCATCAGAGTGTCTACTACTACGAAAATCGAGTCATGTCTCCTTGCCATCAGTGGCAATCCAACAATAAAATCCATCGAAATAACCTCCCATTTTGATTCTGGAATAGCGTGTGGCTGTAGTAATCCTGTTGGATGTCTATGTTCAGCCTTTACCTATTGACATTCTAGACATCTGACCACATAGTTGACTATGTCTGCCTTAAATCCCTTCCGGATGAATAAGGGTTTAAGGTTCACCCTCATCTTTGTGACTGCTAGGTGAGCCATGTAGACGACTCTATGAGCCTTGCTTAGGATCAACATCCTCAACTCGTCATTTGGCAGTACATAAATCTGATTTTAAAACCTCAATAAACCATCGCAATCAAATGAAAATCCTTCAAATCTAGGTACCATCATTGTGTTTTGTCCAATAAAACCCTCGACCTCTTTGTACCAGTCATCATCACACTGTAAAGTTGGAATCTTTTCACATAGATTCGTCTGAAGAGGTAGCACTGAAAATATGCGTGGTCTCCAACTCAATGCATCTGCCACTCAGCTCATTGTTCCTTTTATGTAAGTAATCTCGAAGTCATACTCGCTAAGAAATTCCGACCAACGTCGTTGTTGTGCATTCAGGTCGATTTGCGTAAAGATGTGTTGCAGTCCATAGTGGTCAATCTTTAGTTTGAATTTTCATCCAACAAGGTAGTGTCTCCAAACCTTCAAGGCATATATGATGGCTAACAACTCCAAATCGTGTGTCGCGTAGTTCTCCTCATGCCTTCTATGTTTCCTTGATATGTAAGCGATCACTCATTCATCTTGCATCAAGACTCTTCCTAAGCCTTCCTTGGATGTGTCAGTGCATACCAAGAAGTCCCCATCCATTTCAGGGACCTTTAGTATCAGTGATGATGTCAACAACTCCTTGAGCCTCCGAAATGCTTCCGTGCATTTCTCGGTCGAAACAAACTTCTTGTTTTTCTTCTACAATTCCACAATCGGATTTGCTATCTTTGAAAATACCTCAATGAACCATTGATAGTATCCTGCTAAACCCATGAAGCTACGAACTTCCGAGACATTCGTCGACGCAGGACATTCCATAATAGCCTCAATCTTTGTTGGATCCATGACGATGCCTTTGCCAGAGATGACATGCTCTAAGTAGTGAATATTTGATTGATAAAATGAGCATTTGGACAACTTCCCATACAATTTGTACTCTCCCAGACACTGTAGTACCAAGCACAAGTGCTTTTCATGCTCCTCCATCGTCCGAGATTAAATCAAAATATCGTCAATGAATACTTGGACAAACTTGTCCAAGTACTTGCGGAACACCCCGTTCATCAAAATCATAAATACCCTTGGGGCATTTTTTAGTCCAAATGATAAAACAGTAAACTCGTAATGTCCAAACCTCATCTTAAAGGCAGTCTTAGGGACATAATCTTCCTTAATTTGTAACTCGTGGTACCCTGATCACAAATCGATCTTTGAGAACACCATTTCACCCTTCATCTGATTGAAGAGATCATCAATCCTCAACAATGGATATTGATTCTTGATCGTGGCCTTGTTCAATTGACGGTAGTCAATGCAGAGCCTCCATGACCCATCCTTCTTTCATATGAAAATAACAGGTGCACCCCACAGTGAAACACTTGGACGTATCAGTCCCAGTTCCATCAATTCCTTTATTTGCATTCTCAACTCCTATAACTCCGGGGTTGTCATTCGATAAGGAGTTCTCGCTATCGGTTCAGTCCCCAGTTTTAGGTCTATGGTAAAATCCAATTCCCTCTCTAGTGGCATCCCAAGTATCTCCTCTGAAAATACGTTCACAAACTCTCTCACCACTGGAAGCTGTTCTAGACCTTCTGCTACTCCCTTCTCATTTAACGCAAGGATCACATAAATCTTGCACCCCTTGTGCATGCTCTTTTGAAGCTGCAAGGAAGAGATGAACCTCAAGGAAACTCCCTGGTTCTGGCCTACAATCACACATCTCTGTCCCTCATCATCAACCAAGATCAATTGTTTCGCCTTACAGTTGAGTATCACCTCATGCAATTCCAACCAGTCCATACCAATCACGATGTCATAAGATCCTAAGATCGTGATGTACAAGTTGGCCCTGGTGAAAAACTCTACTAGGTTAAGGATATAGCCCATAACCTTTCCTCCAACCTTTTTTTTGGCTCCTGAGGCCATCTCTATGAAGCTCAACTCATCCTGTTCGACTGCCTTTACCTTAATCCTTTTTAGCATTGCACCAAAAATGAAACTCTCGGTAGCACTGGGATCTATCAAAATACTAAGGGTATGATCAACGATGGTACTTGTCATCTTGAGCACATTTGACTGATGCTTTTCCTAGTGGTTATTCACCGATGCATGAATCCGATGGGCCTTGCCCATATCTCCCATGGTAGTGGATCCAAATGATATGGACGCTCTAGTCCTCTCCATAGGGAAGTTGCACTAGTAGTGTGGCTCCCCACATGTCCAACACCCCTTCTTCAGCCCAATAGTCCTGGTACCCAAAGTAGAAGATGATGGCCCACCAGCCTGGAATCTTGGTCTTTTCTGTTGAACAGGCCTAAACTGTTGTTGCTGCGGTCGATGCTGCTACTGATGTTGTGGTCCTCGATAAGGTGTTCGGTACTGAGGCATCAGTCATCGAGGTGTAGTGAAAGTGGATCCCCTCTGGAAGGCACGATACCATGGCGTATGTCTGGCTGGTTTCTGATGCTACTGTGTACCAGATGACACCTGCCCTACTGGTCTCGCTGGAGTCCTGGTCTGACCCCCACTGATAAGCTCCTCCTTTGCTATGAGGGCCTTCTGGAAGACATCATGAAATTTTTGGGGCATCAAAATCCTAACCTTGGCACGTATATTCCCGTTAAGGTTGAACATGAACCTGTTGACCTTAAGTTTCTCAGTGTTAAGATGTGGAGCATACCAGAGAAACTCCATAAAACAGGCCGCGTACTCAAGCACCATACGACCGCCTTGTCATAAGGCATTGAACTCGTTGAGCTCACACTCAATGAATTCCTCTGATAGTTATCTCTCTCGAAACCGTTCCTCAAACAGTTCCCATGACACATCTTCAACGGCCATGTTCAGCTGCATTGGGAGCATCTTCCACCATAGAAGAGTGCTTCCTTTCAGTTGGAATACCGCCATGTGAACCTTCATGTTGGAGGTATAATCACGAAGTGCAAAGCACATCGCCATATTCTCCAACCATGCCTCAATGGTTGCGTCGTCCAGGGAACCAAATAACTCGAGAAATTTGACCTTCTCGAGCTCCCAGTGACTACTACCAGTACTAACCGAAGCACGTGGTGGACCCTCAGGGGGTGCCAACACTCTAGACTCATCTCTATCCAAATGGTTGATCAGTGCCCTAGACATACACTGAAAATATCTCATCATTCTGACCACATCACCAACTGCTATCTGCTCCTGCCTGACAACCTATTTGTTTCCTTGGGGGTTAGACCCCTTAGGCATGCATGCTATTGTAGGCATCGTGCCTCCTCCCCTAACACCCCATCATCCGCCTCCATGGCATACTCTAACCATGATTACCTACACACATACAAGTCAACTCAATTAGAAACATTATAATCAAATCATATCAACGAAAGCCGTAGAGATCCCTAGTCACGAGTTGAACCGGCTCTGATACTATATGTAACGATCCCATTATTATGAAAACAAGAGAAGCAGTTTTTTTTTTCATTTTTTTTTTAGGAGTTAAGAGGCAATAAGGTGATGATGACAACAGTTTAATCAAACCACTCACGACGAACACTAGCACACAATCCAGGCAACAAGTTACTTTGACACCACACACTAGCTCAAGACAACTGGCAAACATGCACAAAATAAGAAGGAGGATGACTACTCTTCTGATGCAAACATGACCACGCCTACAAGCTAAGGGACAACACCCCCATCCCGACATCATGAACTAGACAAAAAAAATTACTAGAACCTCAAGGCATGCATACCTAATGCCTGAAGGCGTTCAACCCTTGTGCCAAGAGCAACTTGCACGCTCGTCATCACTCACACAAAAGAACCTACTCCGTTCAAGATCTCATTCACTGCTATCCCCCAGGGAAAGCCACGATCCCCTCATTAGGAATCATGTCATTCCCTGGGTGATAGATGCATCAATAACCTTGGCGCAAAACAAAACGGACCAAGACTCAAGAAAACTCCAATGATCTAGGAACCGAATACTGACTGGGAGATTATACCTACCCCACACAAAGGTTGAAGAGACACAAGAGGATGAAGACAAGAGGTGACTCCAACCCACACAACCTCATCCCCGCCCTCACCAATCACCCAGTCTAACTGGTCTATGATTACATTCAATTTTAATAAGGGTTCCATTCTAACAGGGCATGTCAAGTTACAATTAGACAATAATGTGTCCGCTAAATAAATGTTAATACAATTAATTTTGCAAATCTAAGTGGTCAATACTAAAACCATAATTATAAATTCCCTCTATCCTTAATTAATATTCAATCCAACGAGTCTAAAATTTGCAATCCATTCCTTACTTACCAATCAAATTTTAATCTTTAACACAGCCTAATCAGTCAAGTCTATGTTAATCCAAATTCTCCACCCAACTAGACATTAACTTAAATAACAACATTTACAATCTTAAAGTAGAATTCTATCATTATAACACTTGTGAACAATTAAATCTCAACATGTAGTCTAGTTATATTGATCGAACTAGCAATACTATCTGCCTAATAATATTAGAAGGAAACTACTAACTATTAGCAGGGCTGGAACAATTTATCGAGGAAATTAACATAGTGGTTACTTAACAATTAATATAGAAAAATCAAGGCAATTAATGCGACCATTACATAGAAATGAATCTAGCAATAGTAAGGCATTTAACTAATTGTTATCCATTTAATTCGTTGTGGAAAAATTAGCAAAGACAACAACTCAACAATTAAAGGAAAACATATCCAATCAACATCAACACAGTGCATCACTCAAGGGAAAACACAGTCACAGTTTGAAGGAGAAATCTTGGTCATTACTGTAGGTCAGTTATGAATTGAATACCAAAAAGAAGGGTGGGCGAATTCAACATGCACATAATCAATTTTTATTTACCAAAACCGTGGTCATTCGGGCAAGTGAATTTAAGATTTAAAAGGCTAAATTCGTGGGTGATTTCTACAACAACTTAGTCCATTTTTTGAAAGAAAAAACGTGGGCATTTAAAATGACAATATTAGTCTCATTTGAAAGAAAAAACGTGGGCATTTAAAACAGTAAAGTCAGTCTCATTTGAAAGAAAAAATATGGGCATTTAAAACAACAAGATCAGTCTCATTTAAAGGAACAAACATAGGGATTTAAAACAGTAAACTCAGTCTCATCTGAAAGAAAAAATGTGGTCAATTAAAATAGCAATATCGGTCTAATTTGAAGGTAAAACAAGGGTATTTAAAACAACAAACTCAGTCTCATTTGAAAGCAAAAACGTGGGCATTTAAAACAGTAAACTCCATCTAAAAGAAAAAATGTGGGCAATTAAAACAACAATCTTGGTCTCATTTGAAGGAAAAACTTGGGCATTTAAAATAACAAACTCAGTCTCATTTGAAAGAAAAAACGTGGGCATTTATTACAATAAACTCAGTCTCATCTGAAAGCAAAAATCTGGGCAATTAAAACAGCAATCTCGGTCTCAGTTGAAGGAAAAACGTGGGCATTTAAAATGACAATCTCTGGCAACATTTAAAAGAAAAAACATTTTTCTATTTCCAGGATACCAATACCAAATGAAGTTTCCATTGCCCGAATACCAATACAAAATGCAAACATGAATCAATTCATTTTTACATTTCTAGAATACAAATACAAAATGAAGACATGAATCAATTTGTTTTTCCATTGCCAGAATACTAATACAAAATGCATACATGAATCAATTCATTTTTCCATTGCCAAAATACAAATACAAAATGCCAACATGAATCAATTCATTTTTCCATTGCCAAAATACCAATACAAATTGCAGACATGAATCAATTCATTTTTTCATTGCCAGAATACAAATACAAAATGAAGACATGAATCAATTCATTTTTCCATTGCCAGAATACCAATACAAATTGTAGACAACAGTTAGAGAACCGAAAGGATCCAATCATCTAAGGACAACAACAGAGGTAGACGACTGATAGGTTCGTCCTTTGCTCAATATACTCACACAGAAAGGCAGGGCATTGAGATCCATAGGTCTATTAACGCTGAAGCGATGACCATAGATCAGGCTCCTGGATGACTGCCTAGGTGAGGATTGATGAACTAGGGATGATAGGCAAAACCACCACAATGGTCACAATCAAACACCACAAGGAGGTCAAGACATACGGGGAAACGAAGGCCATGGGAGTCAATCAATCATCGAGCTAGGATATGAAAGAAATTCAGTCATCAATATAGACAATCAGTTTACTTACTCCATTAAACATGCATATCCAAGCATAAATCCTACAACAATCTACCATACAAAAATGAAGAGAGCGTACCCTTGCCTGATTGTCCGCTCTGAGTGAAATCCTACGCGCTCCGTGCAACTCCCGCTTGCTGACCGAGGAGACTTCATCAGTACCTCCCAGCCAATGCTAGGGGTACTCTTCTCCCCCCTTAGGCCCCCAAGCTGCAAAGGGGCCACACACACTATCCATAGATTCAACTAGATCCTAGCTCGCCATGCAAGGCCGAGCTACCAACTCTCACTGAGCTAGGTATCCCAACTCCCACAAGCTAAGTCAGTCAAGTAGATATTTCTGCAACATAACATTACGCAAATAGAAGAGATCCTTCATCCTTCTCCTCCCTTCATTATATAGAGTTTTGAGTTCCCTTACTTTCCTAAAATCTCATTTAATTAAGTTTTTAATAATTAAATCCTAAAAATTCCTCCCCGTACAAGCATCACCCATCCCCTTCATTCCTCCACAAATTAATTTATTTAATTAATTAATTTCCCTTATTTCCCTCACCCACCTAGATTCACTTCTAGAATTACTCCTAGGTGTCCCCAAATTCTCTTATAGGTTTTAATGACTTTTCCCATTATCAATTTGCTAGTTTAGTTTTAAATTATAAATTTCTTAATGGTAGATACCTTACTAAGTTTGACTTTCTTTTTTTTCCCTTAGGTTTCCCTCTTTTCCTAGTTTCCTAAATATTTTAGATTTCCCTCTTTCCCCTTTTCATTTAGGACTCGAATTGGCAGGTGTAGAAATTAACCCCCTTTTTCCTTTTTTCCCTTTTTAGTTAATAATTTTAAATTATCATAAATAATAAACCAATTATTTCCCTTTTTTTTTTAATTTTACCCTAACAAATTTTTATGAATCATTTATATTTCTTACCCCCTTATTATAACAAGATTTAACGAAGAGTATAATTATTATTTATGTTGTTTTTATTATTATTATTATTATTATTATTAAATAGATAGATAAAATTTTACCACTAGCATAATTTAGACTTAGACATTAAATTTTCGTACTGGGCGACATTTTATTAGGGAATTTGTTTTTAAAAATTCTTAACATGTTATTCGTCCTAAGGCTATCTAGGTTCATTCTTTTATCATCAACAACATGACGTGCCCTTTAGGATGCACTAAGTGCTCCAAGGGTGCCACTCGCCTTAATTTGTTTCCCTTGCACGACATGCCCTTCAAGATGCACTACGTGATCCAAGGGTGCCACTCACCTCTTTCCATTTTTCTTGCATGATGTGCCCTTCAGGACACACCACGTGCTCCAAGGGTGCCACTCGCCTCTTGATTGACTTGGTAGACATAAAAAACCCCTGGAGTCTATACTCCGCCAGGTGAACTTGTGGGAGACTAAGGGCCTCTATGGAATAAGGCCCCCACCATATTGTTCTCCCCTTAAAATCATCATGAGAAACTATCACAGTCCACCCTCACGACATCGTGGGTCCTCTCGAGCTAGGTAAACGTTAACCTACAGTTTGAGCCATGGTGGGACTGCTAGTAGGTTGTGGCAGGGTTGTTGTCCACAACTCTTCCTCAACATCTCTGGTAGTCGTGCATGACCCCTTTACTCCACATGTGAGTTTGTTCGAAAAGCTGTCATTATCCTGCATCATCAACGAATCATGTCAGAATATATCCATAACATATCAACTAATCGGATGCACTAATATCACATTAAAACAATCAAACCCCAGTGGTACACTCCTCGAATCGATTCAGATTCCAAGGGGTTCCATCAATGCCTCTGCATCCTCGAGGTTCAAAATCTTGCACACTCAATAAAACCGAGTCAATATCACATGTCCATGTCAAGGCAGTAAAACAACATGTCATCAACCCATAACGCCTCATAATCAAAATCAAATGTTTTAATAGCATAATAATCTAGATTACTTACGAAGAAGTGTCCTCAAAGAATAAGTTCGATCAGTGCACCAGAGCGAGATGTTACACATAAAGTTGCATAAGTTCCATAAAGTTTCTTAAGTTGCATAAGTTTCATGTTGCACAGTTGCATATAGTTTCATATAGTTGCATATTTTCATATAGTTGCATACGAAATTGTTGCAATATAGTTGTATATAGTTGCATATAGTTTCATAAGCTGCATAAAGTTGCATATAGTTGCATATAAGTTGCATATATTTGCATATAAGTTGCAAAAAGTTGCATATATTTGCATATCCCCTGACGCTCAGTGGAGAACTGGATTTGAGAACCATCAAAGAGTTCGAGTGGGGATTGATAGTTTGGAAATCCATGATCTTGGAATTTCACATATTTTGAAAGCACCTTTAGTGGCTTCGGGGGAATGGAGGAAAGGTTCGAGTTGGCAATAATGTTTGGGTTGGTTGTGACAGATATTACAAGATGATCGAGTTGTTGTTTAATCCATTGTATGCATATGGTGTAATGGTTTTGATGGAGTTTTACAAACTATAAAGGAAAGGGTTGTGGTCTTATATATGGAAGACTGTGAAGGAATTGAACCTGAGAGGAGACAATGGGATGGAAGGAGGGGGTTTCCTCTCTCAATCTTGTCCAAGGACCCAAGACCCAGACCCAACTCTCAAAATTTCCTATTGAGGCCAAGGATACCCCTCTAGATTTTATGTGTGGTACTTTGAGGCATTGTTCATGGCTCTAGATCCATATAGTTTCATAAGTTGCATTGTTACATAAAGTTGCATATAGTTTCATATAGTTGCATAGTTTCATATAGTTGGATAAGTTGCATATTTGCATATAGTTGCATATAGTTTCATTGTTGCATATAGTTGCATAAGTTGCATATAGTTGCAATATAGTTGCATAAAGTTGCATATAGTTGCATAAGTTGCATTTTTGCATAAAGTTTCTTATAGTTCCATATTTGCATATAGTTGCATACGAAATTGTCATATAGTTGCATATAGTTGCATAAGTTGCATATAGTTGCATATAGTTGCATAGTTGCATAAGTTGCATTGTTGCATAAATTTGCATAATTTGCATGTTGCATAGTTGCATATAGTTGCATAGTTGCATGTAGTTGCATATTCGCATATAGTTGCATACGAAATTGTTGCAATATAGTTGCAATATAGTTGCATATACTTGCATAGGTTGCATAAGTTGCATTGTTGCATAAATTTTCATATAGTTTCATATAAGTTTCATAAAGTTGCATATAAGTTGCATAAAGTTGCATATATTTGCATATCC
The DNA here is from genome assembly GCA_000966675.3 of Picea glauca. Classification (NCBI taxonomy): domain Eukaryota; kingdom Viridiplantae; phylum Streptophyta; class Pinopsida; order Pinales; family Pinaceae; genus Picea; species Picea glauca. The sequence goes on along the minus strand of JZKD02S0729853.1, from coordinate 353,976 downwards.
CTGGACACTCAGTGGAGAACTAGATTTGAGACCTATCAAAGAGTTTGAGTGGGGATTGATAGTTTGGAAATCCATGATCCTATAATTTCACATATTTGGAAAGCGTCTTTAGTGGTTGGTGGGGAATGGAGGAAAGGTTCGAGTTGGAAATAATGTTGGAGGGGAGGGCTCTATGGGGGGTGAATAAACAAATTTGAGCCTGGGAAAATCTAGAAGTTTAATGTGAGGCTACTAATCTAGGAATCTAAGGCTTCAGCATTTGTTTGTCCTCTATATTTTTTTAAAAGTGAGTTCTTATGTTTTTATTTAGGGATCCTATTAACAATTTCATGATATCTGGATGTAATAGTGCTTGAGATGATTGGTCTCAATGAAAGAGGATTCTTTGCAAGGACCATAAGAAATACTTCAACTTCAATTCTAGACTGAAGTAGGAAGATAGTTGAAAGTAAGTGATAACATAGATCTCGGTGATAGGGAACATTCCAAAAGAACAAGATCTCACTGAAAAATGAGAATTATTAATGGGGCATTAAGCCTAGGAACATGATTCTTTAGAATGAAATAACAAGTGATGATAATACATTTTCCTTTCAACTATAAGGGAATGATGCATAGAAAGTATTGAATAAAGGGAATTGGGGAATTCATCTAAGAGAGAGTATATAGGGTAACGTTATGGAGGGGGAGGCATGGAAAATGGAGAAATAAGCATTGGGGTATTGTAATGAGAGGACTATAGGATATTGGTAGTGAGTATGGTTTGGGATAAGGACTAAGATATAGGGATTGTGAGATAAGTGGTGTCCTTTTATCCATTGGAGGAAGAACATGTAAAGATATACATTTATGCATGTTTTAAGTTGTTGAAATGTGCTAGGGTGAGAAAGAGAAATAGTAGAAATGGTTAATTTATATTCTTTTCCATATTTGAAGGGAGTATATATATTATTTTTATCATCATAGAGATCCCTACATTGTTTTTGACATGGAAGACCTAGGATCAAATTACAACAATCAAGTGGAGAAATGTCACAATCATAGTGTCTTGGAAGATTCTCGTGGAAAACATAATATTTCTGCATCAATTATTTTGTGTTGGGGTTTTGTAAGGTAATGATATGGAGGGGAGGCCTCTCGGGGTATTTTGTGTTGGGTTTTTGTAAGCTAATAATATTTGGCTCTGATGGAGGGGAGTGCTCTATGGGGGGGAATAGGTATTAATATATATAAGAAGATTGATCCAACCTATTGTTTTAATACATGAAAATTTGTCATAGAATGTGTGTGATTTTAATGGTAGTTACATCATTGGTTTGGGATGGAGGATGAAGACCTAGTAAATTTATGGTATTGATGTGAGTAGGAAAAGGCCTTGGTCTAGTAAGATGGTCTGAAGGATTAGGTTTGGAAGTATGGTTTGTGTTTCTAGAGTGATAGAAAATAGGATTGCTTGCATGGATAAAGGATTGCTTGCATGGTAATGTTGAAAGAAGGGATAAAAGATAAAGGATCATTTTATTGTAGTTTCATTCAAACTTTATTTATAGGAATATTTATCTTGCAGCAATGTCAAATATCATTGTGTCCATCAATCTCCAACAATAATCCACAAGAAGTTTCCTAGGTCACTCCCATTTACCACCTATGTTTACACATAAAAAAAAATTAGGTCTCGATCTTGTTGTGAGAAGATTAAATAAATTTCCACGAAAAGGCTTGATTTCGATTGGCTCACGGGTAAAATGGATTGTTGGATTATAAAGTAAGGGTAACCCACTATTCTTTCTCGATTAAGGGTAGATCTTCTTCTAGCGACTCTTCTTCTGTATGTTGATCTTTTGTACAACTTGATAATATGTACATAAGAGATAGAATCGTTGTGTTTATAGACTTTAGAAAGTAGGTTCATTGTGAGCATCTCAATGCCTGATGAGAGAAGCGTAGAATTTTACTTGAGGTCATTTACTAGGTAGTAAGTGTAGGGGGAAATGGATAATTTTTGTTCTTTTGCATTTGGATAATGTATGTCTTACCTATCAAAAAAATTTCTCCATCAATTTTGTAAAGTTTAAATCATGCCCTTCCATTGCATATAAAAAAACAACTCTAGTGCTAACTCTACCAACCCATTATGAAAAAATCACTACAACCATTACATTCCATCAAACCATATTTCTATCAAGAATTTCATCAAACAATTAGCATGCACACTCATTCAACCTAAAATAAGTGAGGCCAAAACACAAATCAAGATATAATGGAGCGACCAAGTGATAGGATAAATAACTCAAACCATATTTATCCTCTATGTGTGCCCTCCTCCCGTGAGCCCTCCTCTACGTGTGCCCTCCTCTGTGTGTGCCATCCTCTGGTGTGCCCTCCTCACATGAGCCCTCCTCCCGTGTGCCCTCCTTCTCTATGTGCCCTCCTTATCCCATGAGCTCTCCTCCCATGTGTTGGAAATACTAAAACAACTGAGAGGGGGGGTGAATCAGTTGTTTATAAGCTTAAACAATTTTAAGTCTGTTAAAATCATTATTATGATTTCTTCATGTGTCATCAAACAACATACATCATATGGAAAGTAAAAGTAAAGATCATCAGTCACACATAAAATACACACAGAGACAGATTTTTACGAGGAAACCCATAAAGGGAGAAAACCTCTTCTTCTTCGAAATGATAGGCAGTCTTTTTCTGTTCT
>JZKD02S0729853.1:329956-344580 GCA_000966675.3 Picea glauca | reverse complement strand
CCACATTTCTTTGGCAGTATTAAGATGCATCACCTTTACAAACTCAGCTTCAGCAAGTCCATTCAGGATAGCATTCATCCCCTTAGCATTAAAACTAAATTCTAACTTATCATCCGTGTTGGCTAGCACAACAGGCTTTGTATATCCAGTCTCTACTACATCCCAAACATCAGCACCCAAGGCCACTAAATATGTTCTCATTCTAATCTTCAAGAAGGAAAAATTTGTTCCATCAAACAGAGGGGGCTTAGAGGCCGAAGTCCCTTCATGACTTGTCATGTTTAAGCTTACATATCTACCTTTAAATAAAAGGAACCTCCTCTGATACCAATTGTTGGAAATACTAAAACAACTAAGACGGGGGGTGAATCAGTTGTTTATAAGCTTAAACAATTTTAAGTCTGTTAAAATCATTATTATGATTTCTTCATGTGTCATCAAACAACATACAACATATGGACATTAAAAGTAAAGATCATGAGTCACACATAAAATACACATAGAGACAGATTTTTACGAGGAAACCCATAAAGGGAGAAAACCTCTTCTTCTTCGAAATGATAGGTAGTCTTTTTCTATTTTGTACATCATTTACAATTGAGCACCAACTCAATGTGAGGCTGCTACCTCTATTTTAAAAGATGCAACTTGTTTGAGAGCTCCAACTCTCTGGTTTCTCTAGCACCCACTAGAAGGAAGCACCAACTCCATGAGTACTCCAGGACCAACTGGATGGAAGCACCAACTTCCTGAAAGTTCCAGCACCAACTAGATGGAAGCATCAACTTCCTGTTACAAAGGCTCCAACCTGCATAATAGAGAACACCTGTTCTCCCTAGCACCACCCTGCCACCCTGGTTTCTCTGGCTGCAACCAGATGGAAGCTACAACTTCCTATGTTCAAGCACCCACTTGAACTTCTGAGGACTACAGTCCTCCCGAGCACCTCCAAACCTCCCTAGAAAATTAAGTAATGAAAACACGGACAACTTATTCAAATAAATCACTTTTTACCATTTTACTCTGTTTTGTAAATCTGATCTTCAACAAATTGTTCTTCAATTCTTCTCTTCCTCAACAGGTCTGCTCTATAAATTGTTCTTCAATTCTTCTCTTCCTCAACAGGTTTGCTTTACATCACGTTCTTTTGTCATTCTGTTCTCCTTCTACTATGCCTGTCATTTGCTCTGTTTCTGATATTCTTTTCATTTTATTCTGTACATCAATTAAACTCCATCCTCAACAACTTCTCCTTTCCCTTTCTCACTATTTCGTTCTTTTCCATACATCACAACCAACTAGACACAGTCTGGTTCATCTTTCTTTATACACACGAACATGATGGTTTAACTTCCGAATTCCTTAGGCAAAACAATGACAACTGTCTAAGCAACTGAATCGTTATCTGAAACGCTAACTAATTCTTCATCATGAGTCCATTTCACTAAAAAAATTCATACTTAGTCGTTAACTGTGAGAGAGAACAGTGACCCTCCGATCAATATTTGATCCAACGGTTCATATCCAATCAGGATTTCACTCATCGCGATTTTGGCATTTGCGATGTCACAAATCACAAGTCCTTCAGACTCACAATTCTCCGATTCCCGATGGCTCCTTTCCATGTGCTAGCCCTACTGGATATAGGCCCATATGACTATCAGCACATGACCTCGGTCAAGCCTCGCATTAGGGTTTTAACATTTTAAATGTCATCATGCACATGCCTATAGAATTCTCGATCCCCGATTCTCCGATGACGGAGATCAATGGTCTAGATCACTTCTAGCTTGACGGCTCAGATTAGATTTCGCAATTTGCACATCGCGATTACTCCCACTTCTCCTTGTATTTTAAAGGGCATGCAGATTATCTTTGATCTGACGATGATCGGGTCTTGCGCTTGAATCCAACGGTCACTGAGTCATCTCCACAACCATAACAGTACTTGCACTCCATGCAGAGATTCAACGGTCCAGATCATTCTTTCTTTAACGGCTACGATCAAATCGTGAAATCGCTTATCGTGATTTTGGGATTTTCGATGTCAAGAGATTTTGGAATTTCAAAGTTTCGATCGTCGATGCGTCTGCTAACATCACACGTGGTTTGACATGTGTTATATCCTAGCACGGGTCACTCTGATTCGTGACTTGCATGTGCCTGAAGTGTTAAATCTGCCTGACACCTGTCATTCCCTGGTTGTGCCACATGTCCTTTTGCCGACGTGGTCTGCTGTCGTGAGTTGGATCAATGGTTTAGATGCAATCTCGGCTCAACAGTTACGATTACATCACGAAATCGCATATCGTGATTTAACGCCTGCGCTTAACCTCTACGCAGCTACTGCAGAACTGACGGCTATCGGCCTTTCGGGAAATTTGAACCGGATCCAATAGTCACCATCTTCCTTCTCCTCTGCAAACTCCTGTACCTCGAGCTTTGTTGCGCGGGTCTTCTCCATGCTATTCCTCCTGAGCTTTTACGTTCGAATCTCTTATCCTGTCATTTCCACTGTTGTCATCAATGACATCACCATCTTCCTTCTCCTCTGCAAACTCCTGTACCTCGAGCTTTTCTGCGCGGGTCTTCTCCATGCTGTTCCTCCTGAGCTTTTACGTTCAAATCTCTTATCCTGTCGTTTCCACTGTTGTCATCAATGACAAGCATTCGCTGTCTGTTCACTGAATTTGCCAACACCGTGTGCCCTACTCCTTTCTACTCTACGTGAATCTATGAGCTATGAGTGTGAGAGTGAATTTTAGTTTGATTTTGTTTTGTGCATTGTTATGTTGTTTTGTTTCGTTTTTATTTATTTACTTATTTTATTTTATTTATATATAATATAATTTATGTATTATATAATATATATAAATTATAAGTTATAATATATATATATATATATATATATATATAATCCCATTATGATAGCCCCTGAGACATTTAATCCTTAACTCATTTAAACCCCAACCATTATAATCATTGTCTCCTTCTACTCTTAACCTATATTCATTTAAACCTTAAGCCAATAACCCATATAACCTATAACACCTAACAACTAACAATTATAATTAATAAAACTTAATAGCTAATCCCTAATTTCTAACAAAATTAATCAATATCACCTTTAATCCATAATCAATATAGCCTCTAACTAACCCTAACAACCCATATAACCCTTGAATAGTATAACTACTAATCCACCCCTATAAACCCCTACCCTTACGACACCTATAATCTCAACTAACGTATATAACACCTAAAACCAACATAAATCCCACCCCCCCAACCATTATCCCTCATAAATTTTATAACTCCTAACATCAAGATATTTATAGCCTCATGTCCCTTAACATTTATATCCATTAGCCACTATAAAGCATAACCCATATAACATCCAAAACATCTAATAACTAATAACTAATAACTTATTTCTATATATTCATAATCCTTGATTTTGATAACAATTATCACACAAAACCCTTATCCCTATAACGACTAATTTCCTCTAAAGCACTATCACAATTATCCCATATGGCTCGTACCACTACTTACTAGTATAACCACTAATTAACTCTTTTGACCTCAACCCATTATAATTGTATAACCTGTAGCAGTTATAATGCTTAAAGTTCATAATTCATAACCCCTATTATTTGTTACCCTTAACCCATATAAAATTTAACCCTTATAACACCTAACACGTAAATCCTATAACATGTGACCCCTAACCCTTGTAAAAACTATAACACCTAATCATTAAATTGATTAAACCATATAAAATTAAACCACTAACTCTTATAACTTATAATATTCTAACTTCCATAACCTTATAATCCTTAACCATTATAACATCGACCCCACCTGATTCCCAACACCTATAAAATCTATAGAAATTTATCTCTATTATCCCTTACATCTCCAACCCCTATCACACCCAACCCATGTAACACTAGGAAACCTTAACCCTAGTGACTATTAACCCATATAATCCTTAACCTATAACCTATGAACTTATAAGACTTAACCCCTATCATGATTATCCCTTAACTCTTATAATCCTTATTGCATGTAATGATTATAACACATAATGGATTTAACTACTATTAGGCCGACTCAGGTTGTACTCCTATGACCATTAACAAGTATACCCACTATAACCATTAAAACCTATAGCTGCTAACCCCTATAATGAACATTTATCATAATCATTATCACCACTAGCAAATTTAATTCCTAACCTTTATTAGTATGTACATGTTTCTTCTTTGGTAATTTCTCGTGAAGTTGCCTCCTCAGCATAATCAAGTTCTTCATTTGACTCTATACAATATGTATAATTGTCTGAAACATTGAAAACTGGATTGGTGTCTAACTCTTTTGTGAGATTAATTAATGGCATATGCATCGTCATTTTATCCTATTAAAAAATTTTAAAGGTCCAGTTTTCTTCTACTTTAATTTTTTGTAGGTACATTCAAGAAATCACTCTTTTTTCTCAGGTACAATGTCACTTTCTCTCAAACTTGGGGAATCATTTATTTTCTATGGAGATATGCTTGTGCTTTGTATTTTATTCATCTCATGTAGATTTTGTTTTATTTATGATTGGACTTCTTGAATATATTTTTCAAGTAATTTAGAATCTTTGTTAATATGATCTTCAATTGGCAACTCCATTAAATCCACAACTTTTTTTCGATTCCTTTCTTGAATAATTAGGAAGGATCATTTTATTGTAGTTTCATTCACACTATAGTTATAGGAAGATTTAGCTTGCAACAATGTCAAATCTCTTTGTGTCCAATATCCAACAATACTCCATAAGAAGTTTCCTAGGTCACTCTCATTTACCACTGTTGTTTACACATCAATTTGTGGATGCAAATAAGCATAACTATAGGGAAATGTGTTGCCTAATTTGTGACATGATGTTCATAAAAAAATGCTCGAAAAATGAGTATTGATGTCACTTGTTATTGCTTTGGTAAATCCATGCAAACATATCACTTCCTTAAAAAAATTTGTATTGACATCTTCGTTTGTCTTATTGTAAGGAATAAAATGGTTCATTTTATACAATCTATTAACACCATCAATAACAAAATGGAGTCATTAATTCTTCCTATTTGAGTCACTCCCATCACAAATTCCATTGAGATGTCCCCCCAATGTCTATTGGGTATTAGTAATGAAAAATAAAATCCTATTTTGTGAATTTCCTTCTACACTTGGTCTTCCTACAAGGCATTAGGATTGTCAACTACGAGAACTAATAAACAACCACAAATAATGCATCATTTTTTGTTGCATTGTTAGTAATCTTGTCAAAATATCTATGGATATATATTTCTATAGGTGTGAAGGAATGGTTAAATATGTGTGTGAACATTGTATTTTGTTGGTTGATTTAGAAATGTCACACCATGACACAAACCTTGTTGTTGTATTTCTCCACATTGGTGTAGAGGCGAGGCCAAAAAAAAAATTCTACAATATTGCCACTAAAGTTTTGCAGGTTGTAAAATGGCATGTTGACTTGGAATGGTGTGCCTCCTAGATGTGCTTATCACACTCAAATCCTATTGGAGCACACAAGTTTTTAAGGAGGTTTAATAAGTTGTACATAATTGTCCTTAGAGGAAATATGAATGCATTTACAAAAATATTGGGTCTATGGTATATTAACACTGCCAATTCAGTGTACCTAATGTCTAGAAGTGTCTAGGATAGTCAACAAGATTCTTAGTAGTGCTCAATTTAAGAAATCAACCACTCAATTGTAATACATCCTCTTATGCTTGATGACTAATGGAACAACTATAAATAATTGATTCACTTCAGCTAGTGAATCTCACAGTTCAATTGGGTTATAAGGTTTCCTTAAGATGAAGTCATGTTCTAGACTAGTGAATCATTATTTATGTTTATCATTAACATGAAGTCATGTTCTAGACCAAATGTGGCAACATCATTTCACATGCATTTGTACTCACTTTGACATTTGATTATATGCTACATAGTGGTTTCAAGTGTCCTTGGTTTCTTAAAAGGAAATTGCAATTTGTTGTTTCAATCATGTTTTAGAATGTTATCTTGGCTTGCAACATTGGTTTTGATGTGTTAAAAGCATCCCAAAGGCCCGTACTTGATTTTTAGAGTTGGGTTTGGTTGAAGGCATGGATTTGTTACAATTTTGTTTCCATGGTTTTATTGGAGTGTTTTCCTTGTTATTTCATGGTGATAGTTGCCTAGAGGAATAAGTGGTGCAGTGCATTGTTTATTTCTATTTGATTCCTAAACTATATGATATGCAACCCCAACCTAACACTGTAAACTAAGTGTTTGACCTCAACAACGATGATGGAAAACATATATTGCATGGACTATGGTTTATTGCTTTGGAATTTGGAAGATAGAGTGATTTGACATGTATTAGGATTGAAAACTTTTGTATGGTTGTTGATTTCCTTGATATTGATTGGTAGTATGAGGATTGATCACCATTGTAATGAAATACTTGGATGATCCTAGAATGAGTTCAAATCCTAATCATGGATGCTCTCTTCCTCAATTTAGGCTTGCAATCACCCTAAACTTGGTGGAAGACTAGAAAATAAGGATCCATACAACTTTCACGAAATATAATCCTACTTTTGGCTAAAAGTGACTTTGTGCTAAGCCTTTCCTTGAGGGATGTCTGAAGAATATTTCACAAGTCAAGTCCAAGAAGAAAACATGGCTCTTTCAATAGTGAATCCTTTGGAAGCTAACACTAGAACCAAATAAATATTTTCTCATTTGGTCTTTAGTGTTGGGGGAATCGGGATCCGCCTGTAAATAAAAGCCTAATGTACCTAGGAGTCCAACACTAGTGTTGTCTCCATTACAAGCAAGTTGAAACCTTGAAACACTTGTTACAATTTTCTCACTTAACCAAGTTTGCTTGGGCCTATGTAGACTCAATGTGTTGTCAATATCTCCCATGCTCCATTACATGGAAGAGAACCCTATTAGGAAATTGTCCTCCTTGGGATATAGAGTTCCATTTTGTTGGAAAAACTTTCAAGTTGAAGTGCTTTATTCTATGAAGGAAAATTAATGAAGTTGTATTTAATAAGATAGAGCCTTCATGAACTTTCTCATGGTGTGACAACACACTAATTTGTGCAAGCCTATTCTTGTGGATCAAAATGCAAGTGCAAAAGATTCAAATGGAAATGGTGAGTTTACAACAACTACTGGAAATTTTGTGGTGGGGCCTACTCTAACATGAGAAAGGAGCCACCTAGCCCCTCTCATGCCCAATCATCCCCCTCAAATCATGTGGGTTGATTTATTTCAATGGAGGGCTATTTTTTGTTGTGGGAATATGTTGAATATTGAGGAGGTCGATTTCTAGATTTTAGGGGGACAAGTTAGAAAGTTTGGGGCATTTTTTTCCTCCCTGTTGGAAAATTTGTGGCTACATGAATCATATTTTCATTCGTGGGGGAGATTTACTCACATTTGGGTGAACCAACACATTTTTGGGGGTTATTTACTCACATCTGGGAAATTTCCCTCTCCTTCCAACACAAAATGGAACTAACGCAAACTTATAAAAACAAAAAAACTATTCTTGCATTAACAATGTAAATTCATGAAGTGTTTAGAGTTACTCACCATCCTTTCCCTTGTCTTTAGTGTCAATGTCACTTGATTTATTTTTATATGGACCTTGATGGGTGAAAATGTTTCCTTCTCCTTTGTGTTCCCTAATATCCTCTGCATTCCCTAACCTCCTGTTGTAGATGCTCCACCCTCAGGCCAGAGTCCACATAGGATCACTCTTTCCTATCAAATCTGCAGAACTGAAATGGTTCTTTCAGGATTTCACTGAACCCAACGAACTTGATCCATAGGTCCCTCACCTCTACATTGCCTCTCAACATGACCTTTGGTCTTTTCTCGAAAAGTAATTTCAGGTTTCGGGGCTCCCTAAATCCTGATGTCGAGAGCCTCCGCCTCCTCAATACTCTGATCTCTGAATTACCGAAACACTGAAATGGCACTTCAATAGTGATTATCCCCTTTGGCCATATATTTGGTCCATGTGACCACTTTTCCCCATGACCACAACCTACTTCAGGGTATTGTTCACTCTGAACCTATGAAAGGCTTCTCAGTCTTCTGTAGTCCCTGCAGCTATCGTTATTGTTCATAAAGACACTTTTCCTCCTGAGGTTCTCTTCTCTAAAACCTTGAAAGGTTTCCTAACTTCTGCACTAGCTTGTATATTCTCTGCACATGAAGGTGCTATCTCTTCTGAGATTTTCTATGCTCTGCTTCGACCTCAAAGGGTCTCTGCTCCTAGGCTTGGCCTTCTGCACCTCAGACTTGAAACCAAGTCTTCTCTATTCACACTCCTTATGATTGACAAGCCTCTAGGTGGTTGTCTATCAACCCTTAACTCAGGTGTTCGCCTGGTGCATTTCCTTGCACATGTCTTCCTCCTCTTGAGCTTGTCTGTTGATCAGACCTCTAAGGGACTTAACCCTTTCCTCTCCCTCAGATAGAGATTTGGTGCCCCCTTGGAAACAACTTACTCAAGCAACTCCTTGTTGAGTCTACAGGGTGTTCAACAACCCTGTGAAGGTCCTCCTCCTTTGACACTTCTCTGTTCCAGAACTCAAAGGAGTTCTCTTTGTGCACAAAGGCACCTGCTCAATGCCCTCCTGGAAGATCTCTATAGAATCTTCAGTGATTCTGGTTTTCCCTTTGAACTCATAGTAAATTTCTCCTGTGCACTATTTGCAACTTCTCGATGCCCTCCTGAAAGAGATCTAACAAACCCCTTAGTGATTCTATCTTTTGTTGTGTCCTCAACACTGTTGCAGACCCCTCGAACATCGGGCTAGAGTCCACATAGGATCTCTCCTTCCTATCAGATACGCAGAACTGAAACGGTTCTTTCAGGCTTTCACTGAACCCAACAAACCCGATCCATAGGTCCTTCACCTCCACATGGCCTTCGAACACGACCTTTGGTCTTTCCCCAAAAAGTAATTTTGGGTTTCAGGACTCCCTAAGTCCTAATGTCGAGAGCCTCTGCCTCCTCAATCCTCCGATCTCTGAATTACCAAAACATCGAAATGGCGCTTCAATGATGATTATCCCCCTGGGCCATATCTTTGGTCCATGTGACCACTTTTCCCTGTGACCGCAACCTACTTTGGGTTTTTTTTCACTCTAAACCTATGAACGGGTTCCCAGTCTTCTTCACTCTCTGTAGCTATTGTTCTTGTGTGAAAAGGCACTTTTCCTCTTGAGCTTCTCTTCTCTGAAACCTTGAAAGGTTTCCCAACTTTTGCATTGGCTTGCAGAGTCTCTGCACATGAATGTGTTATCTCTTATGATATTCTTTGTTCTCTACTCTGACATTAAAGGGCCTATGCTCCTGGGCTTGGCCTCCTACACCTCAGACTTGAAACCAAGTCTTCTTTGTGCACACTCCTTATGCTTGACAAGCCTCCAAGTGGCCGTCTGTCAACCCTTAACTCAAGTGTTGGCCTGGTGCATTTCCTTGCATAGGTCTTCCTCCTCTTAAGCTTGTTTGTTGATTAGACCTATAAGGGACTTAACCCTTTCCTCTCCCTCAGATGGATATTTGGTGCCCCCTTGGCAACCACTTACTCAAGAAACTCCTTGTTGAGCCTGCAGGGTGTTCAACAACCCTGTGAAGGTCCTCCTCCTTGGACACTTCTCTATTCCAGAACTCAAAGGAGTTCTCTTTGTGCACACAGGCACCTACTTAATTCCCTCCTGGCAGAGCTCTCTAGAATCCTCAATGATTCTAGTTTTCTCTTTGAACTCATAGTAGAGTTCTCCTATGCACTATCTACACCTACTTGATGCCCTCCTGGCAGAGCTCTACCAAACCCCTCAGTGATTATGTCTTCTGTTGTGTCCTCTTCTGCACAGCCTCACCTCCAAGGTGTTCAACAATCTTGAGGTTTCTCCTTGATCTAGTGACATCAGCTGGTGCGCCCTCCTGGCACATCCTTGCCCAAATTCCATAGAATTCAGGAGTGCATCTATGCACTGGCTTTCAAAACCCACAGTGTTCTGTCACACCCTCTTGGCATGAAGCCTCAAAGAACCCCAAACCTGAAATCAAAGAACCCACAGATAACAAAACCTATCCGTCCCTGCAAATGCAGACTTAATCATACATCTACGACATATAAATATACACATGAAGACATTCATCATACACAAAATAACATGTAGGAAAAACTACTCTTTGTATTAATATGAATGCTTATACAAAGGTTATGAGTGCAGAATGTAACAAAGTCTCGAATCTCCTCTCCTCTCTATTCAACTCAACTCTCCTCCTAAAACAAGACCTAAAAGATCTTTTACATGAGGGGGATCTTTGAGCTTTTCCCTCCATCTCATTTGTCATATTCAGTTACATTGAATTTACCATTAAATGTTTGTCTAGTCCAGATTGGTTCTAGATCTCATCCTTACAACCTATTAAGGCATATCTAACCAAAGCCTATGCATATGCATGGCCTTTGGGCTCTACGACCTTACAAACATTTAATACATCAATTTCAAATTCAAAATTTGAAATGAGAGGGTTGCGCCTCTCCTCCTCATTGAATGCAAACTGATATGGCTGGCTGGATGGTGCATGGCTGGCTGGAGTGATTCTCCTACATCATTCTTCTATGTTGCGAAAAATTCACGAGCTCCTGCTCATGAGCTCCCCAACACCATTGTTGAAATCCACCTGGATCCCAAAAAGTCCTATGGAGTTGTTCATCTACTCCTTTGTTCTGTTGTTGTTGCTGCTTTGTTGTTTCTTCCCTTGCAGTCCCTCTATTGTTTAGCTTCCCTTCGTTAGTAGCTTCTACGGATCTAATCATCAGCTCTCTAATCTCATCGATCACCTCATCCAGTTGCTCCTGTGGCTAGCTCTATTCTTGCTGTCTCCTCTACTGCAATTTTGTCTTCTCATCAGTGGGTAGATCACCATGATCTCCCATGCTATCTTCTCCATCTGTTATGGCCTTAGCTTGCCACTCTGCTGCAGATTCCAGCTCTACAGTCTTCTCACTGAAATTTTATTCATCTTCTTCTTCCAGCAGCTCAACTTCTGCCATTTCCCCTGCTGGTTGAATTCCAGCTTCTTCTAGTTGTTCCTCAGCCTGGAATTTTCCCTCATCTTCCACTTCATACCTTGGTACTGTAGTATTCATCACCTGTTCATCTCCCTGGCTGAAAGTTTTGAGCGATTCCTCAAAATGATCCTCTTCAATTATTTTCCTGATTGTCTGTTCATGGCATTCATTCACTAGCTCTGGATTGTTTAGCCAATCCTATAGCATCTCCAACTCCATCTCCCATGGAGTGATTATCTTACCTCCATGTTCTTCTTTTGCTGTCAGCCTCAGTGCTTCAGTTCTCCCCTTTTCATCTTCCCCCATTGCTGCATCTTCAACACTGGCTCTTGCCTCAACTGGTCTCAATGGAAGGAATATCTGAATTCCCCCAATGATCATAATGTCCTTCTGATATTTTTCCTCTGTTAGCTCCTTTGGCTGATCCGAACTCAACTTTGAGTTCATGAGACTTCTACATAGCCTCACCTCTATTCCATTGCCCACTTGACAATATGGAAACTTGTTGTTGTCCTCTTGGCAATCTATGATATCCTCGGATCCCATCTCATTTCCCTCCTGGAAACATGAAATTTCCCTGTTGTCCTCTTGGCAGTATATGAGATCCCGCAATGATCTCATCTCATTGTCCACCTGGCAATTGGAAATTTATGTTCTAAACTCTTGGCAGTCTCTGAGATCTTCCAGTGATCTTAGTTCATTCTCATCACTAAGATTTCTCTCAGCCTCTAGTTCACATACCTGAACCATCTCCTTATGTTCATCCCTGAGGCTTTCAGCATGCCTCAGCCCTATCTTCAACAACCCTCAATGTCTTCTAGCCACCAATTCCTTGACTAGCCATTTCAACTTTGTCCTAATGGGCCATTCATACACCCATCATGATCTTGCATCCTACTGCATATGCAATGCAAGCTTCTCCATTCTCACCATGATCTCGATGAGCTCTTTATCCATCTTAGCCTTGCTCAACTTCTAATGGATCTTCTTTCCATCGCGTGCATGGCCTTCAGTATCCATCTCCCTACTCTTGTCTGCTCTTCTGGAAAACTTGTTGTTGTAACTCTGCAACTGAGAGTGCTTCCATCCTTTCTTTACAGTCGACATGACTACCTTTTGACTGTTGTGCACCTGCAACAATCTCCATAGAGTTTCAGTGCTATGTCTCCTTCTGCCTGTCTCTACAAGCTGCCTCTGATACCAAACTGATGTGTACCAGAGTATTCTCTTTCCCTTCTTTTCTCTACCTCCTTTTTTCTACAGTATACAAATAGAAAGAAGCTCTAATACCACATTGTTGCAGACCCCCTGAACCTCGATCCAGAGTCTTCACATGATAGCTCCTTCCTATTGGATCCACAGAACCGAAATGGTTCTTTTGGGATTTCACTGAACCCAATGAACCTGATCCACAGGTCCTTCACCTCCATATGACCTACGAACATGACTTTCGGTCTTTTCCCGAAAAGTAATTTCGGGTTTCTAGACTCCTTGAGTCTTGATGTCGAGAGCCTCCACCTCCTCGATCCTCCGATCTCCAAATTACCGAAACGCCAAAATGGCGCTTCAATAGTGATTATCCGCCTAGGCAATATATTTGGTCCATGTGACCACTTTTCCCTGTGACCGCAGCCTACTTCGGGGTTTTGTTCGCTCTAAACCCGTGAAAGGGTTCCCAGTCTTATGTACTCCCTACAACTATCGTTCTTGTGCACAGAGGCACTTTTCCTTCTGAGCTTCTCTTCTTTGAAACCTTGAAAGGTTTCCTAACTTCTACACTGGCTTCCAGTGTCTCTGCACACAAAGGTGCTATCTCTTCTGAGCTTCTCTGTGCTCTACTCTGACCTCAAAGGGTCTCTTCTCCTGGGCTTGGCCTCCTGCACCTCAGACTTGAAACCAAGTCTTCTCTGTGCACACTCCTTATGCTTGACAAGCCTCCAAGTGGCTGTCTGTCAACCCTTAACTCCGGTGTCAGCCGGGTGCATTTCCTTGCACAGGTCTTCCTCCTCTTGAGCTTGTCTGCTGATCAAACCTCTAAGGGACTTAACCCTTTCCTTTCCCTTAGATGGAGATTTGGGTGCCCCCTTGGCAACCACTTACTCAAGAAACTCCTTGCTGAGCCTATAGGGTGTTCAACAACCCTCTGAAGGTCGTCCTCCTTGGACACTTCTTTGTTCCAGAACTCAGAGTTCTCTTTGTGCACACAGGCACCTACTCAATGCCCTCCTGGAAAATCTCTATAGAATCCTCAGTGATTCTGGTTTTCCCCTTGAACTCACAGTAGATTTATCCTATGCACTATCTGCACCTCCTCGATGCCTTCCTAGTAGAGCTATACCGAACCCCTCAGTGATTATGTCTTCTGTTGAGTCCTATTCTGCACAGCCTTACCTCCAAGGTGTTCAGTAACCTTGAGGTTTCTTCTTGAGACAGTAACTTCAGCTGGTGCACCCTCCTGGCACGTCCTTGCCCAAATTCCAAAAAATTCAAGAGTGCATCTATGGACTGGCTTTCAAAACCCACAACGTTCTATCACACCCTCTTGGCATGAATCCTCCAAGAACCCTAAACCTGAAATAAAAGAACCCATAGATAGAAAAACCTATCTGTCCCTGCAAATGCACACTTAGTCATACATCTACAACATATAAATACACAAATGAAGACATTCATCATACACAGAATAACATGTAGTAAAAACTGCTCTTTGTATTAATATGAATTCCTATACAAAGGTTATGAGTGTGGACTGTAACAGAGTCTCGACTCTCCTCTCCTCTCTATTCAACTCAACTCTCCTCCTAAAACAAGACCTAAAAGATCTTTTACATGAGGGGGCTCTTCGAGCTCTTCCCTCATCTCATCTAACCTATTCAATTACATTGAATTTACCATTAAATGGTTGTCTAGTCCAAATTGGATCTAGATCTCAGCCTTACAGCCTATTAAGGCAGCTCTAACTAAAGCCTACGCATATGCATGGCCTTTGGGCTCTACGGCCTTACAAACATTTAATACATCAATTTCAAATTCAAAATATGAAATGAGATGGTTGTGCCTCTCCTCCTCATTGAATGCGCATTGAGTTGGCTGGTTGGCTAAAGCGATGCTCCTGCATCACCTCCCCTCCTTTTCCTCTATGTGCCCTTCTTCTCCTCTGTGTGTGCCCTCCTCTCTACTCTGCGTGCCCTCCTTCTCCTCTATGTGTGCCCACCTTATCCTCTATGTGTGTGCCCTCCTTCTCCTCTGTCTGTGCCCTCCTTCTTCATGCGCCCTCCTCTCTACTCTATGTGTGACCAAGTTCTTCTCCAGCTACTGAGTGTGAGAGTTGAGTTCAATTGTTTTTTTTTCTTTTTTTGAAAACTATGTTTTGTTATTTGTTTATTTTTTGGTTTTATTTTTATTTTTTGTTTTTATTATAGTTATATATAATTTATAAATTATAATATA
>JZKD02S0729853.1:303963-329809 GCA_000966675.3 Picea glauca | reverse complement strand
TGGGTTTCCTTTCCTGATCTTGTCCAATTACCCAAGACCCATACCCAGTGATCAAAATATCCTATTGATGCCCATACTCCCACTTGAATTCCAAAGATACCCTCGAGAGGTCATCTATGGTGGTTTGAGGTGTCATTCACAAATTTTGAGCCCTAAAAGTTTCCTAAAACCTTGAGAGATTGGGTGTTCTAGTTTGAGGTGTCATGTTTGGCCATGGATTCCTAGAAGCTTTGTACTTAGACTAAGCCTTGGGTTCCCTCCTCAACCATATCAAGGCCTTCAGACCCATAGCTAATGCTCAAAACCTTGTGAGATCACTAATATCATTTCTTAGAGGCCAAGGATACCCCTCTGGAGTTTATGTGTGGTACTTTGAGGCATTGTTCATGGCTCTAGATGAATCAAATATTTATTTGGAACCTAAGGCATGGCATTATTCTCTATATCATTTCCAAGACCTTGAGACAGATACCTACTACTCAAAAACACCTAGTGGGATCAGCATCCCCAACCATAGGTTGGAATACCCTCAAAAGGCCTTGTGTGGTTATACGAGTCATCCTTATTGGCCCTGGCTCATTGAAATATTCCTTTTAGGCATAAAGTTCATGTTTCCTCCCTTGACCATGTCAAGGCCCCGAGACCCATACCTAGTGCTCAAGAATGTTAGTGTTACCTATATACCTAATTGGAAAAGGATGCATTCGAGAGGTCATTTGTGGTGGTTCAAGGTGTCATTTATGGGAAGAATAAGAAGTGGGCTGCGAAGAAGATTGTAGCAATGATGCAAGAAACAACACCTCCAACCATGTATTAAAAGTCTTGTGAGAGAAAGTGACACACCAAGACTGTTGGAAATTACACCTCGACAAATGCCCCAAGTACTTCTAAAAGCTAAAATAAGAAGTAGTTGAACTACCATTCAAAAGGAGGTAGCATTAATTAGTTGCACTGCGATTCAAAAGGAGGTAGCATTAATTAATGACAATCCCAAAAAGAAAAAAATATATGAACAAATTATTTCATGACTATATCCACATGAGACAAGCTAAAGTGGATTACTTGTTTGATATCGATTCACAATTGAATTTGATCTCTACACAACTATTTTAAAATATTGGCATAGAGACTCATGGTCATTGACAACCATATCACTTGGGTTGGGTGAGACAAGACTTGGATTAAGGATCAAAGAAAAATATGTGGAAAATAACATTCAAGGCAAGGCAACAAAGCTTTTATGAATGGTTAGTGATTCATTTGGGTTTATGTAATGCACCTACAAATTTCATGTGCTTGATGACCATTTACGATGACCATTTGAACTAGAAAAAAATGCAAGCGAGTATGTTTTACGGGTGATGCTTCTGCAACGATGGTTTTTGTGTTACCATTCAAAATTGTTTCATGGAGCAATGTTGGACTACCCCACATATGATAACGAACTCTTTATTGTTGTGCATTAGTTATCTAGTATTAGTTAACTACGTATTATATCTTCTTGGTGCTCTTTTAGGTTTAGGTTAAAGATTAACTTGAAATTATGTCATTGTTACACCTATTGTTCACACTAATGAGAATACTAAAACTCATTTTCCAATTGAGAAATCTACTCTACATCCTAATGAGATTGTTTTAGCTTACACACAAATTAAGAAATATTCTCTACGACACTAGTTGGAGTCCTCTCACAAGTGGTACCCGATTCTAAATGTTGGACATGCTAAGGGCTTGATGTTAGCATGTTCACATTTGGAGGGGTAACATGTTGTCATGAAGTATCTTTTGTGGCCATTTTTTTAGGAACCATGTCTCATATCATGTTGTTGTTTTCTCTTGTCGAGGTAGAATATTGTGTAGACTTCCAACATTAGCTTAGTTGCATGTGGAGAACACCAATAATCAACCTCCATTCCTCTAACAGACTCTACAAAGATTTGTGGTCAAAATTTTCATGATACATGTTGTGGTTTGATCATCTCCCATTTCCTTGGAATATCTGTAAGAATGCACAATTTCTCACACCCTCACATACAGATCAAGATATTATCAATGATAAATTGGGTCTAGTCATATTTGTTCCTCACACTGAACTTCCTCTATGTTTTATGTTGGTGTTCATTAGACAATGACTTCAACCGAACATAAAAAAAAAATGATAAAAACATATTTAGTTTCCACTCTTCACTCTTCATTTGACATTTATTAAGAACCCTTAGTGTGCACCTAAAAAGGCTCACTCAAACCAAATTGATACTCAAGTTTTAGGCAATATTTAAAATTTGAAGAAGACATTGGTAGTTTTAGGCACATAGTAGGAAGATTGAGCATAAGAAATGATGTGTCATATATGAATGCATAGTCACCTTCCCCAAGGTGTGCATTTAATTCTCCAAATATGGAAGTTCAAGAAAATAAAGAATATCGAAGTTGACATTGTCAAATATTATCATAATGACAATAAAGACAAGAAAATATTTGCACACAATAACTTTATAATGACAACAAAGACAAGAAAATGTTTACCATAGCCTTTCTTTTAAGCATCTATAACATCATCATGGTATGACATCATGATGACCACTTTGATGTCATATCCTTATCAGAATCAGATATGTTAGTTTCATGAAGCCACTTCATTTCCCCTAGAGGGGCATCAGGTAGAATTGTCATATTTGAGAAGGAAAACCCAATATTAATGGCCTATACTCCATCCTTCGAGGGAGGACAAGGTTCCCCAATCAAAGCTTCTAGGAAGACCATATCATTTTTTTTTTTAAGTCAGTGGTTGTTGATTTTCCTTAGCAAGAGAAACTTCACCATCTGACATTGGTTGCTTAGGAAAATTCCAATTTTTTTATTTGGAATTGGTCCCTTTTTCCCTTGAAGGATGAGCTTCTGCATGGGGATAAATATCATGTAGATGTACTGTAAGTTGATGAATTCAAAACTAGAATGTTCTGTTCTCATAATTCAATACCTTAATCCACCTAAAACTTTCATTTGAGGGTCATTTTATTTGGAAGACTCTTACTCAGGTCTATTTCAACATAGATGTAGGTGTATGTACACAATCTCATTATAAGTCTCCAAAATTTTATTTATGTAACTACCTAAAGTATTCTCAATATCCTCAAAATTTGATATAATATACCATTAAGAATGAAATGGAAAATTTGGGGGGTGTGCCCAAAGTGTCATTCTAGTAATTGAGATAGAGTTAGGATCAAAATTTGGAAATCAAGGAGATATAAAAAGCCCCACTGATATAATGATAAGTCAGGTAAGTCCCAAAATTCTTATTCTATCCATGCTCAGGACACCTATGTTTTGGCCCTTGTTCCCACTGATATAATGATAAGCCAGGTAAGTAATCAAATTCTAACACTATCAATGCTCAGGCCACCTATGTTTTGGCCCCTGTTCCCACTGATATAATGATAATTCAAGTAAGGCCCAAAATTTTGACTCTATCCATGCTCATGCCACCTATGTTTTGGCCCTTGTTCCCACTGATACAATGATAAGTCAGGCAAGGCCCAAAATTATGTTATCCATGCTCGGGCCACCTATGTTTTGGCCCCTGTTCCCACTGATATAATGATAAGTCGGGTAAGTCCCAAAATTCTGACTCTATCCATGCTCAGTCCACCCATGTTTTGGCCCCTGTTCCCGCTAATATAATGATAAGTTAGGTAAGGCCCAAAATTTTGACTCTATCCATGGTCAGGCCACCTATGTTTTGGCCCCTGTTCCCACTGATATAATGATAAGTCAGGTAAGGCCCTAAATTCTGAATCTATCCATGCTCAAGCCACCTATTCTAACTCTTCACGCTATAGTTATATTCTTGAAAGGAAGTCCCTGAAATTTGAACATAAATTTCGTTTATGTTGTTGATATTGACATCCTTTTGTATGATATGGTCAATGGAAATGGTTAGTGTGACCTAAAAGGAAGATTGAAAACATTATGGATTAAAAACAATTGATCAATGTATTTTCATATAAGCTGTATATCAATAAAAATTTAACTGATTTACCAAAAGAATGAATTTATGTATTTGCAAATTTTTTTTTATAAATATTTTTATTCACCAAATTTCATCTAATTTTTTAAATATCCATGCCTTTCATTAATCTTGGTGTAGAGGATAACAATAAAAAACTAAACCCAATTAACACCCAATTTCATGTTTTTACCACTTATTAGTAATAGGTTTGTGTGCAAAGTGACCAAACACTCTTATAATAATGAGTAAAACAACCAATCAACTAAAATTCGATTATTTATTACTAATGAAAAATCCTTATATTGTTTGTTGGTTTGCCAAAATCATTCTACTTCTTCAAATGGCATGAACTAGGGAAGAAAATGTTTTTTGGGACGAAAATGTGGTCTATATATTAACATAGTCAAGAGAAGTATTACAGAGGCATGTGAGCATATCACCTCAAGTGTGCTAAAGATGACCTTGAGTCCTCTCCTTGGGCTCCTACTTCATATTAGGTTCTTTAATCTAACAATATTTTTAGGATTCCTTCCATCCTCATTTTTTCAACTTAACTATAGGTGCCCTTGAATCCTCTCCTTGGGATCCTACTTGACTTTAGGTTCTTTTTATCTAACAACATTTTAGGTTTCCTTCCATCCTCATTTTGAAAACGTAACCATAGGTGATGGCAATAAAGAGATAGAACTTCAACAACATAATGATAGGGCAATGAAGATGTGGGATTTGTGCAAGTGGACAACTTCATCCAAGGGAAGTAATAGGGGGTGAAAATGAGAAGACGAGTAACACTTTTTGGAAAGAAGCTTGTGAAAAAATGTGACATTTATTGTTTCAATCAAGAAAACAGTCATTGAAATATCTTGATTGAAAGTTAAATAATATTTTGGATAAGAGTTAAAATTCTTGGTCAAAACATTTTTAAATGTATCAACAAAGAGTTTGCCTATGTTTACCTCAATTTAAAAAATTATTGTTTGAGATTTTGGGTGGATTAGAAAAACTCCAAGTTGAAATTTAAATGTCTTGGACTAGATTTTTTGTTTGATCGTTATTTAAAACTCCTGATTTCATAACAACGTTTTTATTGACTAGGATTACCATTGTTAATTTATGGAGAGATGGCTATTTTTTTAATTAGCATTACCTATCAAATGTAGAGATGCTTATTTATTATATTTAGGTCACTTTGTCCAAGACGAGAATGGTTATAATCGAAAATCATCTCTCTTGCGACGAACATTTGAGATAGGCAAATTTTTCATGGAAATAACAATGAATTTTTGTGGCAATAGCAACGAACTTTCGTGGAAATAACGACAAAAATCCTGACCAATTTAAAAAACCTATTTGTGGAAATATCGACGAATTTTCATCGCAATAGCTAGGAAAATCTCACCCAATTTAAAAACAAAATATGAAAATCATGGAAATGTGGAAACATTTCATGGAATAATCTGCCCATATATAGTAGTGCCATATCCTTGTAGAATATTTTGGACATTCCTATTGGTATATTTCAGATATTGTCTCGTTGGTCCTTTGGTATTTTCATAATTTTCCTGAAAAAATAACATGACAATAAAGTATTTTTATATTGATATATGAAAACTAAATATCATAAAATTGATATATTAATAAATGAAATATATATATATATATATTCTAAAAAAAGAGTTTTTAGGAATATTACTTTTTCAATGATTCCTTTTTGTGGTTGTATGTTTTTTCTATTGCAAGGTTGATAGGTCTCATTGAACACAACTTTGGAAATGTTGCCTTTAGTTTAAATATAACCTAGTTCTTGTAATCATTGGATTAATTTCTATATTGTAAGTGGAAATTATGTATACACCATCGTACCACTATATTCCTTATGGTTCTGTAAAAAACAAATCCCCTTTGATTAATCTTCAACACCACTCTAGATGAGCTAAGGACCAATTCATCATCATTTACATCTTCTATATTAATTAAATTTTTTTTGTTATGATGACATTATGTTCCCTCGTTGTTGGTTCTTATAGAACATTAAACATATGTAAATTAATAGATTGTTTGAAACATGACATCTAATATTCCTAAGTATATTATTAATGAAAATTTATAAAAATAAATCATATAAAATATTATTTTTTCATTCACTTGATTCATGCCTCTGCAATCTTTCCATAAATATTTTATGCTCTTCTGCACTTAGATTATAAATAATCTTATCGATATTCATCATTTTGTGGCCCTGCATGACACACACTAACCAATACATATTAGCTAAACTTACATATAGTTCAGCCATATTAATTTTTTATATAATTTATAGAGAACCTGCTTTTTTTGTTTTTATGGATGTCTCATCATCATGTCGACAAAAGTTTTTCTTATTTGAACTCTTCTCACTCATATTTTTACCAATATACAACATGTACCATTCAAACAGAAATTATTTAATACATTTTATAAATAAATCACATAATTTTTCAGTGAAGAAAAATCGTTGTAACCGGTGAACTTGTTATATACAAAGCATCGGTGCATTTATTACATAAAAAGCATTGGTAATTTTCATACAACAACGCACACTGAACAATTTAATTTATTTTTTAAAATATTGTGAATTACAAGAGTGCGATATGTATAGAATACATAACAACAACTACAGTAGAAACAAAAACATAGCAAAAAAATTAAGCATTCATAAAAAAAACAAAAGAAAAATTACATACATGTGATAGAATTTTCTATGTTTTTTTAGATGAGATATTGATGATATTTTAGATGAGAACCTCGACAATATATTTTTTTTACACCATATTTTTAAATTAAAAAAAAAATGTCTTTATCGGTGCGTTCCTTATACATAATCACATCGGTACATTTATGTCGAAATGGTGCACTGGAAAATCAATTTTCTTTTTCTTTAAAACATCAAATCGAAAACTGTTAAAAAAATAAAATAAAAAAGGAAGAGGGTCGACTGCATTTGGGATCCGATGTAATAAGTGGTCCCTTTGAATCACATGCCAAACACTTATATATAGAAAAACAAATTCATTAGATCTAAAATACCTAAAACAAAAATCCCTAATTTTGAAGTGATAGAGGGAGTTAAACCCTAGGGTTAAATTTTTCATTCACGTAAGCAAACAAACCAAGTGTTTAAGGTAAGTATGATTTTTTTGTTTTTTGTTTTTATGAATGTAGGGTTTTGAGTGAATCACCATACCCTTCAAATCTTGATTTTCTAATCCAAGGTATGCTTCTTCTCCACAGTGCTCCCTGGTATGTCTCTCTTCCAAATCTGTCTCCTGTAAATTTTGGAAAAATAATGAAAATATTGAATACCTTCTTAATATTAATTTTTTTTTACGAAAAGGGTTTAGAGTGAATCACCATACCCTTCAAATTCTCATATTCTAAATAATATTGTGGTTCCAAAGTATTATTCTCCTCCACATTGTTAATCTGTATGTCTCTCTTGCAAGTCTCTCCCCTATAAAATTTTGGAAAATAATGAAATCGTGAATAGCTTTTTAGTATTTAAATGACTTTATGAAATTCGATTCCCTCTCTTTATTAATTGTTTAAAAAAAATCGCTCTTTTTTTTCACTTTTTTGGTAGGATGGTGCATTTATGTAAGATGCACCAGTGTGGCCATATTACATTACGCATTGATGTGTCCATATTATTAGATGCACCAGCAACATATAATTGTTTTTTATTAACAAAATCTAGAAACACGTTGTGGATGAGTTTTCAATGCATTGGTGCTTATTGTTAATATGTGCATCAGTGCATTTGTGGTTTATAAGTCCACCAGGATGGTTTTAAAGTTATTTGCACTTTTATTTGCACATAAAATAGTATATTCATCTCAAATTATCTCTTCGGATGAATTCACATGACTTGCAATACTTCATTATACATTTTACATTTTATGTCGCATTATTCTTAAAAAATGGTTTCAAAACTATATTCAAAATCAGATTGTGGTATGGTCCTCGAAATTTATTTAAGATATGTACAAGAAAATGTATTGCTAATGATGTTGAAATGCAGAGAGAAAACCTTATTATATGATCAAATGGCCAATTCTTCAAATTCCAACACATTTCATATTGTTCAAAGTCCATCACAAAGTTCTCCCTTTCCATCTCCAATATCTTTAACTTGTTTTATTTATGTTTCGATTATCTCATTGAATTTTTTTATCCATGTCAATCTGAATAAAAATGTATTCAAATTTGCAGGATCCTGATCTAGAAACGAGTTCAGATGTAGAAAATATTCCAGTATCAGTTAAAAAATGTTAGAAGGTCTTATTAGGAGCAACATATCGAAAGAAATTGGTAGATGAAAATGGAAAGCCGCTTTACCCTGGCAATTGTGACCTTCCATCTTCCAGCCGCAATACTTGGTCGACGATTGTAATAATTTTTTGGTATAATGTAATTTGAACAAACAAATTATTGCATTCTTCTTACTAATATCATAGATGTACTAATTTTCAATATTTTTGAAATTAGAATTCTTCTGATGATGAGTGACCTACCTATCATCTTCCATTGCACCCCACAACAATGTCAACCTAAGAGAAGGTTGTAATGAGAGAAAAACTCAGAGATGAAGTGTACCAAGAATGGTTGAATCAACCACCTACTCAATTCCCACTAAATCCATATTCACCAATTAGGAATGGCTACAACAATAATAGTTCTTCAAAATTTGGAAATGGAGACAATCAAAAAGAGGTTGGTATGGATGATTACTTATAAGATATGAATGTCATGGGGACAGTGTTGCTAGACAAAT
Source organism: Picea glauca (assembly GCA_000966675.3). Classification (NCBI taxonomy): domain Eukaryota; kingdom Viridiplantae; phylum Streptophyta; class Pinopsida; order Pinales; family Pinaceae; genus Picea; species Picea glauca. The sequence goes on along the minus strand of JZKD02S0729853.1, from coordinate 320,987 downwards.
TACAAAATGATGAGCTAGTGGATGATTCGCATATCAATGATACCATTTGTTGTATCATTTTCATCACTCGGATGAGCAAAAGAGGGACACTTGCAAGTTCAGTTGGGTCATCTAAACAGGACAGAAGTTAGTGCAAGAGTTAGACACATCAAGCTTAAGAAATAAACAAACAACTAAGCTAATAACAACTAAAGAAACAAAACTAAAGTGCATAAGGAAATTAGAACCAAAATCAACCAAACAATTGACCAATATTCATGCCACCAATGGATAGATTGTATTAGTGGGAAAACACCAAAGAGAAAGGGAGACTTATGGGTCCTCTCTTCCTTGAAGGGAGGGCTCTTAAACCCCCAATGAAAGAGCTTCTATTACAAATAGAAAAATAAAATGAAATGGTGAAGTAATCCAAATATCATTCACTCTAGAGATGATGTGAATAGCCCAATGAAATGATGCTAGTATGCTCCAAGAAGGAAAGAGGTTCCTTGTAGGAGAATAGAGGAAGCATAAAAATACAAATAGATTCTTGAAAATATAGTGCACCCATTGCCTCTTTTTATAGAAAATATTTGAGGCATTATGGAACTGGTCTTTAGTGTGAACAAGGGGCCCTTTAGGGCACCTTTACATCTTTGACCAGTCCCCCACTTGGATTCAGCTCAGATTTGGGGGTCAAATTGACTTGGGATATGAACCAGAAGTGGGTGGGAGGTTGACCAGAATCATAAATGCACCTTTCTAAGGTATGTGCGGGATTTTGCATACAAATTCACGTATTGGGTGCATGTACACATTCCCTGCATGTTCGACTAGCGCACGTCCATGCGCTTCCTTTATATTCTAAGCGCATGTTGATTTTATAACTAGTTGTATAGTTTGTGCCCTTTGGAAATGCATTTTTGGGCCATGAATGAACTAATAGGTGTTTGGAGATGATGGATTCTTGTTTTAGTGATAACAGATGCTGCATGATGTGTGAGGTCGGGAGCATACATATAGCTGAAATACATCAATGTTTCTTCTACTAGGAGTACCATTGTAAAAAACAATGTTGAGAGGAATTGCAAGAGAGACCCATTGGAGGGAGAGGGGAACCTGTGGGACCCAAACCTTTCTCTAGGTGTGAAAAGTAAAATTGTGTACAAACAATGCGGGCATGCCCCATGCTCATGTCATGTAACTCAAAATGTGTAAGACAATAAATGAAGCTATATGTTGATGTAGATAACAACAATGCCCTCTGGGGTGGTTTGATTATGGCAATTGATAATTATGATGGTGAACATACTCTGAAAAGAGGCAATGACACCTGTAATAAGTGTCGATGACTAGTAAGCGTTGATGGCCCAACAAATTTTGGTGGTCTTCAGCTAGTATGAAACAATTGCAATAGTCACAAAGTAAGACCTACCATAAAATGAGATTGTGTTGAAGTTGAATGTCATGGGGGTCAATGACAACAGAGAGAAATGATGGTTATCTCTGTGTCATCTAAGACTTCTCATTGCAAATGGAATGAGAGTCAATATACTGTCACTCTTTTGGAAACTCTGTTGGTATCGACAAAAATGTTTACACGACTCTAAGAAGTAAAGAGCTTCATGAAATCTACTGGATGAGATCAGGAATTGATGAGGAACATGGACGAAGTCAGGAGGGGGTGAGGCTCAAGAATTCCCTTGGTTGGGGATATATGTGAAGTATGAGTGGTAGCAACTGTGAAATAGAATCTAGTGTCATGGAAATGACTAGACATGGGTTAGACTGTGCCAGAGGTGTGACAAAGTGGAAAAACTTAGAGATCATAGGTACATGGACTGTGGGATACTCAGGGTTTATGGATGATGGATATAAGAGTAGAAGGTAATGAATGACCCAACCAAGGGCTACAAGGGTTGCATTACTAGGAAAGAAGGTCTCTAAAGGCGACAACAAAAGATATGTAAATGTTGGAAACAAAGGCTTTGTACAATTACCAAATAAATAAAGAATAATTTGGGATAAGTGTGAAGATACAAAATGGTTTCCCCAGTATGAGATGGCTTGTCCTGTGGTGGCACAAGTTGTGTGGAAAACAGGTGGATGATGGGGGCCCCTTAGGTGAGTTTATGTATGAGGTAAATGAATGGAGGGGGATCTGTAGATGGGAAAACAGATTGTGGATGAAATGGAGGTTAAATGATACTGCGGAGGCATAGTAAAATGTGAACTGTGATGAGAGAACCTGGGAGTCCATGTGGGAAGGCTAGAAAAATGAGGAGGAGTATGTGGTTGTTTCTCAAAAATGTGTAAGACTATCGGGACTCCCATCCCTGGGGGGTGAAAGCAGCATGAGAGTGCTATCGGATGATAGTACTGAAATGCAGTGGAGGTGAGAGTACTGTAGAGTCAGATGGGAAGATCCTAGAGGAAAATGTCGAAGGGTGTGACTGGGAGATGAAATTGATATTTAGAGGGAATAATTACATGATAGTGTCAATCATATACCTAAAGGGGTTGCGTTGATGTGTGACAACCAAGTAATTGCACATATAAAATTGGATACCCGACATGAACAATATCTAAAGATAAAGAACATATAACAATTATTCAATAATTGTTAACATGAGCATGCGTACCTGGTGTGATGTGAAAAAAATTCTCCTCGGGGGCCCAGGATGGATGGGGATCCAGGGAATGTGACTATGTAGGTAGCCATATTTTGATCCCATGGCTAAAGACGGATCAAAAACTAGATGCTCTGAGCTCCTGTAATTGAGTTTGAAAGTTTGGCAAAAGGGATTATATATAATTGTAGGGCCCATAATGCCACCTCATTTGTACCTTCTATCATAGTGAGTTTACGAGACGTTTGAGAGGAGATTTGGAAATTCTAGGAGATCAAGCTAGCTGATCCAAGATTAGCAAGAGCTAGGTTAGTGGTCTCATCCTCCTACATGGTAGTTAGGATTTATTTTTTGGGCCCCCCAGTGCACGGGCGATCAAAGAATTCATACTGATCAATTTTGAGAGGGTGGGCCCCCCAGTGCATAGGTGATCAAATAATTCCTGTGCTTGGGTGCACGGATGTAATGAAGACAGTCACACATGGGGGAGCCTAAATGGGGAAAATAGGCATGCATCGAATGCATGCTCGTTCAAAGTACAACTGCACATTTGTGTGCGATTGTTTTGCTAACAATTGTGCACGTTTGCGCAACTGTGTAACGAACAGGCGCACATGAATACACACTTGTGTGTGTGACAGGGCTGCATGAATGCATGGATTTATCTTCAATAGTTTCACATTGATGCCCCACTATGTGAAGAATAGGCGTGCACATGTGTACGCCTGTGGGGGAAACAACCGCGCCCATGAGGTGTAAAAACTTGTCTTTTTTTTTTTTAGATTTGTCATTTTTATGGTTTATGATGTCTAATAAAGTACTGTGTAGGTGGATGCAGGTGACATGTTCAAGATGCCAATCCATTGGAGAGAGAGGAACTGGCCATGCCTCAGAGAGGCAGTGAGGGATGAGGAGTCAGGTGTGCAGGGACCTTTGGTAGCTTATGGGTTGCTAAAGTTCTTCGATTGATCACTATTGTGGGAAAAATAATACCTACTGTAGTTTATGATATCTATGTGGAGCATTGATCTGTAGTGCTTCATTCTGTAGAGGGAGCATCTCACATTCTCTGTGACGGAGGATGTGTATTTCTTGACTGGGCTCCCTTTTCGGGGAAGCGCTCCATCGGCTAGTAATCTGTTGCTAGGGGATGGACAGTTGCCTGACCTAGCACAAATGTATTGTTATGGGGAGGAATTTATGTCAGGATCAGTGCTATGGATTGGGGTGATGGACACCCTTGTGCATTGTTTCATTACAACGATGATTGTGAGGGTGTATGGATCCTTATCTACTTAGTTGATTAGTGGTAGTCAACTGAGGATCATCCAGAGGGCACTAGGTGGAGATCATTTTTCATGGGTCTTGATGCTACACACCAAGATGATGGGGTAGCTCAATAGGTGTCACTCTTCTGACACAGGGGATTTCTCTTTTGGGTCGATCTTGGTGGCCTAGTTCTTGGAGAGGGTACCTATGTTGTTCTCTAGAGTTTTGTTGGATGTGCCTAGTGCGCGAGATCCACGATTGATGTGGTGGGAATCGAGCTTGGTAATACATGGGGGTGGGGACGGTGGCCATTACTTTGTGGCCGAGCTAGCACGTGTGTGGCATCATATGCCACAGATCATCCTATGATACCTGTATGGCAGGATGGACTATCGTCAGGATCTCGACATGGTCTTACCTCCTGTACAGGTTTCGAACCACTGAGGTATGTTGATGTATTTGATTTTTTCTGTTTTGGATAGTGTAGCATATGTTTTATGTAAGGATGGATGTTGATGCTATCATTTTTTTTGTTGTGTGTGTAGATTTGGGACCAAGTGGAGGAGAGGTAGAGTTGGTCAGAGTGTCATCTCGTCAGGGGCCTAAGAAACTGTCGCGGAGAAAACCATGAGTAGGAGAGAGAGGTCGGAGGAACGAGGCTGGTGCAAGGCTAGTTGTTGATGATAGAGTTGGGAGGAGACATTGATATGATGAACCTGGTACAGGGCTATCACATGCTCCTCCAGTAGAGGCCAGTGGAGTTTTTGAGGAATTTTGTCGTCGATTGGAGCCAATGTTACAGGGAGTTCCCGAGGGCATGTGAACAGAGATACAAGATGAGGGAGTCTTAGAGCAGTGTGTGGGGAACCTCCTCCATAGAGAGGACCAGGTGGTGGAGCTCTAGAGGCACCATGAGTGCCCTTGTATATATATTTTTGTATTTATATAGGCCTGCGAGCCCATTTTGTATAGGGTGATGTGACACCTATTTTGTACCTATAGGGATGAGGGGGTTCACCTGCCTATGGGTGATGTACATGTTGTACTACTTTTTGTAAATATTGATGGCACAGTGATCGAGATATATATATGGATATACATTTTGGGGATTTGTGATGATCACATGTGATGATGTTTTGTGGTGCTTTTTATGATGTCTAATCTATATGTTGTGACAGACTTTTGATAATTTATGTATTTGTAATGGTGTTTTGATGTGATAAATGCCAATCTAACACTAGGATAGCCATATTATCTTCTATTTGATTGAATTTTATTGGAATATGTGTAAATGTGATTGAATCAAAATGTTGATATAAAAATCTATATTGCAAGTATTTTCGGAAGAGGCAGGGATCACGGACACGGTACACATTGTTGTGATGAAGGATGATGAGATGGGAATCTAGTAAGATTCTAAGGTGATGAATATGGCGGTGGTGGGCCTCAGCAAAGGGGCAAATTATGGTTGTGTATTCTGCTTGGTTGTTGCTTTCTGATCCCAAACATATGCTGCTAGAGTGGAGCAGTTCATGTGAGGGGGTATAGAGTGCCCAAGCAGCCGAAGTGATATTTTGTGTCCATCGGCTAGCTCCGTCAGCGTAACCGATGTGGTAGGCCGATGGAGGAGGCATCTTTCAATAACATAAATGGTAGATCATACATAAGGTGTGGTGGAAAAAGAAGACTAAAAATTCTACAAAATGTGTACAAAAAGAAAAAGTCTAGTGTAGAATGACTACTCTTAGGCGTAAAATTTCTTCAAGTACAACCCGTTGATGGGTTCTTTGAGAGGGTATCCTTCGAGAGAGGCTAGGATTTATGCACCTTTATTGAGGTAGTGTTGAATAATGTAGGGACCATGCCATAGTGACTCGAATTTTCCATGGTCAAGGGTATAGTGAGCGATATCGTAGGCAAGGATGAGGTCTCCTTCGTTAAATGAGTGAAGGTTGACATGGCAGTCAAAGGTGTCCTTTGATCATTTTTTAGCTGCCTCATTATTTTGTAATAAAGACCGACAGTCTTCATCAAGAGACTCTATGTTCAGCAAGCGCTTCTCTATTGGAGCAGTTTCGGCTAATAGCTCAATAGTGGTGCACAAGGTGGGAATTTCACACTCGATGGGGAGAGTGGTTTCGACCCCATGGAAAAGATGAAATGGTGTAAGCTAGTGGCAATTTTAACTGTTGTGTGATATGTCCATAGTGCTGAGAACAACATATGATGCCAATTGGTATTATGTTTGTTAACAATGCGTTGTAACATGGTTTTGATGACCTTGTTGACCACCTCTACCTATCCATTGGATTGAAGGTACTAGGGGGAGGAAAAATCATGAGAGAATCCTAAATTTGAGGAAATTTCAACAAAGAGCTAATTCTCAACATGTTTTCCATGATCGAAGACCAATTTTAATGGTACTCCAATTTGGAAAATGACGTGATTAAAGAAAAAACGCACTGCGGTGTTAGTGGTGTTGTTGAATGTGGTCATGGCTTCATCCCACTTGGTGAAGTAATCGATGACCACGATAATGTACTTGTGTTCATTGTTGGATGGAGGGTTGCAAGTCATGAAATCAATGCCCCACTTGCAAAAGGGTCTGGCAGTGATGATTGGGTGTAAAAGGGTGGGTAGTGCTCATGCTTTATAGGCATAAAGCTGGCATTTGTCACACTGTTTCAGAGCATGGATATAATCATGAAACAATGTGAGCCAGAAGTAGCCTACTCAAATGATTTTTTGGGCAGTGGACATCCCTAAGAGGGAACCACCACAAGTGCCATTGTGGTAATCATTCAAAACTCTCTCAACTTCATCAATGGTCAAACATCGATGGAGTATAGTGCCGACCCCTCATCGATATAAGATGTCACCGATAAGAAGATATCGAGGGGCCTGATGGTGAATACGTTGATGATCGTCCTGGGAGATGTGGGTTCCAAATTTTGGTGTGCCAAGGTAGATGAGAAGATCGTCATACCAGGGATCATCCGAGGGGATGTAGAAGAGATGTTCATCGAGGAAGTTTGTATTGATGGGTGAACTGGTAGTATATGAGGGAAATTCCTTAATGAGTTTGGCGAGGATGAGGGATTTCTTTCTCTTGGGTGTTGAAAACTTGAGGTCATACTCTTGAAGGATGATGATCCATTGGGAAAATTTACCATTAATTTTTCTGTGACTGAGAAAGTATTGCATGGGGTTGGAATCTGCCATGAATTTGGTGGTGCAAAGAAGGATATAATGGTCTAGTTTCTGGACTGCGAGGACAACTGAAAGGGTGAGCTTCTCTTTGTGATTGTACTTCGGGGTTGGCCTTGAATGTTTTTCACTAATATATTTAATTACATGCTAATTCCCATCATCCCCTAGCTAGACAAGAACTCTTGCTACTGAGATGGTTGAGGCCAATAATTAGAGGATGTAGTCACGATCATAGTCAGGTGGACTAATCAATGGGGCATTGGAGAGCGTTGCTTTTAAATCATAAAAATTGGTTTGGGCATGTTCATCCCATAGAAATGGGATATCATGATGTAACAAGTGAAGGAAATAGTGTGTCTAAGTGGCGTAATCAGGGACAAAGTGGCATAAAAAGTTATCTTTGCCTTGTAAGCCCTGCAGCTTGCGTAAATTCCAAGGTGCTAGAATTTTTGTGATGGCTTGGACTTTGAGGGGGCATACAGTGTTTCTGCGTTGGGAAACGATGAACCCAAGGAGGCATCCAATAGTGACGCAGAATACAAACTTGAGGGGGCTCAAGCAGATATTGTACTGACAACACCTTTGAAAGATGACTCATAAGTCATCTATATGTTGAGTGTGTTTCTTGGATTGAGTGGTGAGGTCATCCAAGTATGCGAGGATGATACGAGATAGATCATGAAAAACGTACATCATGGCCCATTGGAATGTCGCACCAACATTCTTAAGGCCAAAAGGCATGGCACGATATGTAAAAGTACCCCATGGGGTAGTGAATGCAGTTTTCTACTGGTCTGCTAGATGAATCTAAATTTAATTGTAGCCAAAGAAACCATCCATGAAGGACAAATCTTCGTGACTGCCACAATCATCGATAATTTGGTCAATGAAGGGCGTTGGGAAGTTGTATTTTGGACAAGTGTGATTGAGATCATGAAAGTCAGTGCAGACACGAATAGTGCCCTATTTTTTGTTGACAGGGATAGGGTTGGAGACCCATGACATATATGCGATGGGGTATATGAACCTTGCAGTGCATAATTTGTCAATTTTGGCTTTAATGGCCGCTTCTTTGGATGGGTGTAGTGGGAATTTCTTTTATCGCACAAGTGTGATATCAGGCCATGTGTCTATATGATGTTCGATAATAGAAGGATCAAGGTCGGGCATCTCGGTCTATGACTAGGAAAAAATGTCCTGGTATTCCTGGAAGAGAGATTTGTAAGCTATAAGTTCGTTAGGAGAGCATGCGGCACCAATGGTGATTTCTTCTATGATTCTAGGTTTGATGGAAATATCGATCTTGAGAATGGGGGAAATGTTGGCCATGTTTCCTTCTTCAAAAGCGTTGGGGGAAGGGATAGGGTTGTTGAACCAGTCTATATGCCTTGATGGGATAAAATATTTGGTTTCGATTGCATATATGGAGTCTTGGCTAAGAGGCTTAAAGGCTTCCTACGAGAGAAAGAGAACTCTGTGCACATTCCATGGGCAATCAGGGGTAGTTAATTCATCGAGGATGTCTTCATCGCAGTGGAACCGACAAAAATATAGGGGATCCAAAGGAGAAAAATTGGTAATGGTCACCATGTGGTTGTCTTCTGGTGGTGAATATGTAGAGGGGGTGGTGCAAGGATGTTGCGATGGTTCGCTCGACATAAACTAGATATTGAGATATTGTGGGTTAAAAATTGTAGTCGAGCATAAGATTTTTGTGGGGAAATGGACCTGTGAATTGGGGAAATTAGGGGAAAATCTTCATATAGTTTATCCATGAACCATGGAGGAGTGGTAAGTGCCTCAGGCTCAGAAGAGATAATATGAATGACATTAGGGGATGGAGTAGGGGTAATCATTGGTACCTTTGGTAATGGGGGAGGTGTATGATTTTGAATAAGGGCCATTTGGTGACGCCTATATTCAATGATCGTAGGACACTGGTATGTGAAATGGTTAAATGATTCACAAAGAGAGAAAGGGAATATCATCTATTCGTTGACTGAGGTTGTGACATAGTGGATGTTAGTGACATGGGTATTTGATGACACAAATGGAGGAGGTTCTTGTTGAAAGCTCTAGTGTATTTTCATTAGTGTTTATTGAAACTGAGGTATCACAGGGAAATGGTGGGTGTAATGGCCATATTCTGAACTGATAGCAAATATGAATTTGGTTGGCAGACCTTTTCCACCTGTAGTAGGGGACGTGGTGGTAGGATTAGGGGTGCTAGATGAAGCAACGAGCGGTGTGGTTTCTTGAGGGAGGTGAATTAATTTTTGTAGTTCAAGGAGAAAGGGACATCTATTGGTGGGGTGTCTTTCTTTATTGTATAGTGCACAAGGAGGTTGGACTCAGGGGGGACTGGAGAAGTGGGTTCTTTATTCTTCCTTCTTCCCCCAATTGTAGCGGTGGTGCTGGATAGTGGGGTTGGTGTGGGGTCATTAGGGTTAGGATTGGGATCTGCATTAGGGTTCCCTCAGATTGGGGAGGGAGGGATGGTTGAGAAACCATATTAGGTGGGTGTAGATACCAAATCGAAATAGCAAACACCATGTTAGGAAGGGTAAGTGTTGTGGCTACTTGGAAAGATTGTACACCTGGCGGGGGGCAGAATAAGGGGATATGGGTAATGGCTTGGAGGACTGTCTCCCAAAACTGGATGTGACCCTGGGGGAGAGTGAAATCGAGAACAAGTGGTGTTCGAGAGTTCTCAAGGAATTCTTGAGGTAGGAGTTCTGCGACTAGTGGGACATCAAAAAGTGAAGAAGCGTCAGTGGGAGGAATGGTATCTCTAGTCTTAGTTCTGCTGGAAGAGATGATACATACTTTATATGAGGGGTGTATGAGTGGGGGTGCTTCATGGTATGTCCCTAGCAATGATGGGTCTTTGAAAATTCTGGGGCCTATCTCGATGAGTAGGTAGGCATCAGAATTAGTGTGGACAAAAGGTAGGATTTTATCGATGTTGGAGGAAGGGTTCAGCTCATAATTTGAAACATGATCGATGGTGATGATCTTCCCATTGTGGGGGAACATCATTGTTTGAAACATAGAAGAGGCTAATGCCTTCATAGCATACATGTAGCTACATTCGAACAAGATATTGTAATTGAGTGGGGCATCAGTAAACTCAATGTCAATAAGGATGGTTTTTCCCCCGAGTCAATGGGGACATTTTGAAATATCCCTTCAAGAGAGTATGGTCATCCATCATAACCTCTCAAAGTAATTTAGGATGGTATTAGCCCAGGAGAGCCAAGTTTTGGACATGATGCATGTGGATTCACCTTCATCAATGATGCATTGATGAACTGTGATGTTCTGAATTTTAATTGGTATCTGGAAAGCTACCAAATTGGGGAGATGGGGTTCTCCATAATCTAGATCAAATGTGATAAGTCTAGTATTAGTGGGATCAACTTCCCCTAGGGAAGAAAGTAATGACTTTCATTGAGTGAGACATTTTTGAAGGACTTCCAAGATTGAGATGGGGGCAGGGGATTATGCCAAGTCATCAACTAAACTGTAATTGTGTGTTACGCTAGCCTAAGGGTTGTTGACATTCCATCATAATGGGATATGAGGAATGCAAAGGGGTGGCTCAGTGTTAGGGAATGGAATCATCAAATGTGGTCGATTTGTAACTGGAACTGCTTCTAAAGTGGTGGGAGTAGATTCAGGGGGTGCGTTGTATTAACAACTATGTGTTTGTAGAATAATTTCCTCTTCACTAGTGAGGAAGATAGTGTGACCCGTAGGAGTGCCAAGGTTTTGATACTATCCCATCTGTGGTGGGGTAGGGTGTATCTCCTACTGGGTATTCATCACCTCCTCGTGTGGAATATGGTTCTGCAACACAACTAGGGGTGGTTTTTGCACATATTGTTGTGGGGTCTGTTGAGGGGCAAGTGGTGTTGCGGGACGTGGTCTGTTCATAGATTATTTCATCCATTTAAAGTCGACAATTTATGGGAAATGGTGAGTATAATGGACATACCCACCGAAAAGGGCACAAGGGAAGTTTTTCCAGAGGTTGTTGTTATTATTTCCTTGGAGTTTCTTGTTATTTCCCCCTTGGGGGTTTTGGTTCCCATGATTCTAGTTGCCCTAAGTGGGTTGGTTTTGTTCGAGGTTGTTTCCCCCTAGTCCTAGGTTATTATTGTTTCAGTTTTTTCCTTTCTTTTTGTCATTATTTAACTAATGGGCTGGATTTTTTGTATTCAGTTGTTTAAAAATGTGAAATTGTTGAATGGGAGAGGGCTGAACAAAGTTAAGCCCGACATGTGGTAGTCCTTGTGCTGGAGCCATGGGTTGTGGAGGACCAGGAAATGAAAATTACTGATTATTTTGTGGCAATGATCCATATGGTATATAGGAAGGCAAGGTGCTTTCGATAGTGCTCAGGGTGTAATCTGAGGTAGACTGGGTACCAAAACTTGGTTGAATAGTCGGGCACATCATGAGTGTCGATGTGAGTCTACTCATGGGTGAAGGGAGGACAGTAGGATATGGTTGTTGACAAGGGGGGGGGAGGTTGACCAGGTGGGCCCCCATATATCAGTGGATATTGGGGTGTATTGTACATAGGTTGTGTTTAGATGTATGGATTGTCATGTGTCATGGTACCAATCAATCCATCTACTAAGTGGGACATCCCAGGTTTGTCCTAGCCAAATGGTACAGGTCTCGGGGCTTCAGGTGGTACCGTATATAAGTATCTTGATTGTGCATAGATGAGGTCATATGGTTGAGCCTTGTTGATGGATTCTTATTTAGATTGGGGGAAGGTGGAAGCTACATCTTTGGCAAGGAGGGAGACAAGTGATCTGAGAAACCAATGAAGGCATTGTTGCTTAGTGGTTTCTACTTTGCATAAACTACGTCATTGATGCCATTTGTGAATGTGGTCGGCGATATGGGTGTCTTGGGATTTTTTAAAATTAGAGAGTAGTTCAAGACCATTTTCATGGTGGATTGGTAGTTGAAAGAAGGTAAAAAATGCTTTGGCCAACGATTCAAAAGTCACATGGGACCCTAAATTTTTGTCTACATATCACTTGGATGATGGGCCTCTAAGTGTGCACTAAAATAACCTTAACCGAACAGAGTTGTCCATGATACTATTTGAAGAAAACCATAGGTGGAAGGTCATGACATGGTTGGTAGGGTCATCTCCTACCTTTCCTTCAAACTTGGGTATGTATGAAGGTAGTTTGGTAGGCATTGTAGTCCATGTGGGGCCATGCAAGATAGGATCGTTGGTGATTTTACTCAGATCTGGTATGTTGAGGGAAGCCAAGTATGGCATCTGGAGTGGTGGTGGAGGGTTAGTTCCAGCCATGGTGTGAGTGGTTTGTGTACCTTACCCATGAGCGAGGTTAGGTGGGGTTGTACTTCTCCCTTGGGAATAAGTTTCCCCCCCGCTTCCTTGTAAAGGTGAGCTAGTGGATGGTTGACCTTTGGAAGTGGACCCAAGTAAAGTGGAACCAAGCAAAGCTTCTCCCAAGATAGTAGAACTCACAGGGATGTGAGAGGGTTGAGCCGATGAGGTGGAAAGACTAGGAACTCTCCCTAGAATAGGAGGGAGATTTAGCAAGCGTTTGGAATGACGGGGATTATGTGAGTCCTCTATGATGTCCGAATAGCTAAGTGAATGTGTACAAATGGCGATGAGAGAAATAAATGAAAAAGAGAGCTTGTATAAATTTGCCTTCACAATATATCTCACAATTTCATGTAATCACAAGAGCATCATACATAAATCAAGGAAGCATACATGTGGGTAGGTGGATTTTGTCTGTGTGGGAGAAGAAAGAAAACAAATGCTCGTGTCCTAAAAGACATAGCATCCTTCCTCTCAAATAACATTAGACCTTCCAATAGCACTCAACAGTGCAGTCTGAAGCCATCGGAAGAGGGACTAGTGAAGGATGAAACAATGAGTTATAATGAGGGGTAGCAGGTGCATATCTCGAAAGAGCTTCTGATATTTCCCAATAGCCACACAAAATCCAATCAAGGTGCAATTTTAGCCCACAATTGCCACCTGGGTAGATGTCCTAAAGTTTGGTCACAAGGTACCTCGGTCAATGTGTGGAATTTCGATTTTTGGCCTTAGAAATGGGTCATGGGCTGGATCTCGTCCAAGAGGTGGGTGCCTCAAGGGGGGATGCACAGAACAGTCGAACCTCAGACTTTGACCCTTCACGGGTATCTCCCTACCTTAGGGTGTTAGGAACACTTGACTTGGAGGATTTTAAAGTTCCCTATTTGACAACTTCTAATGTTTGAAGATGTGAGAACCAGATCAGGGGGAGTTATTTGGTTGCATATCCCCGAGATGCTACCTAGACTAAAAAAATTCTTTTGGCACCTCATGTCGAGGAAAACTTAGTGAGTTTTTAGAAAAAATTTAGATGTGGTTTTTTGTGAGATTGGGGATGTGAACCAATCTCATTCAAATTTAAGTGGGAGTGGGTAGTTCCTTTAAGAAAAGGGTGGGGCATTTTAGAATTCCTTTGGGGGAAACTTACTTCAACCTCCATAATTCGAGATGAAACTATGTGAGTGAGCAATGACTTTTTGTGTGAGCAAGTGATAAAATGTGCCAAATTTTTAATATGTTAGGTGTCACCTTGTATCATGTGAAATTCTGTGTGGTCCTTACAAGTCTTGATTGACTATATTACTAGATTCCATTGGTACAACCTTGTAGAATTTTAAAGTCCCTAGAGAACTAGGATATGGAGATTTGGGTCCTTACCAATTCTTTAACTCCCAAATGTGATTTAATCTAAGAAATATTCAAAAGACTATCTTAGACTGTGGACATGTGGGCATGTATGGGCCCGTTACAATAATCTTTAAACTCCCATAGTGGTGTAAAATAAGAAAGTAGCTTCAAAACTATCCTATCTTTGCAGCATGTGGGGATGTATGGGCCCTTACAAATTTAAGATGTTTGAAAAAGAAACTAAGAGGGGCCCTAGGGGGATTTTGTCATCTCCAAAATATTTTTCCTTTAAGGGAGATGAAATCTTCCCTCAATCATTTTTCTGATTCTCAAGATCGCTCTATGGTGCAAGAGAAGAGAATACTAAATGTTTGAAGTTTGATTTCTGGTCCCAATGCAAGTGTTTATATATGTGATAATGAATGATTCCAAGTTAATTTTTACAATCAAAGCAAACCATCCATGTGGAAAAATGAAAGAAAAAGGAGGATAAATATGGATTTTAACCCCCTAAGTGCCTATGTTTTGACTAAACCTTCATGTGGAGGGGGAATCTAAGTGTGGTGCATATTACAAATTGCATAGAATCAAGATTTATAAGGCTAGGGGCTTTAAAAATATCACAACAAATCCTTACAATGTTGAATTTCTGGAAATATTCATGAGTCACAGAGTAGACAGAGGCGCATGTGGTGCCAATGTGAAAAATAAACAATGACCTGTTGGTGCAAGTGCACAAAAGGCACTGAGAAACACAGTATTGTTGGAGCATGTGCTCAGAAAACGCACCCGTGGGATGAAAAACCCTCCCACGTTCTGATACGTAGCCGGGAAGAAAATTTCGAACAGAATTCTCTTATATCAGCTTCGAATTTAGCTTTTTCCAGGTAGGCTTATGATCCCTGCAAGTCAAATAAATAAAACAGAAGTGCTCAAACAACCCAAATGGGGAGGAAATTGATACCTATCCCTAGTGGAGTTGCCAATCTATTGTATCCTTTTCGTCACCTGAATGAGCAAAAGAGGGACACTTGCAAGTTCAGTTGGGTTAGATGAATATGACATAAGTTAGTGCAAGAGTTAGACACATCAAGCACAATAAATAAACAAACAAATAAGATAATAACAACTAAAGAAACAAAACTAAAGCACATAAGTAAATTAGAACCAAAATCAACCAAACAATTGACCAATATTCATGCCACCAATGGATAGATTCTATTAGTGGGAAAACACCAAAGAGAAAGGGAGACTTATGGTTCCTCTCTTCCTCCAAAGGATGTCTCTTGAACCCCCAATGAAAGATCTCTTATTACAAATAGAGTACTAAAAGAAAATGGTAAAGAAATCCAAAGCTCATCCACTCAAGAGGTGATGTGAATAGCCCAATGAAATGATGCTAGTATGATCCAATAAGGAAAGAGTCTCCTTGTAGGATAATAGAGGCAGCATAACAATAGAAATAGATTCTTGAAAATATAGTGCACCCATGGCCTCCTTTTATAGAAAAGCTTTGAGTCATTATCCAATCGTTCTTTAGTGTGAACAAGGGGCCCTTTAGGGCACCTTTAGGTCTTTGACCAACCCCCCACTCAGATTCAGCTTGGATTTTGGGGTCAAATTGACTTGAGAGCTGAACCATAAGTGGGTGGGAGACCGACCATAATCAAAATGCATCGTTCTAAGGTATGCACGGCCTTTTGCGTACACAGTCACGTATCATCTGCATGTGCGCTTTCCTTGCATTTTCCACTGGTGCACCTGCACACACTTCCTTTATATTCTGAGTGCATGATGATTTTATAAACAGTTCTACAGTTTGTTCCCTTTTAAAATTCATTTTTGGGCCATGAATGAGCTGATAGGTGTTTGGATATGCTAGATTCTTGTAACCATTTGTGGACAAAATTTCAGTGATGAAACCATTTTCAAAAGCCTAAAATCTCCTTCCACCACCCTTCTATTTAGACCTATTTCCCAGTCAAAGTCTACCCAGCTTGGGACAACAATGTTATTATACAATGTCAAAGAAATGTTTTTCAAACACATGTTTCTCGAAAATATTGAGGTAATTGACCCACAAGTTCCTTATATTAATTTTGGAAATCTTGTCACATAATCAACATTAGAAATGTTTTCTTTTATAAACGTTAAATGACCTTGTACATTTCTATTTCCCTCTAACTACAGGATATTCAAATATAAGGTTCTTCCTAGTGATAATGTTTTTCCTGGTAGATGCAAAGGGGCAAAGGAGTTGTTGAAAATGTTGGGTGTTGAGTATATATCATACCATGCATGTCTGAATGATTGTATTCTATATAGAGGAGAATATGCAGACAAAGAGATATGTCTAAAATGTGGGTAGGAAAATTACCATAAATCAAATAAAAATGGCAAATCGCATGGTCCTCCTCATACAATATTGAGGCACATGCCTATAATCCCAAGGATTCAAAGTCTCTTTTGTTGCAAAGAATTTTCTATGTTTCAAGGATGGCATGCCTCGTATAGAAGTGAGTTGGGAGTTATGTAAATCCAAACAAATTCAATATCCATGAAGCATATAAAGAATACATGGCCAAAAACATTGAAGGATGAAGTACGAAATCTATGAATCAACATAAAAATGGATGGCGTGAACCCATATTCCCTCTAAAACACCAACGATTATGTTTGTCCTATAGTAGTTATCAATAACAATATTACCCCATGGTTGTCTATGAAGAATGAACATCTTATGTTGGCTCTTATAGTTCCTAGTAGAGGACAAGTGAAGAATATGGATGTCTACTTACAACCATTTGTAGATGAATTGAAGGAATTACCGGAAGGGGTACATGTATACGATGTATCAAGATCCATCAAAATAGAGAGGAGTTTTACAGTGTATGGAGTATGTTCTTACACCACACATGATTATCCAAGCTTAGGTGTTTGCTATGGTAATTAACGTGTTTATTGATTTTTTTATATATGTAACAATATTTTTTTGCATATTTTATTTGTTGTGATTGACATTCTATTCTTAAATGATAATGTGTTATGTATACAATAATTTCGCAGGTCTTATAATTAAAGGATATCATGGATGTAAATATTGTGGACCTTATCTGAAGGCTAGGTGTTCCAACCACCTACGAAAGCCAGTTTACGACTGCTCGTGGGTATTCCTCTAAAAAGAACACCCTTATAGAAGAGCA
>JZKD02S0729853.1:245908-267294 GCA_000966675.3 Picea glauca | reverse complement strand
GAGTTCTTTCCATTTTGTTTAATGCCAACAAAAATCATCACACATAGGGATTCGTGTAGTACCTTGGTTTCCATTTGACATCATTGGTGTATTCCTCATCTTTATCAATAGTCTTCATTATTGGATAGTATTCAGAGAGTATTTGTCCTGATCTATTCCATTTGGTTCATTTCTGATCCATATGGACATCAGTGGCCACCCACATTTTCCAACTAGCTCAAAACAGTTTTCTGACAATTTTGGTAATTTACTATTTTTAGTAGTTTTTAACTTTTTGGGCCATTTTGAGGGCCTAAATGAAGGTTTTTTTAGATCAATATTCTCAATTACAACAAAAGGATTTGACTGAGCCCCTAAAATTAATCTCCTCAAAAATACCTTTCCAATGAGCTATCGTGCATCCCAAACAGAGATCATATGCAAAAGTTACGACCCTGGGAAGTTGATGTACTGACTTACCCAAACGGGGCCCACATGAATTTTGGCGCTTCATCACCTAGGGTTAGGTTTTTGGATGTCTAGGGTTTTTGAAATTCCTTTTTATTGTGAAAATTCCTTCATAACCCCATTGTAACAATCTTCTTGCGAATGAGCGCAGTCATCACATCTCTTCTCAAAGATAAGATGCCACCATTCTAGCAAGCTTGTTTTCCGTTGCATTTTGCAGTTTCATGTTATTTCCTTATTAAATTGAAAACCATTTTTACTGTATCTCTGCTATTATATGTTAATCCTTTGTTAATAATCTATAATCATTTTGTTCTACTCATAAAATCTAGATCATTGGTATCAGAGTGGTCTTCTCCTTATCATCCTAATGCATGTCCCCAACAAAGTCGGAGTAAAAAGAATTGGGTCTCGATCTTGTTTCTCTTGAGGAAAAAAGAACTTGCACACCTAAGTGACCTCTGATGGAAGGTGAAAAGAAATATGATGGGATAGGATATCCTTTCAAATTTTTTCTTGAGGAATCCCTCACACAACAAAGGAATGAGATGATGGATAGTTTCACGTAAATCCTTCGGCGGCTACCAACAGGTGACACATCTTATTAAAACCTAGGTACCGCCCCCTTAAAGGTACAAATAAAATTTGATATTCTTATATTTGAAAGTTAGATAGACGCAAATGTTGTATACAACTGGTTGAATCTACTATAAGGGTATTTTTCTGTCAATAACTTTTCAAATAGAGAAAAGATTACTTTTGCGCTCCTCAAAGTTGTTCCCCATGTCAAATATTGGTGGGAACCTTTCTGTGAGAAAAAGGAAATAGAGGAACCCTCATTATTTATAGTCACAGCCACTTGGGAATCCTTCAGGGATTCTATTAAGGAACAATACCACCCTGTCAGAAGTTATGATGACTTGTATACCAAATATACCACACTGCGGCAAGAAAGAGACCAAGCAGTGTGAGATTTCACAAATATCTTCCATACCTTGTGCACCAAGCTAGGTATCAAAGATTCATAGCGACATCTGGTGCTCAAGTATCGTGGTGCTATGCATAGATACATTCATACCAAAATGAAATTTCTGGACATCTCATCCTTTGGCGTAGCCTATCGATATTCCATCAAAATCAAGTAGAAGCTCAAATAAAAGACGTGACAATTTGGGCTTGGGAACCCCGCAAAGCAAAAGCCAGGAAAGGGTGGCCCCAAACCATAGAACAAAGGACAAAGAAAATATGGAAAATATCATGACAACTAGTCCAAGCCACAAGCAAAGAAGGAAAACAAAAAGACAAAGAAAGATACTAGGAAGTGGTGCGACTTCCATAAGAGCCCCTGGCATAACACTACTGGCTACCTCTCAAAGCAGTCGCTAGTGGTCAAAGTTAAAGCCTATGAATCAGATGTGGGTTCTGACTCTGATTTAGAACTAGGAAGGGGAAGAAATATCATTGACATGGAACCAAGTTCCACCATTTCTACCTCCATGCTCCATCATGGTGAACCAGATGAGCCAAAAGAAGGAGAGTGCCTCTTCCATTCATAGATGTGGGTAAGAGGAACCCCACTGCACTTCATCGTTGATAGTGGTATCCAGAAGAACCTCATCTCAACAAAGGTCATCAAGCGGTTGGACCTGCCGACAATGCCACACCCATAACCCTACACCATTGGATGGCTCCACCAAGGAAGAGATCTCTGTGTCAGCCAATACTGTCGACTGTCGTATGACATCAATCTCTTCAAAGACAAGGTATTATGTGATGTTTATCCTCTCAAATTTTGTGATTTTATTTTGGGCCAACCTTATTTATGGAAACTTCATGTTGTATATTAGTCTAGGCCTCATAGTGTTATTATTACTTTGAACAAGAAATTGTATAGTGTACCTGAGGCAATCCCACCTAGTGTTATTTCCTTGATCTCTGCTAAGAAATGCAAGAAAGTCATATCTTAGATGGGGAAGTATGTCTTCTTCATGATTCTCTCTCAGAATGAGTGAAATATCACAACCACATCCAGAGTCTTTGCAGCTGACCTCTCCACACAATAGAAGCAAGTAGATAAGGTCATGGAAGAATACTCGAATATATTCTCCTCACCTACCCGGGTACCTTTGCATTGCCAGGTCAAGAAACCTATCGATCTGATCCTCGACACACTGCTACCCAATGGGCCAGTATATTGTTTCTCTCTATTAGAGAATGAGGAGATTAAGAGATAGATCAAAGAACTTCTCCACAAGGGGAACATCCATCCCAGATCATCACCTTGCGGGATCCCAATCATGTTAGTACAAAAGAAATATGGAACCTAGTGACTTTGCATTGATTATCAGGCTCTGAACAAAATCACAGTCAGAAACCGATACCTAATTCCCCTAATCGATGACCTCCTTGATCAATTCATGAGGGACAAATACTTTAGTAAGATTTATCTGAAGTCTGGCTACCACCAGGTCTCGATAGAACAAAAAGATGCATGGAAGATTGCCTTCAAGTCAAAGGAAGGCCTTTTTGAATGGTTGGTCATGCCCTTTGGTTTGACAAATGCTCCAACCACTTTCACAAGGATGATGGATGATATCCTGTGACCCTTCACTAATGATTTTGTAGTGGTGTATCTGGATGACATTCTCATTTACAACAAGACTTGGTCTGAACACTTGCAACATATTCAGCAGGTTTTGCACACCCTATGACATCACAAGCTATACGCCATCTTGGAAAAATCCTCCTTCGTCATGGACAGGGTCCATTACCTGGGCTACATCATTGATAAGCATGGTGTACATGTGGATCCAACCAAGATCCAAGTCATCCGTGACTAGCCAACCCCAACCACACTCATTGAGATTTAGAGCTTCTTAGGCCTTGCCAATTTCTACCACACATTCGTGATGGGATTTGCCCATATTGCATGGGCCCTCAGCCAAATAACCAGTGGTGGTGGCAAGGAAAAATTTATGTGGGGCTAGTCCTAACAATAAGTGTTCAATGATTTGAAGTAGCACTTGTGCTCAGACCCAATACTTTCACTACCAAACCTATAATACCCCTTTGAGATCAGGACAGACTCTTCATACTATGCTTTGGGTGCCATTCTCATTCAACACGGCCATCTTGTGGCCTATTATAGTGAGACACTATCATATGTTGTATGTAAGTACCCTACTTATAACAAAGAAATGTACTCCATTATGAAATCCTACTGCCAGTGGAGACATTACATTCTTTGGAAGGATACAGTCATCCACACTGATCATAAGACATTGTAGTTCATGCAGACACAAGGAAAATTGCATAATGACAGCCATCAAAATTGGTCCACACACTTGCAACAATTCCACCTAAACATCAAGTATAAAACAAGAAGCACCAACCATGTCATTGATTTCCTCAGAAGACCGCTAGTTATGACACTTACCATGGTGCTAGACTCTTATGGCCATGAGACCTCTGGATGGCCCCAACTCTATGAGACAGACCTAGACTTTGCCACCACCTACCAAATGTTGGGTGAAAACATAGTTGTCGATAATTTCCATCTTTAGGATGGGTTGTTGTGTCATCTAGTCCATATCTATGTTCCATCAAGTGAGTGAGTGAAGCTGATCTGGGAAGCCCTCTATAGTCAGGTAGCAGGATACTTTGGCATCGAAAAGACAGTGGAGATTTTACAGAAACATTTCTACTAGATGAAAATTTAACTGGAGGGCAACAAGTATATTATGTCTTGTAATGCCTGTGCTATTTCCAAACCGACCATTAAGAAATAGGGCCTTTGCACCCCTCTTCCTACTCCTGACAGGCCATGGGAATCCATCTCAATGGACTACATGTCATGCCTGCCATCCACCAAGTGGGGAAATGACTATGTTTTTGTGGTTGTTGATTGATTTTCTAAGATGGAGATTTTGGTTTCCTGCAAGAAGAGCATCATAGAAGAGGCCACTACCAAGGTATTTTTTGAAGGAGTCTGGGTACATTTTGGAATCCTACAAACCATTGTCTCAGATCGGTACATTTGATTTCTTAGCACATTCTAGTCGAGTCTCTAGTCATTGATGGACACCAAGCTCACCAAATCCACGGCCTTCCACCCCCAGATAGATGGCCAAATCGAGGTCGTAAATTGAATGATTGTGGAGATCCTTCACAAGTATAATTCCAATCACCCTTGTACATGGGATGAGAGCCTTCGCTAAATCCATCATAGCTACAATCGATCCCTGCATAGCTCAATCAACCACAACCCCTTTCAGGTGGCATTGGGATTCCAACCATTGGGTCCCATAGATGTTGTACTTCCCCTTGTGATCACCTCGACCGACTCATCTCCTACTACAAATGAAGATAAAAAATCCACTCTGTTCATTGAGAAGATCCAATAGATCTACCAATAGGTTCAGGATATCCTACAAAAGTCCAATGACAAGTACAAGAAATGCCATGATCAACATCAGGTGTCACATAAGTTTCAGGTGGGCGGCAAAGTTTGGTTGCACTTGCAAAAAGAACACCTTACAGGACCCCATCGGAAGCTTCACCCACTTTTTTATGGTCCATACACCATCACCAAGTCCATGGGGGATAATTATTTTGAGCTCAACATTCCTTCTTTCCTTGGCCTGCACCTAGTGTTCAACCTGAATCTCCTTCGCCCTTATTTCCCACCATTATTGGACACCTTAGAAGTAGCAAAAAAACTGACACCAACAGAGCTCAAGCTCGACTGCATACAACAAGAATTGAGTGATCATATTGTGGACACATAGATCAAGGTCACTCGACAATAAAGGATCCAACTTTATCGAGTCGTCAAAGTAGGGCAGCTCCTACACCAAGGAAAGTGGCTCACCCAGGGCCAAATTCAAAAGAAAAATCCTCATTTGATGGGGGAAATCAACGCAATGGATACCATTCCTTACTAAGGAGAGAGGATTTATCTTGGTGGATATAGTTTTCCACCCACCTTTTCAAACTGGCTTAAAACAATTTTTTGGCAATTTTGGTAATTTGTTATTTTTAGCAGTTTTTAAGTTCCGGGTCCATTTTGAGGGCCTAAAGGAAGGTTTTTCTAGATAGATATTCTTAATGATAGTTGAAGGCTCTTATTGGTCCCCCAAAATTAATATCCTCGATGATACCTTTCCAACGAGCTATCGTGCACCCCAAACGAAGATCGTACGAAAAAGTTACGACCCCAGGAAGTTGATGTACTAACTTACCCAAACGGGGCCCACATGACTTTTGACACTTCATCTCCTAGGGTTAGGTTCTTGGATGTCTAGGTTTTTTGACATTCCTTTTTATTGTAAAAATTCCTTCAGAGCCTCATTGTAACCATCTTCTTGCGAATGAGCGCAACTGTCACATCTCTTCTCAGAGATAAGCTACTACCATTCTAGCAAGCTTGTTTTCCACTGCATTTTATAGTTTCAGCTTATTTCCTTATTGAATTGAATTTTTTTTTTACTGTATATATGTTATTCTATGTTAAGCCTTTGTTAACAATCTGTAGTCATTTCATTCTTCTCATAAAATATGGATCAATTTCAGATATGTACCTTGGTGTGGCACTTACAACTATTCTTTTGAGTCCTTATAAGTATTTAGCCTTATCCTATTCCTCATGCTGGATGATGGAGGATGCCTTAATTCCTTCCTTACAATGAATTCCTTCCTATCGAATTCAACACATATTTCTCTTGAACAAGGATCTAGAGTCATATTTGGTACCTTGGGGCTTACAATAATTTGTAGAAGGTTCCCTCACTATTGAAAGTGGGAATACATCAATGTCCCCATCTTGATAGATTATACTAGGTGTTCGACATCATCTCATTTATTCACACTTGTTATATTGTACCATGGTAACTCAATGCCCATTATCATCATTGGTTGGTTATCTTGTGTTTGTTAATGGTACACATCAATGACCAGTAATCAAAATTTTTCTCATTTTGTTCGACCCTAGCACATCTATTCACATAGTGTACACTCATACCATGACAGATCATTTTGAAGACTTTGGGTGAGCATTACATCTTTTTTTCTCCTACCCAACATATATTTTACCAGCCCATAGACATCAGTACTTGTAGTGGACAATTATTTTCAGTCCATTGGTCCTAGCTATCCTATTTTCATTTTATTTTGACACATAATTCCATTGTGTATCTATTCTTGGTTATGATCTACTTTGACATGGATCCACTATGTATTCTATTATAGCAAGATTTTTCTCACCCTATGGAAAATTTAACATAAGACCTTTTTCCATTTCCCTATGTAGACTTGAAGTCCCATTTTGCAAATCCCAGAGATAAAAAAATTATTTTTCCACATATACACACCCTACTTATTGTAAAACATGTGTATACGTAGGTTACACCACTACAACCTGTGTACATTGGGTTTTGTGCTCAAAATTAAAAAATGGGGTCGTGTTTCCATGTCACATCATGATATCCATGATCCTTGACCTTCCATATAATATAAACGTTATGACTCGGCCCTTCAGTTCCACTTGAAGGCTATAAATGGTTCAAATCTTAGCTATGGAAAAGGGGAGAAGAATTCAACTTTGGGAGCAAAGTTGCTCTGGATAAATTACTCATTTCATATTGAGTCTACATCCCTTTGTCCTTTTAAGTATGAATACATTGTTCAACCCCCAATCTCTTCCCTACTTGATTGAGAACCTCGTTGTCTCTCTTATATGAGCTTGCCTTTGGTGGAGGATTGAAGTGGTGGAGGCCCAACTGGAAGGGAATTAATTTCTCAGTTTCGAACCATGCCGACGTGGAAGTTTGTAATTCATTCACTTCTGTTGATTACATTTTAAAAGAAATACTCTTTTCTCATCCAATTAATATATTGAAAATATTTGAATTGTTATTCCATGGGTGTATTTGTTATGAATGTTGATGGATTATGCTATTGAATGTGCTAACATTGTATATTATCACCATACGCTTATGTTTCTTGGTTGTTGAGGACAAGTTGCAGGTGTTGCTTTGAGTCAAGTGCTCAACGATGGACTTCATTGAATGTCTGGAAGAGGTAGGACTATTATCTTGTCTTGCTAGCACATTTGTTTATATAGCATACCTGAGATTAGAGTTGATTTCTGTATTCATTTCCTTCTGTTGTGGTTTACCCCTAGCCATAGAAACATTTTCCTTGTAATAGAATTGGCGACCATATTGGGGAAAGAATATTATTTTTTAGGTTTTGGAGTGTTTTTCTCCTTAGATTGCTCTCACTTATATTGAGTTTCTTTTCGTTTGACTGCTTGACAACCTCTGTTCATTATGAGTCTAAGTTGCTTAGCATTCTCCTTAGCCTGACTATGTTTTAACACATATACATGGGTTTTTACCTGAAAGTCACGTACATACATGTGATGTCCTCCTACAAGAGGTGTACATACTCGATTTTACCCTAAACAGTTGTGTACATCACCCTTTGTTTCTTGGTTGTTGGTTTTGGTGGTTGTTGGGTAAGTTTTGATGGTTACTAAGTCTTCTTGGGTCTTTGTTATGACTGTTAAGTGTCTGTTGAATGATAGGAAACCTTTCTTTGGTTGAATTTTTGGGTAATGGATTTCTCATCATCCTTTTCATTTGATTGTCCTTGCATCTTGGGTTGGGTTTTTGCTCGTTGATATCCTACTTATCTCTGTTTACATATGGTAGAGTTTTTATATCAAGCTGTTATTCATTCCTTTCATTTTCATTCTTTTATATTGAAAATACAAAACTATTAGGCATTTTACATTGTTGGCATTTCATCTTTTGAGTCCTTATTATTGATCTTGGTACATGTAAAGAAATATTGCATCTTATTTGGAATTGCATAACTAAATTGAGAATTTCATTTTGAAAAGCATATCATTTATTGGGAATTGAAGTTAGGACTTTGCACTGTATTCATATTCATTTATTTTACTTGATGATTCATAACATCGTTAGTTTCACGACCACACCTTTTTGAGTAAGCAAGGCCACTAAAAGTAACGTTGATAATTTAAAATTTATTAGTAACGATTTTATTTTCTAGGGTGCACAAACTAGCATAGGATTTAGAGCCTTGGAATAGGATTTTGTGATTAAACTTCTCCAAGGTAATTAAATCAACATATGTGTTTGACTAAGGGAGTGCAGAAATCCATTGTTTAATTGGTGACGTTAGGAGGATCCGTTCACTTCGGAGTTAAACACGAGGTCTCGTGGGGTTGGTTGAAGGGATATCCCCCCGATACCTTCTTAGTGTCAGATATATTTATGGGGATCTATTCATATATGGGGATATTTATAGTACCTTTACCTATGTGAGAGGCAATGCTTTCAAGGTTTCGGGCTTTGTTACCCTACCCATATGGTGGACCTGAATTACAACTGTTCTCCTGTGCATCAGTTATATTGTGGTTACTTAGTTTCTTGACATAGGTACCACATAGATTACTTGCATGGGTTATTCTTGTAGGTACCTTGGGCCATATAAGGGTCATACAACACTTTTCCTTTATGGAGGATTACCTTTCCACGGGGATCTAACTGACTGGTTGTTATGCCCATGAGGGCCCTTATAAATAATTATGATACCTCCGATCTTTAGCCAGGAGTCTCAGGCCCCTCTTGGGTGAGGCATACCTACTTTACGGAGAGAGGCCCCTTTCAACCACTTTATCATGTTTGTGTGCATATTGGACTTTTGATTTTATTTTGGTGTGATATTTGATTACTAGTTGGACTTAGCATTTGTTTTATATCTCGAGTCTTGAGTCATCCTAGAGCCAAACAAACTTCCTCGTAGGTCTCACAGGTTGTTATAGTTACCACAACATTTTGAGTCTTTTCCTTCTAAAAGGCGTAAAGTTATCAAACGTGGTACACACACCTCCACTTATTAGACTTGTGATCATACAAGGATGAGTATTTAATGAATTCAGTAAGATATCGGTAGTCCTTCAACTCCCATACCTAATATAGTTAATGGTACCCCTTCGACACCTTCAACCACAATGGTTTTAGTGTCGTAGGTGCCTATCATCACCTTTGTGCATCCTATAGTGAATACTCAACCTATAGCCATGAACCCTTTTGGGCCTCTTTGTCACTCACCAAGCTATAATGTTCAATCCATACCTATGGACTCTAGTCCTTTTTCTTATGGTATGCCGAATTTCACATTGCAATTTTCAACCTCTGTCATAGCGGTTGGTCATAATACTAGTATTGGACTCGGGGGAAGAACTCCTCCACATACTCCTTTCTCATTTGGTGGTACCCATGTCCCAAAAACAACTCCTAGAGTTGGAGGCTTTCTTCCTCTTAAACCCAGGTCTAATCATGTTCCTAATGCTTCTAGATGGAGTAACCAACCTAGCGAACAAGCTATTTCTCACATTTTTTCCTTTACACCCACCTCCTCTGTATTGATTCTGACCAATACATTTGGCATGATGAATCCACCTTTATACTCTAGATTCACACCCAGAGGAGGTCAATTTAATACCTTGGGAAACCCACAACCTGGAGCCACTCCAGCTAGGGGTAGTTTTTTCAATCCTCATCATAACATTCCTACTGGAATGGTGCCCAATCAACACCTCATGAATCAGTTTAGAGGAGGGGAGTACAATCCTGGATAGGTCCATGGTTCTTACGAGAACCCTGGATGGGTTTTGATTCCCCAAAAAAAATCTTCCCAGGGAGCTTGGGGCCAGATGTTGTAACCCCGCCTCCCTTTTCTGACCACACTCAATCTGCCAAAATTTTCTAGGTTAATGAATGACCTCGTGTGTCATTATCTGACACAGTCCCCTGTCCCCACTCAGATTACTTCGCATATTCCTAAATTCGAGGGTAAAAATAGTGAGGATCCTAGTGATCACATTACTACTTTTCACCTTTGATGCTCTTCTAATTCCCTTAATGATGATTCTATTCAGTTAATATTGTTTCAACATACCCTCATGGGGGTTTTCGTGAAATGGTATATCGAGCTACCTAGAGGGGCATACATAAATTTTAATCAAATGGTTTTAGTCTTCCTCAACCACTTCCCATTGTCTGTTTGTTACGATGATGGCATAGAACTTCTATCAACCTTTCATTAGAAAAAGGCCACTCATATCTCATATCACATCCAGGAGTGGCATAGATGGAAGAGGTTGATCAAGGCCTACATACCCCCTAAATTCCTGCTAGAGTGGTTCATTAAGTCTCTCCTTCATTATATTTTGAAGGATGTTTCTACATCCGGGGTTACATCTGAGGACAAAGCATTTTTTAAAGCCCAATATTTAGATCTTATATATGCTCAGTCTAGGATGTTATACAAGATTCTTCCAGATGCATCAAAGTCAAACTATGACCCTAGACAAAAGACCGAGCCTCATGTCGATGGCATTGTAGGCTCTATTAATGTGAAATATGCAGACTCGGTGACAAGACATTTGAAATATTTCTCTCTAAACCAGTCTATAGGAGGGGAAGCTTCATATGTGTCCTCCAACCCCACTCAGTTGGTAGATGTACATTCTATTTAAACGTTGACCAGTCTGAATGGTAATGAGCAACCAGGAGGGAACAAAAAGAAAGGACATAATAATAAAAGTAAGGGTGGGAAGAATAATAATAAACCCAAGGATAATGGTAATAATGAGAAGTCAAATAATAATGTTAGTGAGGGAAAGAAAGAAAGGCGGAAGGTCAAGTTTCCCTATAATATTTATACAGACAATCACCTTACCCATTTATGCCCCAAACTTTTGGAATATGCGAGGCTTTTATCTCTACCGCTCACCATGGTGACTAATCCTTTTCCACATAAATAACACATGGCCTCGAGCTCCTTGAATGCCAGAAATGTGGTGAGTGGGAGTCAAAACCCACTGACACAAGACGATGACTATTTATGTATCAATATGGCTAAATATGAGGTTAATATAACCACCCGGTCTTGTGATTATAGTTCTCCATAGACTATACCTGCTCTAGAGTCTGCCCCTCCTCCAGAGAGGCCCTTACATATAGAAAAACTAGAGCCCCTACCTCGTATTAAAAAAGGATTACTCAAGTCCTCTACCCACAATCCTAATGCTAGAGCTTCCCAGAATTACTCTATTGTTGAAAACCTGGGTCAAACACCTTATGCGATGTCATCTCTAGAGGTACTCTAGACGTTTCCTTCATAGAGAAATTCCTTTCTACTACGTTAGGAGATCTATATTTTTGTGGGTCAAAAGTTATCAGGTTTGACTTCACAGATGTGAAGCCTTTATTTCCTTACCATGTAGAATTTCAAATCCATGTCGGTTACTCGAAGTATACCATCAAGTGTATTGTTTTTTATGAAGGCGTTGCAACATGCGTGATGTCCCTGGTTTGTTGGAAAGTTGTCGACTCTCTGACGCTTTCTCATTCTCCTACCATGTTGACTGATTTTGACAGTCACTCCTTTCTCCATCACGCTATTCTTCCTACCTTTCTAGTCTAGTTACGTGGGAAGCTGGTAGAGGTGGAAGTCGAGGTGGTTGATGCTCCCCTTGAATATAACTTGTTACTAGGATGCAATTTAGCTTACACTATGACTGCTATTGGAGCATTCATCTTCTGTACTCTTTGTTTTCCTCACAATGGGAATATCGTGATAATCAACCAATTGTTCTTTGCGTACACTATCCCCAATGCATTTTTTGAACCATCGATCCCTCTGATCGACAATTCTTAGCCAACAACTAAGAATATCGGTGTTGGAATGTATTCATCCCTTATGGGTACCTTTGAATTCATGGTACAGGTTCACCATATATACACCATGTCCAGTAGGCCCATTTCGTCATAGAGGTCTGTTCCTTCCCACACTTCCTATTTTAACAATACTTGGACCCTACCTTCCTCGATAGCATATTGTGAAGGTCAGCTACATTCTATAATGGCCATGCCACTATCGAAGTCAAAGATTGTGTATCAAGTTTTTCTTGACTTTTCCGCCAATATGGATCCTGTTACCTTGTAGACAGACGAGGAAGATACTCTTCCAGATCCCATGTGGGCCACTTCATCATCTTATTCACGTGACTTCCTAGATGATACATTTCCTTCGGATGAAGCTATCATCAAGGCCATGAATGGTTCCTACAGACCTTGGGATGATATGCATCATCTCTCTTATTTCCTCCCAGATCTTTCCATAGTCGAGCAAAATGATTTTAGATCTACTTTGACCTAGATAGTCAGTCACATCATAATTCCACTTTATACGCACGACATTTATGCCAAAGGAAACATGGTGAGTATTACTCCTATCATCACGATCGATATCTCTCGTACTCCTGACAAGATTGAAAATTTATATATCAGTGCAGATTGTTCACCAGAAGAAATTATGATGTACATCGAACTCTTCAAGGAATTATGAGATGTATTCGCTTGGTCATATGAAGAGATGCCCATAATCGACCCTCAAATTGTTGAAAATGAGATAAAAACTTACCGAGACACTAAGCCTATTCGACAACATCTTAGATATGTCAATCCCAGGAAGGCCCTTACTATTAAGGAATAGGTATAAAAAATGCTTAATGTTGGATTTATCTACCCAGTTCCCTTGACTGAATGCGTATTGAATCCTATTCTTATGAATAAAAAGCAAGGAACCATCCACATATGCATGGATTTTCGTGACATGAATAAATCTTGTCCTAAAGACAACTTATCGACACCCTTCATTAATCCGATTCTTGACGAGTGTGAGGGAAGCGAAGTTTTTTATTTCATGGATGGAATTTCAGGGTATAACCAAATTCGGATTAAACCCGAGGACCAATATAAGATGAAATTTATTTTCCCTTGGGGTAATTTCACATACCAAAACATGCCTTTCTGCCTTAAAAACACCAGAGAAACCTTCCAATGAGCTATGACCTTCACATTTCATGATCTCAAGCATATAGTATAAACCTATCTTGATGATTTTGCTACTCACTCATGTAAGAGACTGGATCACCCTAAGCACCTTCATCTAGTCTTTGAAAGATGTTGCCCTTATCGCATCCAGTTGAATACTCATAAATGCATATTTTTCATTAGGTCAGGTCGACTTATAGGAATTTTAGTCTCTGAGACTGGGATCATGGTAGATATGTTAAAGGTTGAGGCAATACTTTGATTGCCTCCCCCGTGCACTATTCGACAACTTCAAGGTTTACAAGGGAAAACTAAATTTTTATGATGGTTTATAGTAAACTATGCTAATATTACTAAGGGTTTCATGCATCTCTTGAATAAGGACACTTGTTTTATTTAGGATGAGCGAGCCCAATAATCCTTCGATGCTTTGAAGAAAGCCTTGGTATCAATGCCTCTTCTGATGTCTCTAGACTGCGGTAGAGATTACTTTCTTTATGTTACCATGTCTGAAGAGATGATTGGTATGGTTTTGGTTCAGGATGATGATGAGCACTGTGACCACACCATTTACTATCTTAGTTGAAACTTGGTTACCCCTAAACTCAAACATTCTCTTGTTGAAAATCTAGCTTTGGTTTTCATTCACGTAGTTCAATGATTATGACATTATATATTTCTTTTCAAAACTGATGTGGTTGTTGATGTCAATCCATTTCAATATGTCCTTATGAGGTGTATCATAGGGGGAAAGTACAATAAATTGATTGTCATTCTACAAGAGTTCGATCTTAATTTGTCTTCTGCGAAGTCCAAAAAATCACTAGTTTTTGTAGAATTAATATTTGACTCCCTCGATTAGACAAGGATGTTATTTAGGTTGATTCATTTGCATATGAAAAAAATTTCCTTGTCTCATTGTCAGAGCCCTAGTATGGAGATATTTTTCTCTAGCTTCAAACATTGAAGTTCCCTCAACATATCTCGTGAGATGACTGACGGCGTATATGATACCAAGCTAAGAACTATCTTATGGTCGGAGACACCTTGTATCATCAAGGAGTAGAAAATATCTTGCATCATTTTTTAACTCATGAAGAATCTGATTCTGTCTTGAACAATTGCCACAGTGGAGCTTGTGGTGGTCATCTATCCGGGCTTGCGATGACCCAAAAAAATTTGTGAGCATGTTATTTTTGGCCATCTATATTTAAAGATTGCATCAAAGCACTTAAGAAGCATCAACCCTGCTAGGTGTTCACTCAGAAAATGTGCTCGCATCGAGCCCCTCTCCATCCACTCATTATAGTCGGTCCCTTCACTAAGTGCGGGGTGGACTTTGTGGATTTAAACCTAACTTCGGCTAGGGGTGTAACATCCCTGGCCACCAACCCCTGTCGGGTAACACTACCCAAACAAAGTTATCATTGTTATTATGCTCTGATACCAATTTGTAACGTCCCAAACCATCGACAGGCTGGGCAACACCACTTCTTTGACGTTTCACTTAACTCTGATACCAATTTGTACATTTATATGCATGTATAACTAACACAATTATCATTTACAACACTATGTTCATGCCACTTATTCATGTAGAAATAATACTAAACATTTTATCTCTATAAGCATACAGACGACATATTCTAACCATACACAGAATATTGCAGAAATAACAGTAAACACATATGTACAGTAATCATAGGCATAACCCATAAACAACATCATATACATGCATTACTCATCAATTATAACACATGTACATATACACATCATGTAAATGAACATAAAAGTGGTACTTATCTTTTAATAGGAGACCAACAATTGTGTGCAGACCTTCCACGAACCTCCTAGCCATAGACCATGTTTCTCATCATGCTCAGCAGTGTGTCACCGCTAAGCTGGGACTAAAATACACCAAGCAAGGGATTCCTAGGATAGGGAAGGTCAATAGGAAAGTTGTAAAAAAAAACAAGAAAGATCTTTTATACCAAGAGCCACTTACACCCACAACCCATAAACCCTCATTCCCCACATGCATGTTCCACCGCATGAGGTTACATCTTCACTAATACAACTCCATCAACTACTACACCTCCCTTACCTTGGGCTTTAACAATAGGTTGGACTAGAAGTATGAGAGTACTGTAGCTGGTATGGGATTCCCTCTAGGAGAACTCACTTCCTAGCAAAATCTCTCACTTGTGAGAGTTTCTAATAGGCCTGACAAGCTACTTATTGAATTCATCTCTTATGTCAAATAGACACAGGTGATGTCAACAACAAAAATTCACACAGTTTAAGAAGAAGGATTCTCTCCCAGGAGCCACTTACGCCCACTACTCACAGACTCTCATTCCCCAGATGCCTGTCCCACTCCAAGAGTATACACCTTCAATATCACATAGTCCATCGACTGCTCCACTTCCCTTCCGGGGCTTCAACAATAGGCCAGACCATAATTCTCAGAGCTCTGTAGAAGCTATGAGACTTCCTCTAGGATAACTCACTTCCTCAACACACTCTCTAACCTGGAGAGAGTTGCTCACAGGCCTGACAACCTACCTCTTCAACAACAAGCCTAACAACCCGATTCTTCAACCAGTTTCAACTCAATTCCATCAAGGTGAGGACAATAGAAAGGATCAATATATCTCAAGGGATGGCAGCAACCACAATTTGATAAAAGAAAAAAATGACTTTGGTAAGTATAGATACACTATGCTTCACAAGAAAACACAGTTCAGCTTCACGGGTTACTCATTTCAGAGGTGTGTAAAATATGCAGAGGTCGACAATGGAGGCCAAGTGAGTTAGGTGAAGGATCGAACAATGGGAAGCAACCCCCCCAATTTGAATTTCCAACTTTAACTACATGTGCCCAGGTCAACACCTGTCTTCCTGGAGCTGCATGAACTCCATTTAGCACTCGTTTCCTTTCCTGGGAACTTAGGATAACTAATTTTATTTTCCCCACTTTAGTATTTTCATTTTCAGGAATATATTATATTATTCCCTTAGGTTAAGCCCTCTATCTTAGCCCCTCTTTCCTAGCCTCTTAGTAGCATCCATTTCCCTACCTAGTGGAACTTAGCCTCCCATAACGCTTTCTTCATGGAGGGTCTACACACAACGATGTATAATTTTTATTAATGATTTGCATAATTACATATACAAAAGAGGCTCTTGGCCTTAGCATCCTAGGCTCTCTGGCCGAATCATCACATAAGACTCCTATATTATTATAATTTGGCTCACCAATCTAACAAACATGTTGACAATTCATAATTACAATTGGGTCTCTACTAGGGGATATTACAATCCCCTCCCCTTATTTTTTAACTGTCCTCAGTGCAACTGGTTTATACATATATAATTCAAAAATTGTTCAAAACGATCCAAGCTTTAGCTATTGGAATCCTATTATCCACTTGCTGCTCTACTTTGAAGCACTAATTCTGGTGTTCATATTGCAATGGAGACTCAATTTACCTATTCCATAGAGTTTCTTTAGGAAAGCATTAAACTCATTGTTCCTTGTTACATGCTTCAATTAAACCTCATTGAAAGCACTGACTAGTTGTAGATCCATGATGTTCCACCCAGAATTAGATCTCACTATTGATAAACTCTTAGCAGGGATATGACTCTAAAGACGTAAACACTCTACTCTTTTTGATTGAGAAGACTTCCATATCAACATGGTCTAGGCCAAGGTACCAAACCCCAACGACACTCCAACCAATGGCCTCTCTTCCACACATGCCTATCCCACCACAGGAGTGTACACCTTCACTATCACACAGTTTATCGGCTGCTACACCTCCCTTTCCTTGGGCTTAAACAACATGCTAGACCATAAGTCTCAGAGTTTCGTGGCTCCAGGAGTTCCATCTGCCCTCATAGATTTCCAATCAACATCTTCCCCAAGCTACTCTTTTTAGTCAACATTATAAATTTAATCAACATCATCTCATCTGCATCACCCACATGAAGTTATCATGAGAGAACATAAAAGATTCATTTAGGAACTCAAACTTAGCTGAAAATGGAATTCAATTTTTCTCCCAAAACATGAAATTCTATTTCATAATTCTTATTGGTTGTTGCCATATTATGAATGCATCCTTCCTTGTGGTTTTCCACAAGAACCAACTGCATAGCATTTTTCCTACAATCCTTCATCTTGCATACAAGCAACAAATTGTCAGTATTTTTTGTACATCATAATTCAATTGCAATATGTATAAAATCTTATGCAATGATCTTAGAATGTCCTGCACCTAGCAATTCAATCAAAATTACCCAACAATTTAATAAAATAGAATGACTCATCCTTCTATGCATATGCATGTTCACAGTAATATCTGTAAGCTCATTACTTCTTCTTTTTTTTGAGCAAGAAAATTTTCTGTAGTCAATGCTCATGTGACTACTTGACTTGCAACTTTCCTATTGCAATATCTAACACCTCCCTGAAATGTACTCAAATTCATGAGTTAACAACATTTCAGTTGTTAGTAACAATTATTTCCATCCAATAAATATGCATGTACTTACAAAACACATTCAACCATTGCATTTAGTACACAATTCTAACACTTACTATGCATGAGTGCAATTCTTAATGTATACTTATTCAGTGCACCTTGCATTGAATTACACAATTCTCTTTATCTCAGTCATGTATCTCACCATCCATAAGTTGGAATTCTCGCGTGTTGACACATTCTCCACACACTTCCTATTGTCTTCCCAATTAATTGTATGCCTTCCTTTTCCACCCGGAAACTATACCAAGAATATAATTATGTGGTATTCATTAGTGTTAGCAAAAGGGTTGCATTACAATTTTATTTAAAGGTAGGAATATTTTAGTACTTGTGTGGCTCATAACCTTTCCATATCCATACCTTTCCATATCCAGCCATGTCCTGGTCTCATACATGACTAGATTACTGGAATTCATTCCTATAACAAGTTCTTATCTTTTAATTCTTTGGTTATTACCCCACAACCAAATTAACATGACATTCTCCTATGTTAGTGTGTGCATTCAAAAGATAAAAATCTTTGAATCAATACATGCCTCCAACATTTACCACATCCAATGGTATGCATTCAATAATGTAATCATGTTAATTTATAAAATAACTCTAGTTGAGGAAATTCTTACCTAAATTCCCTCCAACAATTATGTAATAAGAGTAATAAACTTATACCTGCATGACTTCCATTAATAAATTTTATACTACATGAATGTCTGATGACAGTAGAAGATTTCATGCTTCTTTTATCAAACTTATAACCAACACTTCAGCTTTATGTTTCTTCCCTCCTTATGTAGCAACATCATCAACAACACTTGCAACATGAAAAAAATTATTTTTCTTCTTATGGTTGTTCAACCAACCCCAATTCAACTGTTGCTACCACAATTTCAACAACTTCTTTCCCATGTGAAAGTTTTACTTCTGGATCCCATAAGTCTTTAATTCTTCCCGGATTCCTGAACCTTCTTGTGTTCCCACTGTGATCATTGTGCATGATTATTTTTGTCCTCGACACTTTCTAGCCAAATCACTCTTGGCGACCTTTGCATTTATAGTCCCAAACTAAGCTGATATTAACCTTCAAATTTTATTTGTTTTCTAGATCCATCTATCCCAACTAGCTTCAAACTTGACTTACCTATCCAATCTCTAGCATACTGTAAGGATGCACATATGCCCCTTTTTCCAGTTCAATAAAATAAAATGAAATTCCTTCTTTTACCTTACCCTCATAGATTGAGGAGATACCTCCAACCTTTTGGTTTGTCACTCATGGCTCTGTTTTACTTAATATGGATTTTTTTTAGGAACCATGTCCTCTTCATTCAAAACCATGCATAGAATCATTTTCTTCTTCATGTTTCCTGACTAATTTCTCTTTAGAAGTGATTTCACTTTTAAATTATTCTTGACTTGATATCTCCATGCTCTTATGGAAATACCTTCACACCTTTGGAGTGCATCAACAATCCTCTACTATTCTAGTTTTCCTTCCTGGAGTGTTGACATGCATTCCTATTAGATGGATATATATCTCATGATTTCTTCTTACATTATGTAACAACCCTGGTTACATAGATGCATAGGAGCCAGGATTCCTTTTGGTATACTAGAGCTAGGGAGCCGGACAGGTTGCTCCTAGATGGCTGGGAGGATAGTCGGTTCGGACAGAGTTTGGTCAGTGCATTAGGCTGGGCAAGGTAGCAGCGAAAGGACAACCATACCAACGGGAATTAGCATCAGAAGGAGGTATTTTATTTATGAAATTTCTGAGTTATGTGATGACTATGTAAATTATTAGCAAGTTGTTAGTAAATTTAATTCATGTTGTGGATAAATTAAATTTTTTGTTGAAAATTCTATGCTTATACGATGATTATTGAACTACTTAGGCATTGAAAGAAATTTATGTTTAATTATATGAAATTTTTAGGCTTACATAAATTTAAGGTTCCTACACATGGTATCAGAGCACTAGTTTAAAATATGGGCCCACGGGCCTACCTACCCACCCATCCTCTTGACTGAAAGCTATGGTAGGTGTCCTGTAAACAACCCCAAAAACCTACAACCTAAAACCCTTTAATTACGGCCCTGGAAACCCTTAATTTAGAGCGCTTAAAGGCCAGGATTAATGCATAAATAATGAAAAAAAAAATGACACCTAAAACCCTAGGGAATGACAAGAATGTGTTAGAAACCCTAAGATAACAACTTAATTAAACCATAAAGAAGAGATAGTGTTGTAGGAAAGATATCCTTCCCACCTGAGCCAACTCTATGTTAACCTGTTCAAGCCATTTGTTTATCTGTAAGAGTTTGTTCTTGTAACCAAGACATATAACTAAGAGGGTGAGGGTTTGATGACATAAATCTGTCTAAATAACAAATTATAAAGAAAAAAAAAATTATTGGGTTGTCAACAAACCCAATCTCCAAGTCCATTATTTCAGCACTACTAAGTCCAAGCTCCACCAAACAAATATCATCAAGGGTTGTGTGGATTGAGCTTACAATAGGGGTTATTGTTAAGTTCTTCTCCTTTTGAGTGGATTTTGGGCCAGAAATTTGTCTTTGACAAATTCATTTGAGATAAAATGTAGTGTCAAACTATTCATTGAACTATCGAGAATCACATGGTATTATTCTTTCTATCACTATAATGATCAAATGGATTATTGTAACGCTATGAATACTTTTTTTTCAAAAGAACCCAAGTGTATTGCAAGAAAAATGGTAAAACTCAAACCAGTGGTTTAAAAGAACCTAGTTGATAAATATGTGTAAAATACTAAAGCTACCTAAGACCAAGTGGTAACCCAAATTATTGTTGATATTGGTGGGTAATAATTGCTCACAAGATTTAAAACTGGGACTCCTCATGCAAGCACCCTTAGTGAACGACTGGTGACTGATCTCTTTGGCAATCTCTAACAACTAAATAAATTCAATGAGCTAAAAAAATGAAAATAGAGATAACCTATCTGCATCTCTTTCCCCTCCTTCTTGTAAACAAAAATCTGGGAGAGCACTCTGAAGCTCTTTATCAATCTTTGCAACTTGTTGGATATATGGGATTTGAAAGAGAAAATGTGAACATAGAACTTTCGACTGGAGGTGGCTGAGAGACAGACTGTTCTTTTGAAGAGATTGCTCGGCTCTAACGAGTGGGTTGCAGCATTTCCATACTTGAATTCATACTTGTTAGTAGGTGAACAGGGAATCGAATCCCCAGAGGGATTTTTGATATGATGAGGTTCCTTGACTGCAATACTCAAAGGAGTAGCACACGTAATTGTAAATGGCATGACTGCAATCCTCTCGAGACACTCTCTCATTTCAAACAGTACTCCTGTATATATATATATATATATATTCGATGGCTGTCATATTGAGGTTTATATTGCCCACATCTCAAACAAAAACAACATACAATCCTGGTAGCTACGCGATG
>JZKD02S0729853.1:224576-237675 GCA_000966675.3 Picea glauca | reverse complement strand
TAATTTTCCTAATATGGTTTTAGTTAAACAATGATTAGTATTAATAATATTAATTAATTACTTATTTATTAATCAATTGACTCATTAAAGGTTGTGTAATGAATTAAAGGGGCTTGATAATTTTAATTTATTTAATTAAATACTTTACGTATGCAGGGGGGAAATGAAGCATTAAATTAAGGATAAGATACTAATGGAGGGGATAAGATAATAAAGAAGGGGATAAGGTAATAAAGGAGGAGATAAGGAAATTAATGAAGGGGAGGAAAGACGGTGAAGGGGGGGATATGACGGAAGAGTCCTATGGGAAATGGGGAATGATTATTTTGGGGAAGGAAGCATTTTGGAGGAGCACGGTATTTTCTGTGTCATATAGTTCTGTGGCATATTGGCTGGTTTGAGCAGTTTGGTTTTTGGGGGTTTTGGTGAACCATTGCGAGAGGCATCCGGTTGTTGGGGGTTTTGGGCATGGGGGCCAGGATTCCTTTCGATATCCTAGAGCTAGGGAGCCAGACAGGCTGCTCCTAGTTGGCTGGGAGGATAGTTGGTTTGGGCAGATTTTGGTCAGTGCATCAGGCTAGGCAAGGCCGCAGGGAAAGGAAAACCATATCAGCGGGAATTAGCATCAGAAGGAGGTATTTTATTTATGAAATTTCTAAGTTATGTGATGACTATGTAAATTATTAGCAAGTTGTTAGTAAATTTATTTCATGCTGTGGATAAATTAAATTTTCTATTGAAAATTCTATGCTTATATGATGATTATTGAACTACTTAGGCATTGAAAGAAATTTGTGTTTAATTATATGAAATTTTTAGGCTTACATAAATTTAAGGTTCCTACACATTATATTACGATGTTCTTGGACTTGAATCCATCTAGGAGTTTTTCCTTGTCTACTTTGCATACCTTCCACCACATATTATGCTAATATTAATTTTCAGCATTCCATTATTATTTGGATTCCTCTGATTCAGCTCCTGCATGAACTCATTATAATTCCAGTCATTTTCTCTAAGTAACCTTGGTTAATTAACACCAACTTCTTTCTTGAATTATTTTGGTTTATCCTTTCCATGACTGATCATATGAGCACTAGTATTATCATGATGAATTATTATTTTCTCTTGACTTGACCCATCTGATTTTTTTTCAACCTAACTGGAAAAATCAACTTCTGTCATGCCATATTTTATGACTGTCATGACATGCTTCCACTACACACATTTTTAGAAACAATGGAGGTGTTATCTCCAATCTATAGGGATAATCCTTGAAGATGTCACATATTATCTCCAAACTCTTTGATATTCCATAAAATCTTCCTTCCTTATTCCCATTCTTTTCATCTCCATATGAACTTATGGTTCATGCATTATCATGTATTGTAGATGTATTTCTACACCTATCATTCAAATTTGATGTGCAAAGATTGTCACGTGGACTGTCTTCCCCAAACAAGAATTCCATTTGGGATTTCCATGCTTCTTATCGAACCCAACATCTTATCCAATGAATTCTGAAAAATCTCAAATGTAGAATAAAGAATTTTCCCTGTCCTTCTTCATTCTTTATTCTATCTGAAGACATCTCTAGCACTTTTTCTATTTTAATGTAACCATTACATCTGGAATCCTCTTTTTGACATATTTTCAATGACTACTTCCTTGCTCAATTTTGATCTTTGAGTAGAAAGCTACAATCCTTTAAAACTTGTGCTTCTTCTCTGATGCACATTTTACCCAACAATCACTTTTCTATAAGCTAACGGCTCTTAGATATTATTTGATTTAACTATTGTTTAACTATAAAAAAAATATATGCAGTGAACCGAAATTTGGTAGGCCATTAGTCCTTAACAAATTCCACACTATTCATAAACCAATCTAATTCAAAGAAAACTTTCATATTTCATTCTCTGGTTCTCGATCAATCGAGAATTCCCACAGATCTTTTATTTCTGAGCTCTACTTTGTTCTACAATAATTTTTGGGCACTATCCGCTTTCTATTATCCCCCAACCCATGCAACCACGGGCTGTAGCCAAGCACTAGTTCAATAGGCACTTATTAAGGACTTTGGGCCTCTTGGATTCAGAACTTCGGGCTTCGAAAGTTCTTAACCCAAGTCATTGTAACTCCCTGGACTGTCGAATGGGTGAACTCACGAAGTGTGGGGAGTGAATATACATTCCAGTGTTCATCAACAACCAATGGCTGAGATGCAATATAACCCTCAACAAGAAGATATGACTATTTTCGTATAGTGGTTAATCTTCATGCAAGTCTCAATGGTTGTGCTCAACAAGTCGCAGTTCTATGGATCATAATCAGTTCTGAACC
Organism: Picea glauca; assembly: GCA_000966675.3. Lineage (NCBI taxonomy): Eukaryota > Viridiplantae > Streptophyta > Pinopsida > Pinales > Pinaceae > Picea > Picea glauca. Next base: position 235,332 of record JZKD02S0729853.1, on the reverse strand, counting down.
CCCCCCCCCACCCTTTCCTTTCCAAATTTAATAGTGGGGGGTCCCTCCCCAGCATAACATAGCACAATTATTCCAGAGAGTTTGGTATCCAGACTGCAACAACTGGTGCCACGCATCCTTTGGGCCACAAGGTTTCAATGTTCGAAAACTAACATGTCACATCAATATTTACTCCTTTCAAATTATGGGGGAATGCATCAGTGGTTTTGGAATAACCCGCCTATCACCCCATAATCCCTTGAACTCTCACACATAACCCATCGGTAAAACCATGGTTTGGATTGTGGATTTGCCTTGGGAAATTAACTCTTGTGCAACTTCGATCCCCGCAATGCCTCTTGTTCGTTGATCTTGATGTATCGTGATGAGAACTAATGTATGCCCACCGTATATTGACTTTTAACTATGTTATGTAACCTTAGGACCCCACTAACCATGCTTATATGGAGTGCCACATGGTGGAATACTAGCGGCTGACACATGGCCCAATTAGATATGTGACATGTGTCATGTTCCAAATGACATTTCAATCTTCCATGGGTTTGAAACCCACTGAAACATGGCACACAACCCATTTTTCTACTTCAATCCAAGTGACATCATCACAAATCACTACTTCATCTTTTTGGGGTTTCAGAGCTTCGAGCTTCAGGAGTTCTCATGCTGGCATACACTAATATTTCGAATGTCAAAATCTCAAACAAGCCAATTTGTTGAAATGTTTGACAAATAGTCCAGATTAGCTCTGGGCTTCAAAGCTTTAGGAGTTTTCTCCCTTCATACAACACCATAAATTCCACCCTTGCCATGATCCAACAGTTCTGATCCACTTTAGCCCCATCAAACGATTGATCTCTTCTCTCAAGATATACGGTGTAGTTCCACTTCGGGGACTACAGGGCTTCGATCCTTTGGCCTCTTCCGCTCTATAACACATAGCTTTGCCAAAGTATCAAATTATGGAGGACTTGTAGGTTAACGCTGCTGCACTTTTCTCCAGATCTGATGATCGTGAATTGTCCTCCTTCTCTTGACAAATCCTATAATCCACATTACTCTTCAGCCCAATACCACATATGTCATGGTTTTATAATACCTCTACAGCTCCTAAGCTTCGTAACATGGCCAAGGTAACCTCTTGGCACTCAGGAATGTTCTGAGGTTAAAATTTTTTTCCTCTTGACACAATTTCCACCTGAAACCTTTGCTCCAATGACCACTTATCCGACCCATCCAGGCTCAGTGCTTGAACCTTGGCTCTGATCTTCAATTTTTTCTATTTCGACAACAATTTCCTTCTAAATCCTTCTCTTCAACTTCCACTTTCCTGGCCCATCCAAGATCAATGTTGAAACCATGGCTTTGATACCAATTTGTAATGTCTTCGACCATCAACAGGTTGGGCAACACCACTTCTTAGACATTTCACTTAACTATGATACCAATTTTTACATTTATATGCATGCATAACTAACACAATTAACAATTACAACACTCTATTCATGCCACTTATTCATGTGAAAATAATACTAAACATTATGTCACTATAATAATACAAACGACATATTCTAACCATACATAGATTAATGCAGAAATAATAGTAAAAACATACATGCAGTAATCACAAGCATAACCCATAAAGCAACAACATATACAGGAATTACTCATCAATTATAACACATGTACATATACAAATCATGTAAATGAACATAAAAGTGGTACTTATACTTTAATAGGAGACCGCCAACTATGTGTAGACCTTCCACAAAACTCCCATCCATAGATCACGCTCAGCAATGGGTCACCCCTGAGCTGGGACAAAACTCCATCGAGCAAGGGATTCTTAGGCTAGGAAAGGTCAATAGAAAAGTTACACAAAACAACAGGAAGGATATTTTATCCCAGAAGCCACTTATTCCCACAACCCATAGACCCTCATTCCCCACATGCATGCTCCACCCCAGGAGGGTACACCTTCACTAATACAATTCCATCGGCTACTACACCTCCCTTACCTTGGGCTTCACAAATGGGTTGGACTGAAGGTCTGAGAGTATTGTAACTGCTACGGGAATCTCTCCAGGAGAAGTCACTTCCCAACAAACTCCCTCACCTGGGAGAGTTTCTCACAGGCTTGACAATCAGCCTCTTCAATTAATCTCTTAGTTCAAATGGACAGAGGTGATGTCAACAACAGAAATTCACAAAATTTAATAGGAAGGATTCTCTCCCAGGAGCCACTTACACCCACTACTCATAGAATCTCATTCCCCACATGCCTGTCCCACCCTAGGAGTATACACCTTCACTTTCACACAGTCCATTGGCTTCTCCACCTCCCTTCTGGGGCTTTAGCAATAGGCTGGACCAGAATTCTTAGAGATCTGTAGCAACTATGCAACACCCTCTAGGAGAGCTCACTTCCTCAACACACTCTCTCACCCAAAGAGAGTTGCTCAGAGGCTTAACAACCTACCTCTTCAACTATGGGCCTGACAACCCGCTTCTTCAACCAACTTCAACTCAATTCCATCAAGGTGAGGACAATAGAAAGGATCAATATAACTTAGGGGATGGAAGCAACAACAATTATATAAGTCACAACATACCTCTAGAAAGTACATATACATTGTGCATCATAGGAAAACACAAGTCAACTTCATGGGTTACTGGTTTCAGAGGTGCATAAAAGATGTAGAGGTCAAATATGGAGGCCAAAAGAGTTAAGTGAAGGATCAGACAATGGGAAGTGAACCCCCCAATGCTGACTTTCCTTCTTTAACTGCATTCACCCAGGTCGACACTTGTCTTCTTGGTGTTCCATGCACTTCATTTAGCACTCGTTCCATTTCCTAGGAACTTAGGATATCTGGGTTTATTTTCCCCACTTTAGTATTTTGATTTTCAGGATTATATTATAATATTCCCTTGGGTTAATCCCTATAGCTTATCACCTCTTTCCTAGCCAATCAGTCCCATCCCTTTCCCCACCTAGTGGAGCTTAGTCCCCCATAACTCTTTCTTCATGGAGGGTCTACACATAGTGATGTATAATTTTTATTAATGATTTTCATAATTACACATAAAAAATAGGATCTTGTCCTTAGCATCCTAGGCTCTCTGGCCTAATCATTACATGATCCTCCTAGCTTATTATAACTTGGCTCACCAATCTAACAAACATGTTTACAATTCATAATTACAACTAGGGATCTACCGGGGGATATTATATGAGGCATCAACACATTATTGTGGCCGTAGACTACTTTACTAAATGGGATGAGGCCATGCCTATAATTAAATCCTATGGGAATATTGTCGCCTTCTTCGTATTCAATCAAATTTTAGCCAGGTTCTGAATCTCGAGTTAGATTTTCACTGATCATGGTAGTCACTTTCATAATGAAATGATGAAAGAAATAGAATCTAAACTAGGGTTTAAGCATGGTCATCCTCCCCTTACTACCCCCAGGAAAATGGACAAGTAGAGGATGTGAACAAGTCTCTCAAGTCCATTTTACAGAAAACTATCAGCCAGAGCAAATCTGACTGACATAGCATGCTTTATCCATCACTTAAGGTATAGTGAACCTTGGTCAAGACTTCTACCAACTTTTATCCTTTCTAGTTAGTACACGGTATTGAGTCGATCTTACCTATTGAATGTGAAATCCCTTCTCTTAGTTTGGCAGTTGTGCTCCTACCTAACAGTTTCAATCTCAAACAACACCTCGTACACCTAGAGAGTCTAGATGAGCAGTGTCAATATGCGTCTATGAATATCAAAGAAAATAAAATATGTGTTAAGGTCCAATACGATAATTTTGTCTATCCTTGATTGTACGATGAGGGTGACTTGGTCCTTCTATATGATCAAGCCAACGAACCATTGGGGGAAGGCAATTTCAAACCCATGTGGCATGGTCCCTATATCATGTGAGGTGTATTATAAAAAAGAGCTTATGATTTAGAATATTATGAAAGGAACATGTTGGCTGAGCCCAGGAATGGGCTCTATTTGAAAAGATGTTATGCTTGAGCCCCAATTTTGGGCATAACTCTTTGTATACTAATGTAATTTAGTGTATATATCTTTTCCCTTTATTTTTATCTTCATATTGACTATCAAGTTTTCCCTTGGTTGGTAGATGTCAATGGAGTCTTCAGTGTACTTAGGATTTGTAGACAGGGCCAATCCTCATACAAGGAACTCAGCTTCCACTACTTGGGTTCTTTACTCACCCAAGGGTCTACTGGTGTCTTTAGGTGGCGTTTTCCTAGGGCCATCCATGAATAATTTGGATGAATATAGCATCGTTATATAACTTTTGCATGATGCCATTTCACATGATATTCACATTAGAAGTTCACCTGGAATCCCAATTAGTAGTATGTCAGTTGAATGGTGGTTATTGTGTGCATGACCCTACTCTACTTTGACAATTCCTACAGGTACAAATTTTAGAACGATAGTTTAATTTTATTACTTATCATCACATACCTAAAAGTTATAATTATGTATCCGATGCATATGATAATTTTCTTTTATATTGGCCTTTTTCAAATAACTAAAGAAAATAAAACATTTTATCAATGTACACATTGTAACATAAGTTAAGTCGAAGAACCATGTTTTTATATATATTTCAAAAAATATGATGTAAAGTACAAAATTGGGGATGACACCCTCAATATACATATACAATCGATCATACAATATTCATGACATCTATGCCTGTGGCGTTGGATGAGTGTCATGATAGAAAACTATGATGTTTGTGAGATGCCAAAAGAGTCATACCCAAACACGGGGCACACATACCACCTACCACTACATAGCCTCTAGAATATCCTCCACTTGAACCATGGGAATCCTATGCGTCAAACGAGACAACCTTCCCTACACGTTTTGAAGCACTCTCTTTGCATCCCCTCCCACTGCCTGATCTCCCCAATGCCTTCGACGATGTCATGGAAGTCCTTTTGGCCATCATGGACCTACGTCTATGTCAAATACATGTTTAATTAGTACTTAACATCATCCAATAACATTTTTGTTTTCCTATACAAAAGTACAAAAAAAATGAAATATTTAAAAAACTATGACATACCTATGTCTCCGTAGGTGGACCCTGGTGGTAATGGCATGTCAAGATCTCCTCTGAATTCAATCCCTACATAAGGGTAGTCATCTGAAGCTATCAACTATCAAATCCACTAGAAGAATAAGTCATCATTGTAGGGTGTTGTCACCCTACCACCCCCTACCCCCTCATCACCTCGATCCATCATGCCATGGCTGGATTGTGAGGTCCACATAGAATAATATCAACTCTAGGTTCCAAGCATGGAACTCTCTCAAAAATAAGGCTATAAAGGATAGAAGCAAACCCAAATTTCCTTTTAATACCCAGTTTGCATTCTGTCAGCTGGCTCTTCATGTTGGCTAGAAGTAAGGTGCACCAATTGTACACTGTGGGTCGCAAGCACTCCACTAAATAGAACATAAGTGGCCTCAATGCCTAGTGCAAATAGGTTGATCATGTGATCCATGTCAAAACTAGGACAACAATATCGAGACTCAAATTTTTGATCGCTCTAATTGGGAGTTGGCTCCCTACCTTCTTGGTCCCTTAAATGCAATGAGTGGCTATGTATTCCTCGATTTTCATGCCACTCCTAACTCCCGAGTATTTTAGGTTGACCACCTCACCTTGACATGACAATCCCGTCAAGAAATAGATGTCCTCAACTTCAATCCTTAATGGTTTTCCATCAAGGTTGAAGCTCTCACTATCTATATCCGAGTATTTCACAATCAACTGTAGCAATATCACTTAAACCCTCATACCTTTCAGAGCCCAAAAATTATATATCCCGCATATTTTTAAGGACATTTGGGCCCCTGTATCTCTCTCCACTGCAACATCCACCTCCTCATGCTCTCTTTCTCTCCACTCTAGCACCATCCTGCAAGATTAAAGCCCTCTTTTGAGTGAGAAACCTTTAAAAAACATTATCCATGGACATATACGCGAGTTGTAGTGTACAAAGTCACATATAGGGATTCTTATATGTAGGATTCTTTTCAAACAACCGCATATAAGTATGTGTATACACGACCTGATAAAATGTAGCCTGTGTACACCTAAGTTTTGAAGTTGCACCATAAATAACTTAAAAAATGAAACCTAATTACAAGTTTTAATCCACTATAAAGAAGGAGGAGAGAAATATGACTTACCTGGTCCAGACGGTCATCGATTCTGTCTCTCGTAGCTCTTGCAATCACTAGTTGAATTTCGGAGCCCATTTGGTCCAAAATCCACTATTTGGGTAAAAAATACAAATTGTATAGTAAAATTTGTTTTTTTACTATTTATAGAAAAATTTTACCCACTTTACATAGTTTCCCACAATATGCTTTCCTAATGGACTAATAGGACAATGTTCAGAGTTGGTTTTTGTATTTTTATCTAGGGATTCTTGCGGTTTTCAACACCATGCCATCCATTCGTAACTTTGGATAGGTATTTTCGTTACCCAACATAGAGGATAGGTATCCAATCCATCATGCACACTTGCATCGTCCTATGACTATCACTCATATTCCTTAGGTACGAACCCATTTTATAGTGACACAAAACCTTCTATCTGCAACTAGAAGTGTCTTTATCGAATGGTAGAGACATACCAAACATGGGTACCCTAGTTAGATCCCCTGCTTCATTCATTGCCCATGTAGATATTTTTTTCCATAGGACCGAGAGTCCCTTATAGCTAATACATGACTTTATGTTCAAACCTCATTTATTACTGGGAGTTTTGGGGAGAGTTGGTTTACAGTGGCATTTACAGTGCACCGGGGGGCTGAGGGGGTTTTGGGCTCGGAGGGCTAGGACATCCATTGATGTCCTAGGGATAGGCGTACTAGTCGGTAGGGTGGCTGGTTTTGGGGTGTCCTAAGGAGCAGCATCAGGTTCATGAGAAGGGAGCAAGCTACTGCGAATAGGTTTAAGCGAAGGGAGTAAGCTGCTGCGGATAGCATCAGAGTGAGGTATGTAAATTCAAATTCATAAATGGTTTACTTAGATTATTACTTATTACTTATTGCCAATGTTGAGATAAATTGTAAATTATGAAAATTTTACTTCTTTAAAGGCTTATAGAAATTACAAAAATTTGGGAAGAAATTTAAACGTTAATTTAAATATGGTTACTACATATGGTATCAGAGCTAGATTCGAACACTAGAAGCCGAAGGGCTATGAACCATGCTTGTGTTGTGTATTTCTTTAGTTAAATTGTTCTTAACCTGTTATATAGAAACCATAATGTTGCACATAGAAACTGAAGGACGAATAGAAACCGAAGGACGAATAGGCGTTGTGGTTACTTCCCCTCTTTCCTGCAACACAAAAAAAAATCAATTAAATAGAACAGTTAGTAGAATCCTTATATCTATAGTCAAAATAAAAAAAAAATTAAATAATAAAGGATAAAATAATAATAGAAATATATATATATATATATATATATATATATATATATATATATATATATATATATATATATATATATATATATATATATATCAAGTGAAAGAAAAATAACCTGTGAAATAACCACCCATCAGATAATTCTGAATAACTGCCACCGTCGAACACCTAGATTGCAGGAAAAATTGAAAAACAAAACTACCATGAACTATGGGAAGGCTACAAAATTACTTTTAACCAAAGATCAACACACACTCTAACCAGAAAGACCAAAACCAGTGATAGGACTAAACCAGACTTATATTCTATTTTTAACGAGGCTCCACGAGCAGGTAAACGAGGTCACAAAAAAAAATGGGCAAGCAAGCTGAAAACACTACACCCCAACCCCCAAACTCTTCTTATTTTTTTTGTTGTTTGTTCATTCATAAACCAGATAAAGGAAAATAGTATGAGATAGCTGAATGACCGGAATATTTTCAGAAAATGTCGGAAGAACCACAATATTTATGACATCTTGTCGTCGATGTTTTGGATCTCTTCTCTTACTATTTTTCTCAGAATTTTTTGGTCTTGATGATGGATCCTGTTATGGATCCATCATCAGGACCAAAAAAGTCTGAGAAAAATAGTAAGAGAAGAGATCCGAAACGTTGACAATAAGATGTCATAAATACTGTGGTTCTTCCGACATTTTCTGAACATATTTCTCACCACAGAAACCTAAATGAATAGACCAGAATATTGTAAAACTTTGACAAGAAATTACAAGGATGTCCCTGACAATATTAGAGCAGAAACTGCAAACACGAGAAGCACAAACCAACAGAGGTGGGTATTTCTGGCAAAGCCCGAGTGCACGTTTTTGGGGTTTAATCATAACATTCAAAGCCCTAATAGTATGCAGCAATAGAAGTAGCAAAGTATTCAATGATCGCAAGATTTAATCATAAGATTAAAAAAAAAAAAATTGCAGAAACTAACAATATGAAGCTTTTTTTCTTATCATAATACTGCATGAAACCTTTACAACAACAAAAAAAGAACAAATGGTGAAATAAACGAAATTTTTGAATTCTCTCCACCGACAGTATGCCAACGATTTGCAACGCAATTAAAACATTTAGTACCTCGAAGATCGATGACTGCTCGCAGTTGCTTCACCTCCACCGACAAAACCCACCAAATCTAGGAACCAGGTCAACAACAGGAAAACAGAGGCAGGACGCTAGAAAACGTTGTGAATGCAATGGTAGATGGGGGTGATAGAAAACTTTGGCTTGAACAGGCAAATTTAGCCTTCCAAGCCCGAGTCCCCAAGCTTGTTCAGCACGCTACAGCATGCAAGTAACAAGTCATGCAATGGCATACAAGCGAGAGTCAAACACAAGTGGATAGCCTTGGATAGCCTGCAAGAGGTATGGGGATCGATGGGGTGAATAGAAATCAGAGAACCCGAATAAACATGTGGCGACAAGCATGTCTAGATATTCTGGTGTGTGAAAGGAGTATAGTTATGAGAGATATGCAGCCCTGCCAGTGTGCCATTGGATGTAAGGAGCAATGGGTCCCTTTCTGAGAATTGAGAGCATGTTTCTGATTCTATCTGCATTCTCGGGATGTTTTTCCAGCACCTCCAGAAAGCCTAGATCCTCCAATGTGCCAAATACTCCAGTGCCTAAATCCTGATTGAGCATTCCTTCGTTCCAAAACACATGCAAAATGTTTGCATCTTCTAACTTGGAAGAATCTCGCACCGTTAAAACTGAAGAGCATGCAACTACTGTGTTGCTCATGAGGAATTGTGCTGCTGTGTTGCTCATGAGGAATTGTGCAAGGAGGAAGGAAATGCATCGGCAAGAAACTATCCTAGCGCAGTGTTGGACTCAGGGCTTTGTAAAACACGAGTCATGCATGAAAACACAACGCATGCCACCTGCCAACTCCCAAACGCCTCACGAGGCAGACTTCCTTATGCGTAGTAGCATTTATATATATATATATATATTTTTATTTATTATTTTTTAATATATTTTAATTTTATATATATATATATATATATATATATATTTAATTTTTAGTAAATTTAATCTCATGGATAAAATCGTAAATTTATTTATTTATTTATTTATTTATTTTATTTGTTATAATTATTTAAAAAAAACAAAACAAAAGGGATGTCAAAGTAAAATTTTATTTTATTCTATTTTTTTTATGTTATTTAAATTTTAAATTAAATTAAGGTAAATTGATTAAATTAAATTAAGTTAAAGTAGTTTAATTAAGTTAAGTTAAGATTAAGTTAATTAACTAATTAACTAAGCTAAGTTAAGTTATTTAGCTTAATAAAATGTTAGTTAGGGCTAAGTATAAAAGTCTATGGAGGTTCGGGGTTCAAACCCCATGGACCTCCTCCACCGGCTATGCCTTAACAAAGTCCGCTAACCACTATATCATGCATTCGTTCTTAAATTAATTTGACTATATAGTTTAATTAAAATATAGTTTTTTTTTATGTTATGTTTTAAATTTTAAAATATGATTCAACAATAGTTTTAACTATTATGATTAACTAATTAATTATATTTAAAATTTATGGTTCATGCTATATTTCAAACTGATTAATCACTTCGACTAAAAACATTGAGCTAAGAACCAACAATACAACACGAGTTAACCACGATCGAGCGCCCGAGTGTCATGAATCAAGACACAGAGTGGAGGATCTCACAAACGGGCTCAAAAGGCGCGCACTACAAACAAAAAAAAAAACCGACGATTCAAACAAGCCAAGCACCAAGTCCCTCCACTCCATTCCACCAGTCAAAGTCAATGAAAAATCTCAATGCAACAATCGACAATGCCAACACTATGCACCAAGGAAAAGCTCCTGAGTCAAGCATCGGAGGATATTTAGTTAAGGTGTCATTAGGACTAAGACTAGGACAAGCAGGAAGGAGGCGGCATATGCACTAGGAGCGTAAGCATAGAGGCGCAAGGCTAGCGTAGCTATAGGGAAGAAAACCAATAGTTGTTTTCGTAGGGGCAAAACAACGAAGCTTAGATGCTTAAACCTAACCTTAACCGAGCCAATCCCCTAATGGAGTAATGTCTGTTTATAGACAAGTAAAGAAAACTTACGCCTAACCCCATTTCTAAAGTTTAGTAGCACCAATTTAAAACATTCTGGAACTCACCCTAACAACTTTGGTTGATGCAGGTCAAAGCACACAGGATGGTCAGGACTCGAGGAGGTC
>JZKD02S0729853.1:161529-201940 GCA_000966675.3 Picea glauca | reverse complement strand
CCAAAGTTGGATTTTCTCCATTCTTGATTCACCTTCCTTGTGTCCTCATCATGAATTTCATGGGATGCATTTTCACTTTCAGGTGTCTTCTCTGTTATGAAATTTTTCAATACTTTCATGATCTTCTCTTTTAAACCATCCATCTTTGCCTCCAACTTAGATTCCATATATTGTATTTCATCTTTTGTTACTATATTATTTTATAAATCATTTATGTCCCTACGCATTTCTTCACCTTCATCAAGATTCCAAGTAGGATTGTCTGGAGGCTTATTTAGTGTAGAAGTTTCCTTTTTGGGTGGCATGTTGGCCAAGTATCACTTTTGAACCTTGATTTTGAGGTGGTTCTGATAGACAATATTTATTCTATTGTATCTCCCAAGTTTCGGCCCTTCTGGGTATGGAAATTTATTTTATATAGTTCTCTGATATTTCTTCTTTGAAATTCCACATATGTAATCAAAATTGGATGTTCCAAGTGGAATTTATGGTAACTTCCCCACAACTTTCCGCTTTTTGGCCTTTCCAGGAGATATCACTTGTATAACGTTTCCCGCACAAAATAATTGATATAAAATTATAAAACTCATACTAGAAATACTACAGAATGTCCACAATCCAATGAAACTAGTCCCACTCAATTTGGATACTCTAGGAAGAAGTTATGATTGTTTTACCTAGAACACCTTCTTGAGACTAGTCAATAGGACTAGTCAGATACCCTATGTTACATAGGGTGTATCTACAAATTTAAGATGACCTAGAAGCTGAAATTTTTACCACAGATACCTTACTAATGTTTGTGAATATCCTATAGAGTTCAGAGTCTGAAACATTACCAAAAACTTGTTATAGAAAAAATTCCGCAATGACTCAGTTCAAGATGATTCCATAACCCTATCTTGTACAGGTTGTATCTCTGAAAGTATAAGGCCTCAGGAGATGAAATTTTAACCCAACGTACCTTGATCCCTCCACTAAATATATTCCAAGACGTTCCTTATGAAACATTGTAGAAAAAAAGTTATAGCGAAAATTCCAAGGTGTCTCAGATGTAGCAGCGAAACCCCAAGACCTTGAGCTTTGATACCATATGTTAAGAACCAAATATCAATATAGCATAGAAAAACCTCAGAAAAAGTACTCAATGCCTTGAAAAAGAGACAATTTCAGATAATAAGCCTCTTTGAGGGGGAAGCCTCCTTTTAACCCACTTAAATGTTCAAGTACAAGATGATTCCAAATGAAAATGTCTCCTTGGTATATATAGGAGACAAGGAGGTATAATTACAACTAATGGAATAAATTCGACATAAATAAAATAACATTACTAATCTAATATGCCCCAATTAAGGGGTAATGATCCAATATTAGGGCTTAACAATATGAGTCTAGCAATTTCTTCTAGAGAACTGATCAGTTCTCTTTCCAAGTCAAGCACAGTTTCTTTATCATCAACATTAATTCGTGTGATTTTATTATCATAATCCTATTGGGCCATAAGAATAAATTCATTAACCTTATATTCACATGAGGAGTCACTATCTATGTCTTCTAAAGAGTCATCATTGTTTACACATAAACTTTTCTTTTTACCAAATATCTTCTGTTTGAACTTCTTTTCTCCTCCAAAATTCTGATCCTGCTTCTTGTGTGAACACTTAGATGCAAAGTGGCCTATATTTCCACAGTTAAAACATTTGAAGGGAATTTTTCCTTGGTAATTGCTTGATCCTTTCTTTAGTCTTCTTGCAAATTTTGCTTCAATTTCATTAGGCTTAAAATCCTCATTCTTATCAGCTTTAAATGATGCTTCTCTAGAAGTAGATTTATCTTTACCTATCCTCATTTCATAAGAAATAAAAATTCCTTGAAGTTGATCAAAAGGTAGAGTTTATAGACCATTAAGTTGTTCTATAGAAGAGACCTTTGGGTTGAACCTATCTGGAAAAGATATTAAAATCTTTTGGACTAAATCTATGTCTTCAAACTTCTCACCAAGACTCTTCATGGCATTCACTAGTTCTTCAACTCTCAGAAAATACTTCCCAATAGTTTCATCCTATTTCATCTTTAGTTTTTCAAATTATAATCTATAGGTTTGAATATTGGCATCCTTTACCTTCTCATTACCTTCATAATTGCTAATGAGTTTGTCCCACATTTCTTTGGCAGTTTATAACTGCATAATTTTTACAAGTTCTACTTCTCCCATCCCACTCATAATAACATTCATAGCCTTAGCGTTGAAGTTGATTCTATCTTGTCATCCTTATTAGCTAGTACAACTAGATTTACACAGCCAGTCTCTACCACATCTCAGACATCTGCACCTAAACCCATTATGTAGTTTCTCATCCTAATTTTCCAGAAGGAAAAGTTTGTTCCATTGAACATAGGGGCCTTATTGGTTGAAGTTCCTTCATTGCTTGACATGTTTAAGCTTACTGATCTACCTTTAAATAAAAGGAACTGGCTCTGATGCCAATTGTTGGACAACTGAGAGGGGGAGGTGAAACAATTGTTGCTGTGCTTAAACAATTATGTCCATTTTAAACTCTTTAAAAAAAACTTAATGATGATCACAATGATGTAGGGAAGTAAGAAATATAATATTAAACATCAATCACACACATGAAATATACAGAGATAGATATTTCCTGAGGAAACCCATAAAGGGAAAAAACTCTTCTTTTGGATATAATAAGTAATCTTTATTTTCTTTACATTATCATTCTTATGATATCAAACTCCTCTTGAGGCTACAACCTCTGTTTTATAGGAAACAACTTGTTCAGAGAACCAACTCTCTAGTTTCTCTAGCACCCACTATAAGGAAACACCAACTCTTTGGTTTCTCTAGCATCCACTATAAGGAAGCACCAACTCCCTGAGTGTTCCAGCACCAATTCAATGGAAGCACTAACTTCCAGTCTCACAGGTGCCAACATGTATAACAGAGAACAATAGTTCTCCCTTTCACCACCCTACCACCTTGGTTTTTCTGGCTTTAACCAAATGGAAGCTACAAATCCCCGTGTTCAAGCACCCACTTGAAACTCTAAGGACACCAATCCTCTCAAGAACCTCCCTACCACCCTGAAATATAAATCTTTTATTTTTAAAACTTTATAACAGTGATACAACATTTATCTATGGTTTACCAGTCTCATCATTGTTCTACTACACTTCTCTACTCTGCCTAGATCAGTGTCTCTCTCCTCACGTCTCTTGTGCTTTTTGTTATTCTCTCAGATATGTGTTTCTTTTCCATTCTTCTTCTATTCTTCAGCTCCTACACACTGAATACTTATACCCACATGAATCACACTCAACAACATCACCTATCTCTTCTTTGTTTTGTGTTTTTATACTTTCTGTTCACCTTCTCCATACTTCATGCGCTATGCCACTACATACTCTTCATTGCATCATTGTTCTACCCTAAAGGTTGTTCACTACAACTCCTCCTCACTCCTACATATCTCAACAGCATAATCAATCCACTTCTCTATTCTACATTATTTTCTCACGTCGAGTCATCTCCTGATCATCATGGCAACTCTTCATCTTCTCTGGTGGTTCTGTTCCCTGTGAGTTCATCATCAGTGGCAGTTATGCTAAGATTTCTTAGCTTCTCTAGAAGTTGAGACTCTTCATATTATCTATCAGTTACATCCAATCAAATATGGCTTCTTGGGATTCTATCCCCTTTCTTCATGTGACCACTGAAGGTGACCAAGCACTTATTCAAAAAGGCACTTCCCGATTTCTGTCTAGTGAGCACTGGCTCCATTTCAAAATATGACCTTGGGCTATGAGCTTGATGTGACCAAGAGATTGCGGGTGTGTCCAAAGGTGGTTTATACCAAATTCATTTTCACCCCACAATTCACCACTAGCCTCCACGTGTCCTTTCTCCAAAAATCATGGTTTCGATTGCGGCCCGCTTACGAAACATTAAGGCCCAAGCATGTTCTAGCCCCGCAATGGAGCTCAACCATTGATCTAACAATATTGATGGTTCTCTTGAAAGGAGGGTTCATATATGTCTTCTTGAGTCTGTAGACTAGATCTCTCCTTCCTCCATCAACGATTGAGGTTTCCTTCGTGATCTGGGCTTCGAGAGTTGTAAGTCTCAAACCCTATTGATGCTTACTAGATATCTTCTTGAATGGAATATCTCCTAACATCTATCTCTTCAATCAACATCTCTATCTTATTTCCTTTGTCCACATGTAATCCTTAGTCTCAAAGGTCAAAAGACATGTGTACTTGTTGACATGGTTTCCCATATCCCCTTTGTTGACATGGTCTGCCACATTTCCTTGAGGATGAGATTTACTGACGTGTATCTCTCTGATCTAATGGTCATTGTCTGATATCCATATTCGACGGTTGAAAGAACTTCACATTCCAGGAATTTCAAACCTCAAACCTTCGTTTCTTCCATACAACAATCTCCCAGAGTTGATGATCTATAGACACATGTCTCCTTGATTCTACGATCAGGATTTCCTCCATGAATCTGGCCTTCGAGACTTTTAATTCTCAATCTTTGCTTGCTCCTAGAGAATTTCACCCAAATCCCATGATCCAACAACATGTGTCCCTCTTGGATTAATGGTCCTCGTTCACTTTGGGACTTTGTCACTTCATCCTTTGGCACTTCGCTGTGCTATATCAATGGTCCATGCTCTCCCTTTGATTGGTGGTTGTGATCAAATCATGACTTTGCGTGTCGGGTGTTTGAACATGAGACAACCCTAACTCTTCCAACTCCCGATATCCTAAATACTCTATATCAATGGTCCACGTCCCTCTATGATCCAATGGTCCAAATCTTATCAGGATTTCATGTTTCGCATAGTTGGAGGACTACTCACCTTGGACTTTTCTAGTTCGCGAGTCATCGAAATGTTGATCTCTTGCCATGTGTCCTATGGATCCAACAGTTCAAATCTCATCATGATTTCTCATTTCGTGGAGTTGGAGGATGGCTCTCTTCCATTATCCTCTTTGCAGTTATACTAGATCTGACAGCTATTGGTCCTTGGCACTCAGACCCAATGGATTAGATCTGTACTTCTCCTCTACACTTCCTCTAGTCACTGGAATCTGATCTAATGGATATCGAGTATTCAAGATTGGTGATCCAATGACCACTGTCTCTCCTCCTCCTGAGATTTGGCTTTCTCAAATCTCTAAGTGTCAAAGGCCATGACCTATGATCCTTCTCCGAGCCTTGATGTATGGGATCTCATCTGTGCATCTCAGAACACTATCTCTCCTGAGCTTTGATCTCTGCATATTGTTTTCATCTTCACTGAGATTTGATCTCTATTCCTATTTTTCCATCGATGGACACTCTGATCTGGCCATCAATGATAAGCACACTCTTCCTGTAAACATTCCAACAAAGACATCAGTTTATAGCTGTAGCATTCCTAACTTGTTGCTACCTTTCATTGGACCAGTACCTATGTGACTTTAGTGATCATGGGAGATCATATTGTACTCCATTGTATAAAGATATTTTTAGATTGATTTTGAGACTGGTTTTACTGGACCTCATTCATGACTATGAAAGTCTCTAGCATGTAGCCACCTTTGTATTGCCTATTCATGGCCACAAACAATTCTTTGGTATATTTTCACATGGATCTGTAGTGCAATTCAAATTGGGAGCCATGTGCACAAAGTTAGTGTAGACCATAATAAAAAAATAGTTCTTCCAGTTGGGTCCCCATTACTCCACATATGGATATTATAATGTATTTTGACCATCGTAGATATTCCTTTGACCTCACACATTAGGGGGCATCTGTTATAGAAATATTTGTATCATCCTATGAAAACTTGCACATAAGGTGTTTTTCCATTTCCCTATGCATACTTGAAGTCCCTTTTTTCAAATCCTAGAGATAAAACATTATTTTTCCACATATACATGCCCTACCTATTGTACAACATGTGTATATGTAGGTTTCACCACTACAACATGTCACAAGATCCATGATCCTTGACCTTCCATATACTGGAAACGTTTTGACTCATCCTTTTAGTTCCACTTGAAGGATATAAATGGGCCAAATTTGAGCTATTGAAAAGGGGAGAAGAATTCAACTTTGAGAGCTAAGTTACTCTAGATAAATTATTCACTTCATAGCAATTTTTCATCCCTTTGTCCTTTTAAATATAAGCACATTGTTCCGCCCCCAAGCTCTTCCCTACTTTATTGAGAACCTCATTGTATCTCTTATATGAGATTGCCTTTAGTGGAGGATTGAAGTGGTGGACGCCCAACTGGAAGGGACTTAGTTTCTCGGTTCTGAATCGTGCTGACACAGAAGTTTGTAATTCATTTACTTTTGTTGATTACCTTTTAATAGAAATACTCTTTTATCATCCAATTAATATCTTACAAATATTTGAATTTTTATTTCGTGGGTGTATTTTTTATGAATGTTGATGGATTATGCTATTGAATGTCCCAACATTGTATATTATCACCATATTTTTTTGTTTCTTGGTTGTTGAGGACATGTTGTAGGTGTATTCCTTTGATTCAAGTTATCAACGGTGGAATTCATCAAACATTTGGATGAGGAATGCCTTTTATCTTGTCTTTCTAGCACATTTGTTTATATAACATACTTGAGATTAGAGTTGATTTTTGCAGTCATTTTCATCTGTTGTGCTTTACCCCTAGCCATAGAGAGATTTTCCTCGTAACATATTCCTCATGGAAAAGCTTGATACTTCATATATATCACATGGATCCAGTGTGTATTATTCTTGGGCATGGAAATTATTCATAATTTCATATATATTCCATGGGTTCACAGTGTACCTAATTTGGCGGCCATGCTTAGATCACTCCTAAGCATGGGTATGCCCGACTTGGGAAGAAAATTCTCTTACTTGATCTCCGCTGACCATTTTTGTTCTTCAATCAGTTGTTTAGGAGCCTTCATTTGGATCTACTTCAATTAATCCTCACCTCTCAGAGTTATAATGTATTTCATCCATTAGTTTCCCTTCTGACTTGACACATTAGGGGGCATATTTTATACCACAATTTGTCATACCATTTGCATTCTGAGATGGATTAGTCCTTGTCCCTAACTTGCAAGCTTAAATACCAAGTTCCCTCATCAAATTCACTAAAAAATTGGTGATTTTTATTATATTCATGGGCCACCTTGGTGCAACACATGGAAATCCACACCTTGCTAGTGTAAATTTCACAGATTCCCTTAAAAAATGAGAAAAATAAAATAATTATGCATTTTTGGGTGGGGTTTTTTGTTGGGATCGTTTACCAAACTCCCTAAGCTTGTACCAAGAATAATTCAACCTTCTTAACTTATTGAGGATGGTATAAAGGAAACTTTGGGGGCATGGATGAGGAGGACAACTTAGGTGCAAAGTTATGTTGAAGAAATTGCAAGTCTCTCTATTTCCCTTCATCCTCTGAGTAACATCTCTATAACCTGGAACCCTTGTTCCAAATTTCCTTCCTTTTCATCATGTGACCATAAGGTGTGTTTCTATCCTTATTGGGTCATCAAGGAAGGGAAATATTGTTGAGTGATGCTTGAAGGACTCTTTAGAGGAACTTGGCCGATTGGCTTGAAGGTAGTGTCGACGATTCAAGTTAGGTTGTAACCTTTTCTTTTTTTGTTTCTAATCAATAGTTTTATTTTCCCCATACTTGTGTAATATTGATTAAATTTGTTTATGTGTGTTTGATTAATCTTCATATTCGAATCAAAATATCAGTTACTTGTATGATTTTATGCTATAACTACCTTTTTGAAAAACTTTATTTTTCTTATTTTGTACGATAACTCAAGAAAGAGTCAAGAGAAGTACTAAGGTCAAGAGTGGGGTATGACACCAAATGTAAGGATAAGAGGTGTGAACCTCTCTTCCCTTTCTCATAAAGTAGTAATTTCATTACAAGTTTTATGTGTCGGTTAGGGTTTTGTATTTTACTTGGTCAATCTCTGTTGTGACATGACCCAAAGCCATGGGGGAAAAATCCCATAACAACAGGATACAAGAGATTCATCCCTTGTGTTATGCCTTAGTCCTTGCTTATTTTTTTGTGCATATATTCTTTTAAAAATACATACCTCTCATTCCATGGATTCTTGTATCAGATCCCCATTAATAAAATATCAGGAAACAAGTTTTATGTCATGTACAATGTGATTGTGTGTTATTTAGCTTATGATGTTAACATGATTTCCTTTGAATGTATGACCACTTCATGTAATTTTTTCATGTGTTTAATGATGTGTGGAGGGTACCTCCACTGATTTAAGTATATCAAAATGTTTTATTGTTTGATGCATACTTGAATGATCTGATATGTTTGTCAAGACTATTAAATTATTAACTGCTCAACACGTCATTGTTTCCATATGCTGTGAGATTCACCATAGAGTTGCCTCACATGTATATCTTGTATTTCTTCCTTTCCTCCCTTTCTCAAACTTAAATAATTTTTTTTGAAGAACTCATGGACACATGCCTCTTCATGTTGAATTAATTGATATTGGTTCTTATATTGTTTGAGGGCCAAGATTTCTATTAGAGACAGAAAGAAGTTGCCCCAAAATTTTGCATAAATTATGTTGAAAATAAACATGGCTTCAATATTTGTCATAGGTATTACCCCCTGGGATGTCTCGACATAGTTCCATTTACATCTTGGAACATCTTAAGGGATAACATCCGAAATGGCACCATTGTCAGGGAATAAAATTCAAAAGTATGTTTCCCTGGGGATATACCATTGTAGATCTGGTACTTAGAGGTGAACGAATTTCATACACCTACTTGTTAAGTAATTTCACTGGGTGACTCCACAAGAAGAATATCTGGAATCCAATAGAATATATAACCGAAGCAATCCATATCATGAGCATACTATAGTATACTTAGACCTTGAGAAGCTCATGACCTGGAGAAGTATCAAAGAACGTCAAGTATTTTCACATCCAAGTAACCCTAATTTGGGAGATTCTCATTTTTTTGTTCAAGTAGGTAATGAATATTTAGAGCTTGTTGATATATATGTCGACTATATTTCGCATGCTAAGATACCTACTGAACCTTTAATATATCTACATAATTCTCCTTTAGGATTTTGTGAAGAAGTGAGTTCCTATTTTAAACGCTTTCTTAGAAACCCTATTATCCCTCCATCTGTTCAATCCATAATCTCATTTTACCTCATGGATAATTTAGGAGGAGGGAGAGTCAAGGGAAATCAACTTCCCCCACCACCTTTTAATCTCTAGGTCATGGCCAGATTTGGATATTTAAATATAGATTCTCATGCCCATGACCTAACTGAAAATACTTAAAGTTGTTACCCAAATAAAATGGTGAACCAACTCTTTTCGTTCAAGAACACCTAGCATCCTTCTGATATTTCACTGATAATCTATTTATGGAGCATGAATATGTATTCATGTGGTTATTTTTTCAAAACCTAGAGGGATATGTTTGCAAATGTTTCAAATAACTCCCCACTTCTTGAATTCATAGTTGGAAGAATCTTGAATCTGCATTCATGAAAAAGTGGGGGGGAAAGAGGGACAACATGTATTACTTGACCAAATTTGGCTCCCTAAATAAGAAAACACACAAGTCTATTTTCGACTTTAACATAAGTTTTAAAAAGTTGTACAACAAGATTCCCATAGAAATAAATCCTTTACAACAAGCAACTAAAGTCACATATGCTAGGGCATTTGATGCAAATGTTTCCATGGAATTAAGAGAAATAAGAAGCTCCAATTTTCTAATAATGCAGGATGATGATATAGACATTGAGGGAAACATGATTGCATTAGGTAAAATGAATCAAAAGGATGATCAAATAGAAAAGAATAATATCATATAAGACAATGACCCCTTCAACCAAACTCAAGATGCTCATGATGAAAAAATAGATGACATGTCTATACTAATAAGGAATAGGAATAATAAGATGTCTAGATTTGAAATGGATAATGGGAATGATAATAAAGTCCCTCGAGGGGGGGGGGGTGAGTAACCCTAACCAATTTAGGATTCCCTTCAATCCTCAATTCATGAGGAGGGAAAGGAGAAACGATGAGCAACCTAATCAGCCCCTTGTTCAAACTGATGAGAATAATGACCTGGTAGAAGAAGAAACATATGAAGGATACATTGAGAATCCAAAGGACATACACCTATTTCAAGAGGAAAATAATACAATGCTTCTAACTCATTATGATTATGAATATTCTCTCAACACTAGAAAGTGAAACCCCAAAAAGGAGTCTGATGAGGAAGTATTGTTCTCTTCTTAGTATAGGATGTTTGTTGATCCTCTCCAAGCTAAAATACATAGGAAATATGATCTTAGGCCTTGACAGAGGAATTTAAGCCATGCCATCCAACCAAATCCTAAGAAACCTATTCCAAGTCTTTCTAAGAATAAAGTAAAAGAACTAAAAAATCCTATCAAGGCTAATGAAGTTGGTGAAACTTCAAGAATGGAAAAAGAGGTAAAGGAGCTTGAGGAATTTGTTTCACCATTCAATTTTGATAAAGAGATTTCCAAAATCATGATATTGGTCCCATTGGCTGAATTGGATAAAAATCCATTATACCACAAGAAGATTGAAAAGGTCATACATGGAAAATTCCCATCAGGTCCACGTGAAACTGTGAATTTACAAGATGAATCTCCTACTATAGTGATTGATCCTCATATAGATGACAAAGAGGACATAGTTTCACCTTTCTATGTAGCCTTGAATATCCATCACAATATGCTACATAATTGTATGCTTGGCTCTGGTGCATCTCATAATCTCATTTCAAAGGTAGTAATGGAGAAATTGGGGTGATAAATAACCAAGTGATATAGTGATCTCTACTCCTTTGATTCTAGGAAAGTAAAGTGTGATGGATTTATTAATTACATGGTAGTCACACTGGCTCCAATGGTTGTTAAGATAATTATGATGCATGTGGTGGTAGTTGATGTACCTGTAAACTATGGGATGTTGCTATCTAGAACTTGGGCCAGAAATCTAGGAGGTAAAACACAAATAGACATGACCTATGCTATTGTACCATCCTTTGGGGGAGATAACAAGAGGTTATACAGACAAAAAATGTTTTCCTATGTAGTTATTGATCAAAACAATTTTGTAAAAAATCCCATATATGCTTCTTATGAAGATCTGGGTTGTTCCATACTCTTAGTAAATAAATAATACCATGAGGCTCTAGATTCAACAAATATTATGGTAATATTTTCCCAAGAAATAAAAGGTATATGGACAATGTCATTTGATGGGGAATATTCAAAAGAAGAACTAGGAGCTAGAGTGGTCCTCATTTCCTCCCAAAAAGAAGAAATCATTTTTTCGTACAAATTGGAATTTGAAGCTGCTAATAATGTACTTGAATATGAGGCCCTAATCCTAGGTTTGGAAGAATAAAGGAAATTGTATATGAATGAGTTTGTAGCCTTTGGAGATTCTGAAATTTTGGTTCAACAAATCAAAGGTAGTTATCAACAAAGGCACCTCGGATTGAGAGCCTACAAAAATCAAGTATGGGATTCGATTGACATTTTTGACAAAGCCTTCAATATCACTATTGTTTCAATAGAATTTAACCTCCAATATGATTCTTTAGTAGTAGAAGCCATTACTTTCAAAATACCTACCTCTCCTCTGATGAGATATGAGATTGATATGATGTATAGACCCTCCATTCCTGATAATTTAAAGTGTTGGAAAATCTTTGAAGATGAGGATCAAATAAAAGATTCATAGAGTTTTTAGGTGAACACATATGTAGAGTCAGATGGTTGAGAAAAAGATGAAATTGTGGCCGAAGTAGAGAGATAAATGACTTGTGAGCTCAATGAGTACATGGTTGGTTGGATATAAAGTCCTCCAATGAAAGAGTAATTTCATTCCTAAGGGATGAGCATCTTTTTGATAGAAATGATGTGCCTATAAATCTTATTGTCATGCCCATATATTATAAGGATGAAGAATGCAACATTGGGACCAAGAAAGAGCCAACATTTATAAAGTTTTCTAAATACATTTTCCCCAAACACAAAGTTGAATACTTGTAGTTTTTCAAGGAGTCCATGGATGTCTTTTCTTGGAAGTATGAATACGTGAAGACCTATGATACAAATATTATACAACACAATATACCACTCAAACCTGGTACTAATCCTTTTAGGAAGAATTTGAGACCATTGAAAAAGAGGTAAGGAATCAACTGAATTCTCAAATCATTGTTCCTTTTAGGTATTATGAATGAGTTGCAAATTTGGTCCTAGTAAGGAAGAAGAGTGGAGAGATACGAATCTGTGTGGAGTTCCGAAACCTGAAAAAATGATCTCTAAATGAAAATTACCCTCTACCCAAAATGGATCATATACTTCATAAAGTGGTGTGGGGAAATATAATTTCCATGATGGATGGTTTCTTACAATATAATCATGTAGAAATGCATCCTACTGACAGAGAAAAAATAAATTCACTACTCCATGGGGAACCTTCATGTATGATAAGATCCCCTTTGATTTGATGAATGAAGAAGCTACATTTGAGTGAGACATGGATATATATTTGGTATGGGAGAAGGAACAATTCATTATCATATATATAGATGATATGATTGTCTTCTCCAAGCAAGACGAGGAACACATAGAGCGATTAGAGCACACCTTTGTGAAATGTAGGAATCTTGGCCTCTCTTTGAATCAAAAGAATTCATACTTTTCCATGACTGAGGGTAAACTATTGGGCCACATAGTATGAAAGGAAGGGGTAAAAATATATCTAGAGAGGGTAGAAGCAATAAATCATATTTCCATACCTAGAAATACAAATGAAGTATAATTTTTCCTGGGCATAATCAACTTCGTGAGAAGATTTGTTCCTAGCCTTGTTGAGATAGTTAGGAATATCAATGATATGTTAAAGAAAAGCCATGAAGTAAAGTGTACCCCTGAGGCCATGAAATATTAACAAACAATCAAAGAAACATTGGGAAAATCACCAATTTTAGTCAACCCAAATTATGATAAGAATTTGTTTATGTTTTCTTTTTCTTATGAACACAACATGGTTGTTGTCTCATTGCTGAAAAATTATGAAGGTCAGGAGAAAATTTTATCCTTTTTCAACAGATCCTTGAGAGATGTTGATTTAAGATATAGTAGGTTGGAGAAACAATGATATGACCTTATTAAATAATTGAAATCCTTTAGAGAATATATCCTGCACTCCAAAACATTTGCATATCTACCTAATAGTGCTATCAAAGATTTCATCACAGAAACTAACAGTGAAGGCAGAAGAGGAAAATAGATTTCCAAGATGCAAGAGTATGAGTTGGAGATAAAACCTACTAAGCTGGTGAAAGGATAAGGGATGGATACAATCATGGATCAATCAAATTATTAGGCCATATATTTAAACTTCATGAAAATAGAAATCATGGCCACCGGGAAAGAGAAGATGATGCACAAGAGCAAGTCCCTAGGGTCATCCTCAAATTCTATGAGCCTGATTGTTATAAAGACATTATTTTCTACCTTCAACATCTCAGTTGTTCACCTTTATGGGACAAAGCAAAGGCTATGTCCATCAAGCTAAAAGTTGTGAAATACTTCAATATAAGAGAATTTTTTTTTTGGAAGGACCCGATAGGAATATTGTTGAAGTACCTCACAAAAGAAGAGACCGAGGATATCATTACTGAGTTTCATAAAGGAATATATGGAGGTCATCATGCATAGAGAGCTACTTCATACAAAATCCTCAGAGATGGTTATTATTGGCCTTCATAGTTTTATGATGTAAATTATATGGTTAGGGATTGTGTGGAATGTCATGTATTTATAGGGAAGAAAAATGTGTAGACTCTTCCCTCAAGCTTTTCCATGCAGAAACACCTTTCCAACAACGGGGTCTAGATTTTATTGGTGAAATTCACCCAAACTAAAGTGGGTAGCATAAATTGATCCTAACATCCACAAAATACTTCACCAAGTGGGTGGAGGAAATCCCCACTAGGGAAACAAATGACTTAGTCGACATCAAGTTTATAGAGGAGAACATTTTATTAAGGTTTATATTCCCTATAAAAGTTATAATTAATAACTTGCAGTATTTCAATTCCTTCAAATTGTTGCAATTTTTTCAAAGGTATAACATAAAGCTAGGACATTCCACTACATAGTATCCACAGGGAAACAATTTGGATGAGTCATTCAACAAGAATATCATCAAGTTCATAAATAATATGTTGTCTTAGAACAAAATGGCTTAGGAATCCCACCTCAAATATGGAGTCTAGGAAGATAGGGTGAGTATCAAAAGGTCCCTTGGTACATCTCCTTTCCAGTCAGTATATGGGTTGGAGGATATTTTTCCTATACAACTCAGTCTCCCTGTAATGAATTTTTTGTAATATGATGAGGCATACGAAGATGATATGTAGAGAAGAATCAGTCAAGTGATTCAATTCCAACAAGTAAGAGATCCATTCCAACTCAGATCTCAAGCTCATCAAGCAAGAATGAAAGAAATATTTGACAAGAGATCCAAGGAAAGAATCTTTAAGACAAGAGATTTGGTATTAAAGTGGGATGATAGGAGAGAAGCAAAAGGAAAGAATTGAAAGTTTGACAAAATCTCACTTGGGCCTTTCTAGGTAATTGTAGTTCAAAATAACAACACATGATATGGTGCAACTAGATGGTGAAGTGTTTGGCTTTCCTGTTAATGGGAAGTTCCTCAAACATTTCTTGTAGTATTGAAGGATGAAAATTTTCCTCACTATATACATAAATAAATATTTTTCCATTCTTGTTGTATGTTTTTCATTTTTACTTCTTTCACCATATTTCAAATAAGTAAGAATTATGGTTTTCATATTTTAATCTGTTGATAAATTTTTGTTTCACTTCTCCATCAAGTGTTTCAGGTTCCAAAAGAATGATTCATTTGAATGCATAATCCATAACCAAATAAGAGAATTGACTTGATCTGTAGTTCTAAATAGACCATAGGGATATGTTCTCCCCTATGGCGCTGATGTTGGTATTTTTTTTATTCCAACCAATAAAATGCATCATGATCAAGTTTAAGGGGGGAGAATTCAAGGGAAAAGGATCCTATAGATCTCCCACATCAAGGATGAGAAGCATTTAATAGGGTGCCAAGAGATTCATAGAGAAAATACCAATCCCAAAGGGATCGATACACATTCCTAGACTTGGGCACTTATCGAGAGAATAAAAGGTGATAATCTCATCTAGATCAAGTTCAGACCCTTGATGAGATAAAACTGCACCATGTAATCAAGGATTAATGAGAAATCACAAGAGAAGGTGCAGGCCCAATCATTTGATGACTACAAGCGAGCTTGATCAACAGTGAATGATGCATGTCGCATTAGAAAGGTGTCCTGGAGATTAACATGGCAACAAGATGCAATAATGATTGTAGGTTTCTACGTGTCAAAGAGAAAAATATTTCACATTGTAAAGAATGGTAATGGAAACCACTCCCTTGGGATCGTGACAGTGGTATTTCAATCCCGTCAGGATTTCACATCAACTAACTCACCATCGACTTGACCAACCGCATAATGCCACCTAAATTCAGTGAAGAAATCCACTGGGACATCAAGAAAATTAATGATTCCTGGAAAGACAATGAATCTTCCTCTAGAACCTATCATAAATCGCCACAGGTAAGGAAAGGACCCGATAGTACCCAAGCTATGATAGTAGTCTAGGGATCTTATTTGATTGGACCTCGAGGGACACATCAACACCTATGTGTATGAATGTCAATCCAACACATTTCTATGTATCCATGCAGATGTCAACATGACATCATCTGAGTTTCATGCATTTTTATAGTTTTTGAAGAGTCCAAAGAATGGGAAAAAGATGTGCATGTGAAAATAAATGCACGAGGGAGAATGATTCAAGGGAGTGGGAGGATGCTCTTACAACCTCCTAAATCAGTTGGGTAAGACAATAATCATAACAAGATGACTAACTTCACTTCTGTATCTTTTCACTCATTATCATCCCGGTTCCTACATCTATCAGGAATCAGAAAAGATGACCTTGACATGCATGTTTGCGCATGTCTCAGATCTCTATGAATCGTACCAAGCATAGAAAATTACTTCCCCTAATT
This sequence comes from Picea glauca, assembly GCA_000966675.3. Classification (NCBI taxonomy): domain Eukaryota; kingdom Viridiplantae; phylum Streptophyta; class Pinopsida; order Pinales; family Pinaceae; genus Picea; species Picea glauca. The sequence continues at coordinate 185,693 of JZKD02S0729853.1, read as the reverse complement.
ATTTTTCTACATAAACACATGTCAATATTTTATAATAGGAAAAATGAAGGAGTCATAATCCACCAATCTGTGAATAGCCTAAGTCCTAAAGAGGAGTTACTCAGATGATGGATTTTTCTAGTGACGATCCACCTGGATTAACCCTCTCCCAAAGAGTGGGTTGTGAACTATCCTCGATATAGATCTTGCGAGATATTTTTCTTTATTTAGACATGTCAAGGACATCCTTCTCTAGTATCATTATCATGATGTTAAACTTGAAGGAGAATTTAGGAGTCCACCCTAAATCGTATTGGCCAATCTCGTTAGTGCATTGAAAAATATTGAAGCATAGGATAGAATGAGTTGTCCCATTGTATCTGATATTATTGATCCTTGTCAGCTAGAAGGAACTATTTAGTGCATCATGTTAACAACCAAGGTAAACGGATCATGATGCAATGATGGGAATCAATTGATCCACTTAGAGGGACCTGAATGAGGGCTCACTTGGATGAGGAGAACACACCCAAAAATAGTATCAACAAGGCTCATATGGCAGAAAAATTTGTTTTCTTCGCAGTAAAATCTAGTAAAATCAGTTAGACAAGCATAAGTGGTTGCAAAACCAAACGCAATATCAAGATTCTGACAAGAAAAATCAAAATTTCAAGAAGTAGTATTGGTCCGAGTAAGTGACTTATTCTCAAGAAAAGGAGTTTATAAATCAACAAATCCATCCCTTTCATTCCATGGCTTCTTGTACTAGATCCCCATTAATAAAATCTTGAGCAATAAGTTTTGTGACATGTATAGTGTGAATACATGTTATTTAGCTTATGATGATGAAGTGATTTACTATGAATGTATGAACACTTAATGCCATTTTTTCATGTGCTTAATGATGTGCGGAGGGTACCTACATGGATTTAAGTATATGAAAAGTTTTTATTTTTTGATTCATACTTTAATGATATGAAATATTTGTCAAGAATGATGAATTATTAACTTCTTAGCACGTCATTATGTCCATAGGCTATGAGATTCACCATAAAGATGACTCACATGTCTATCTTGTATTTCTTTTAATCCACACTTTTTAAAACATAAATCAAATTGTTTGAAGCACTCATGGACAGATGCCTCTTCGTATCGAAATCCTTGATACTAGTTATGATATTGTTTGAGGGAAAAAGGTTCTATAAGAGAGATAAGTTGCCCCAAAAATTTTCATAATTTTTTTTGTTAATCAACATGGATTTAAGATCTATCCTAGGTATTATCCCTTGGGATGCCTCAACATAGTTCCACTTACATCTTGGAGCATCTCAAGGGATACAAATTATCACCATAATTCTCTTGCAGGGTAAGCTTGTTGGGAAGCCCCCTCAATTCAGCCAATGTTGTAAATTAGCCTTTTAAATTTAGATTAGATAAGTAGAATTAGTGTACAATTCATTTCTTCAAATTTAGTAATTAGTGTACATTTTATTAAATCTTAGGTTGATCACTTACATTCTCATTTTTTTGGTTAAATTTCCAAAATATCATGGAAATCTTTACTTTATACACTTTTGTTTCAAGTGTGTACAATTCCTTGCAGAGACTAGTCTTTAATTGAAGGTTGAAACACAAGTTTTACTTCACACCTTGTTGCAAAAACATTTGAGCCTAATAAAAATTAAAGAATGTGACTTGTGATATTAAAGTATATTTGTGGTTTTCAATCCAATGATTAAGACATCTCTGTGGAATCATATTGTAGATTGTTAGTATTTTCCTTCATAAATTGCTTGTGTGTTTTTATTTGGATTTGTGCATAGTTACCAGCGGGGAAATAGTTTTGATTGAATATTGGAAATGAGACACGATTCATAACTTATTGCAGAAAAATTTGCGAAATATGCATAAGTGAAAGACTGTAATTCATGACCAACAAAACATTTATATGAAGAAACATCCAGTGAATGAAATATATCTGTAGTATTTTTAGTTTATGTCTTAGGTAATTTACATTTTAAAGGTGTGTTCTTGAGACCATAGAGCTTAGATTTTTCTCTTATTTTAGATTCCATTTATGCACTAAACCCTGGACATACAGTGTTACCATCTCACAAGATTATGCTCCTAGATTGATAAGAAGTGTAACAGAATTTAAGTTAATTAAATTGACTGGAACCTATTTATATCATTCCTCTCCACTTTTTAAATTCTCTTTGAATCTTGTTTCCTATTATCATTCTCTTGCATGTACGCAATCAAATTGTCATCTAATCTGAACCTATATTCCTATATGCTCTTACATTCTATTGGGATACTTAATTTTTTCATATTTACAACCGCTTCAAGAATCTCTTCTTGTTAGCATGGATCCAACCTTAAAGGCTTGTTATTCCATCATAAGTCATATTCATTGTATTTTACCCATCTGATACCTTCCATGGTTCAAACATTCTATCTCAATAAAGATTCCATAAAGATAAGGGTAGGGGAGGTATAAACCCTTTTTATGGAGTATCTTTATGGTAGCATGTTGGCTCATTTTAATACGTAATTTTCATAATTTTATTGTGTGATTAATTTGTTAGAAAAAAATTTCATCACAATATTTTTTCTAAAAAGAGTTTAATTTCTTTTATTTTTCCTTATATGCTTGTTACATATGGGATTAGCTTATGGTCTAAGAAACTGCGACCCATGGGCATCTAAGTCATCAAAATCACCCACTATCCTATGCCAGACTAACCCTTAATATGGTTGTATTTTTTTGTTTTGTACTCTCAGTTATCATGTGTTTGGAACCTTGACCTCTTTACAAAACAAAACCCTAAAAATCCAATCCCCTTAGTGAGATTTGACTTCTTTTGTTGAATTCCAACTAAGAGGGACACCATTAATTTTGCAAAAAGTGTATAATATTTGCATACCAAAGACGATTTATATCAACCAGATTAAAATTTTCAAAATCAATAAGAAAGAACCAAGAGAAGGGATCTCAAAGACTAGGAGATAGTGATGAATGTTTTCAAAATAAGCATGTTTTTCTTGAGATATCCAAGAACTTGTATAAGAAATTTTACTTTTCAAGTCTTGATAATGTAATTGCATATTAATAATAAATTAGCTTCTTATATAGAATTATTATAAATAATTAAACCTCTCAAGAAATGAGGTTTTGCAAGAATAAGTGTAGAAGATAAAACACTCTTATACTTTGCAAGGATCTTAGTGTCTTTTAACCATGAAATATGTTGGCATTTCTTCTTAGAAATATGAATAAGTTTCATCTTGTGACACAAATTAGGAATATATCTCATAATAAAATTTAGTTCTCTTCAAATATTTAAATGCCTCGTGAAAGAGTGAGAAAAATCCAAATAACCCAACCCCCTTAAAATAAATATCAATGCAACAATAACACCTAAGTAATTTACCTCACATAACATAGGAAATTGAATAATTTACATCACATAACATAGCAAACAATTTTCTTTGACCTTAAAGAAATGTCATAATTTATACATAATAAAAGGAATTATCTTAGGTTTTTAAAATTATCAACATAATACATAGAATAGAACACTTACATTATAAAACTTATCAGTCATCAAAATCAATGTGCATATCCCTTTAAAATGTTGCACCGACGATTATAAAGACAAGGTATATGATCAATATGCAAAGATGCCTCGGTAGCGAATTTACCTTAATCTAATTTTAACTATTTTTTTAAGAGTTAATTTATTTTTTCTCAAAACGTTGTTATGTAGAAACATCATTTTTAATACTGAATTCATTCAATAATTTAAAGTCTAACACAAATTCTAATGTTTTTATTATTTTTTTCTTCCATGTGGTAAGTAAGTGGATAACCAGTTTCAAGTAATGCACAACAAATATATGTGTAGCATTTTATCAATCTTCTTCTATATCAAAGTTTTTAGTACTGGATTTATTATGGGATTTATTGGGCATTAATTTTGTCCGATTAAATTAGTATTCTATTTAATTTGGATTTATATAATTGCTAGTATTTAATTTGTATTTATATAATTGTTAGAACAAATCTATGTAAATATTTTTATGATCATGGAAATATATATAAATTTGTAAAATACTTAAAAACAATTTTTTTATTTTTTATTTTTATTTTTTTTTAAGCCCGATGTCTATAACATTTTCTCTCTATTATTTCTTTTGTAAGTTTATGGAGAAGTGGCATGGACAAAAGACATTATCTAAGCGAATCATGTCTTTCAAATGTTTATTATCTTCCAAGATAATGATGCTAGGATCGTCTTCTTCTTTCCATAATAAAAAAAATTAGTTGATGATATTAAAATGCTTTCCAAAATTCATCACTAAGAATGAAATGAAAGGTTGATCTAATGATATTATGATAAGAAAGATTGATGTAATGATATTATGATCAAGGAATAAACATGATCCTTTAACATATTTTTTCATATCTTGTTCTATAAGTATAAATATTATTAGCAACAACATTTGGCCTTTCCATATATGAGTTAATTTCACTCGAAGATAACATTTGTTGGGTTTATATTTTATTTACAAGCATTTCATACATTATTATTATTGCAATCTTCATTAGAGGAAGATTGATGCAGGAGCATCTGCACGCCATCAAGCGAGCCAGCGCGCACGGAGAAAGATCATACAGCTGGACAGTGCCAGCGCACACATTTTTGAAATGCTTTGGAGATTGTTGCGCCGCCGTTTGGATGAGGCATCCAAAGCCAAGTGCGGTTGTATTGTATTAGTAGATAGGAAGGCATTTATTTGAATTAATGCTGTTAGATAGGAATTAACTGTAGATTAGACAACTTTAGCTTTAGAGAGGGAAAACGGAGTATAGACACCCTCCCGTGTATCATTGTAACATTATTCAGATTCTCATTCATTCATACAGGAGCAAGAGAGAGAGAAGAGCCAAGAGAGAGCCTGTGAAGAAACTCCATGTACAGTTGTTGAATTAATAGGGAGAGCCTGATTCAATCACCATGGATGTTTTTGATACTTTTGTGTTGCTGATGTTGTGCTTTTGCTTACTTGCTTCCTTTTATGCGTATCTTTTATATGCTGCATATGTGATTGCTTATCAGGTTAGGAACCTGAGAGAATGAGTTTCAACTGTTTCTCTGCTTGAGCCGTGAGATTCCTGCATCGAGTGCAGTCGAATACCTCCGCATAGAGTGCGTCGAGGCGGCTAAGTAGTTGAACTCTTGTTTCTCTTTTCCCCAGAGTAGATTGAGTGATTCGAGCCGTGCAGGTGAGTGCAGGTCGAGATTGAGTTTCAGTCGCAAGCTGAGAAGGGGAGGGTTGAGACCCTGTCGGAAGTGTGAAGCGCACAGAGCCCAGGAGAACTTCAACACTTGGAGAGTGGTGGAAGGTTGAAGGGTGAGCAGAGCGCATGAAGGACCTCTGAAGGTATTAAAGGACGAAGCTCAGAAGGGATAACCCTTTGGTTCATTGGAAATTTGATTCAGCAGAGGCCGCACAGGAAAAGGTGGCGGAGCAGAGGATTCTTCGTAGAGGAAGAGAATCGGTGACTTGAGATAGTCGGGCAGTTTCACGATACTCCGCGAATCGTCAGATCCGGAAGGAGCTGCGAGGGGTTTAAGCCGCAGGTGCACGGAGGAACCATTTCCATCGCATATCGGCAAATCGGGGTTTGCGGGGTAAGAATCCCATGCACATTGGAATCGCGAAGGGCAATTTCCCGATTTGATCGAGATCGTTGATCCTAGCGTGGACAGGTGGCACGGATCCGGAGTATCGGACTTTCGGCATTCGGGGTTTCCAAAAGCAGGAGTTTTGGAGTCGTGGATCCGCAAGTCGCGAAGTCCCGACGTGACGTGGCAGGGTGGGACCCGGACGTCAGTGGGGCCGTGTGGAGGCATATCGGCACATCGGGGTTCAGGGATTCGAAAGGTAAGCATCTCCCTTCCTCTCACCTGCCGATTTCCCGATAGGAAGATCCCCGAAACCAAGAGTGTTGACCGTTGACATCGCGGATCGGGATTCGGAGGTTTCATGTTGCACGGAAGGTGCGCATAAGGTTCGCGAGTCCGCGAAACCCGACTTTCCGAGTTCCGAAAGGGAAGATTTTCCGAAAAGACTGTGGGTGACAGAACTCCCGAGTAGGAGTTGGAAGAGCATCGACTCTTCGGGCCGTGGGATGAGAAGGTCCTGGTAGAGTGACCGCCTGGTGAGAGTGCGGAGGGCGTCAAAGATCCATAGAAACACATGCATACATATTTTTTGGGTCTATATTTTATTTACAAGCATGTCATACATTATTATCACTGCAATCTTCATTAGAGGAAGATCCATCGAAATGCATGCATAAAATATAATCATTATCATTGAGAAAAGGATCTATGTCATTCACATGCTTTTTTTCATTTTGTTAAAGACATAACACATTTCTGCATGATTATTTTAGACATGACATTATGGGCACATTTAATATAACAAAAAATGTTCAATGAGTTATTTTATCCATAATTTTCATTAAAAATTAAAGCATTGGAATTTTATAGATTTATTTTGAATAACTTATAATTTTTTCTCTTCAAATATGATTTATTCCTCTTCTAAAGATGTACATTAGAAACCACCTTCTTAAGGTTGTGTATTTTTCTTGATTTATTCTTCTAATAAAAATGTACTTTAGAAATCATCTTCTTAAGATTGTGTATGTTTCTTGAATTATTATATAAGATCCAAATTCATGTTCAAATTTTATAGCTTCTAGATTATCCAGACAAATTTAAAATAGTCATCTTGGCTTTGAGTGTATCCAAATTATTTACAATATTGTAAGGAGAAAAACTAAGAAATAAAGGTGAAATATTTATTTTATCAATATACATTTAGGATTATTATTTTTGAAAAGCATGAGATAATTTTTCATATTTCTTTAACATTCTAATTCTAAAATACTTGGCATTCAAATTTTATTAATTAAAAATGAATTTACAATTTGTCCTTATTCAAAGATTAAATGAAACAACTTTCATTTACAATAATAATTATTATCTTATACACACATTTAAAATAGTCATTTTGACTTTGAGTGTATCCAAATTATTTACAATATTATAGAAAGGGAAACTTGGAGATAAAGGTGAAATATCTGTTTCATGAATATGCATTTATGATTATTCTTTTTGAAAAGCATGAAATAATTTTTCATATTTCTTTTACATTCTAATTTTAAAATATTTGATATTTTAATTTTATTAACTAAAAATGATTTTACAATTTATCCTTATTCAAACATTAAATGAATTAACTTTAATTTCCAATAATAATATTAATACATTACAAAATTTTCTGTCCTTACCCTTCCTTCACCTCTATATTCTCTTTTCATGAAACATTGAACGAAAAATAATAATCGATAGTTCTTTATTTGTCTTGTAGTGGCTATTAGTGTCTCAAATCCACGATTTGTTTTATTTCGATGGAAAAATTTTCATTAGACAAGATAATGTGATGTCCTTTTATTTCTCCAGAATGAACTTAATATTTATTCTACCTGATTTTTATTAAGTGGCTTTAATTTCAACTCTCACTCACTCGATTAACGTGCACAAACTTGGGTGATTTTGTCTCCTTCAAATATTTGTCTTGAAAATGGCAAGTTCCATTCTCCTCTACTTGGATTCACATGATTTATGTATCAAATGAAATCATTCTTTAATAATTTATTTTGGAGATAATTTCATACATCCATGTTTTCTTGTTTCTTCAATTTTCCATGCATCCTTCATATTTCCATCACATCTACATGATGGAAGAGAAGAATTGCATATCCTTTTGGTTATAAAAGTTCATGAGAATTCTATTTTTTTATCCATCTTAATAAGTTTATTTTTTAAAAATATGACATGATATCCATTAAGTGCATTGGTATGAGTATCCTTGACAAACCCATAACAATCATTCTTTAATTTGCAAGCTCAAGGAATGACCCCTTGGATAAGTGTGCCTAATTAATGAAATGTTAATAAGCACATCTCTTCAAGATATGACATGATAGTCATTCAGGTGCATTGATATGAATATCCTTGACAAACCCACTACAATCATTCTTTAATTTGCAAGCTCAAGGAATGTCGCCTTGGATAAGTGTCCTAATTAATGAAATTGTTCCATCGATAATCTTTAAGACAATTATATTTTCTTCAAACCAGTAGAAAAATAAAATATCACCCACAACAATTATTCCTTAATTTCACAATAATCATTCTTTAATTTACAAGATTAAGAAAAATAAAGAATCACCCACAACAATCATTCCCTAATTTGCAAGATCAAGGAATGGCTGCTTCGATAATTGTCCCTAATTAATAAAATTGTTCAATAAGTACTATTTACATCAAATGAATTTAATTTCATAAAAAAACAATTATATTTTCCTCAAACCAATAGAAAAATAAATAATGAAATTTGTTATAATTTTTTTTTTTTTTTTTTTCAAATGTAATGGCAAGAAAATGTTCAACATTTTGTTTTCAAAACATTCTTGCATTCAACCTGAAATCTTAATAAATTCATTTTAAATATCGTTTGGAAATACATGAACTATCGTTTGGAAATACATGCTCATGTGCATACGAAATTTGCTTTCGGTTCTTCAATTTCACTTTAGTTTCACCAAGATCAAGCAATGAATGGTTTATCTCATATCACATCCATGAATTTATAAAAGAAGTTGAAAATGCACTTCTCAATCTTATTTGAAATCTCTCTTGAAATCGCTTCTTACACTTGTAAAGAGGAGGCTAAAAATTTAGTTTCGAAGTGAAGGAACAAAATCCTTTTACTAAAAATCCTCAAGAATAAAATTAAAACGATCATATTAAATACAATCCATGAATTTATAAAAGAAGTTGAAAATGCACTTCTCAATCTTATTTGAAATCTCTCTTGAAATCGCTTCTTACACTTGTAAAGAGGAGGCTAAAAATTTAGTTTCGAAGTGAAAGAACAAAATCCTTTTACTAAAAATCCTCAAGAATAAAATTAAAACGATCATATTAAATACAAAGCTTCAAATGAAATGGAAATTGCAATATTCATTTAAATATCTTTTTTAATCTATATTCAAACATAATATACGTTTCCAAAACTATTTTTGAATTTCAATGGTTCTGTTTTTCTTTGTTTGGGCATGCTTGGAGTTTGAAGAAGAGGCATGTTCTTCTTTCAAAAGTATGTAATTTCAATTCGAATTGGTAGAGTAAATATTATTTCCTAACCAAGAATTCGAATTGGTAGAGTACATATTATTTCCTAACCAAGCATTCGTTTGAATCATTATATCACCTTTATCCATCAAATCATTGAGCATAATGATGAACATATGTAGTGTACCTTAATAGATACGAAAATAGAAGATATACATTAACTTGAGAATAACATAATACATCCACACAATAAACAACAAGTGAATGAACAAAAGAACGTAGAGAAAACAAATAATGTAGGGTAAAAATATTAATTATTACTTTGTGATGAAATCAATCCACAAACCATTCTTCTAAAATTACAATATGTGTCACAAGATATCCCAACACATTGCTTTTACTTATTTATATAGTTTCTAATGATCCTCCTACTAACTTTATATTAAAATAAACTTGTAGTAATCCTTAAAACAATTATATATTTCACACTATAAAGAAACCTATATTTCATTATTCCTTTTGGGTACCTTCATACTGACCCCATATTATCCTCCCTAGGTACATCGCATTCCACCCCCTTTTCATGTTTCATCCTTGAAACATCGGAGGAAGCCATACAATATGATCTTGTAAGAAATGTAGACAATTGGTACCAAGCACAAGCCTCCATCCATCGAGTGAAATATGAACATGAGGTCTAATTACTTCCTTTCCACTTTAATATTGATTTTGGTTTCTCCTTTGGTTCCATGTTATTGTTGTTCTACTTCGATACCTCCATACATTGCTTTTAGTCCTCCTTGTACCTCCATATTAGGTTCCTTTCTGGTTCCATGTTGGTCCATAATTTTGCAGATGATGACACCCTTTCCTTGATGATATTTGTTTCTCTAGGTGGTGCAGGTGGTGATATACAACAACCTTATCTATATGTTATTCTTTATTTGACTAGACTTAAGCATGTGTTTCCTTTGAGTCGTTTGGTTCCTTAGCTTTTTCTTCCTTTTATGCTCTTCTTGGGAATATCTTTAAGTTCTTATATAGTCTCTTATTTTGATTCAACCTCATACATATCAAGTTTCATTAGGTACTACAATTATATCCCTTGCAATTATTTCTTTAGGTGCCCCCTTGGGCCCTTATTTATCGGTAAAGGAAATGTACTCCAACATAACTTTATTTTTCTTGTATCATAGATTCAAAAACTTTTTTTCACATTAATATTAACTCTACCAACTAACTCCATCCAATGATATCCAAAAATAATATCCATATCATCCATATCTATAGCATTAAAGTTTGAATGAAACACATTTATCCATGGAAATATTCAAATCTGTAAAAAATTAAACATTCACACCCTCAACCTATGGGGTTTGAATATGATTTGTTGTAACTTGCAATCATTTAGCAAAGTTAATAGGGGTTAAATTGTGGTCTCAACTAGGCTTAATATAAACAATGACCTTGTCTTATTGAATACATCCACGAACATATGATATGAAGTTGTCACATTAAAATAAATTCTTGTGGAATCATTATGATTCTTTACAACATGAGACCACCTATCTAAAAATGGTTGTCCATACTCTTTATTTATAAGTCCCAATAGTGATAAAATCATATTTTTCATACCTCATATGGTAGTTCCATCCTTTAGATTTAAGTATAGAGATAGATTCCAAAAGGATGATTTGTTCTCCTTCAAACATTTTATGAATTATTGAGTGCTAGGGTTGCCATATTTCCCTATAAAAAGCATCTTGCTTGGAAGAAAAAACACAACAAAACTAGGTTTTTGAATAAAATCACATACTTTTCAAGGACTTCCTATTTGTGTCTATGGTTTGAGGTGGATAATGTAAAAATATCATAACTTTCGTGGTAATTCTTTGATTGGTTACTTTGACCACAATTATGAAATTCAATGGCCACTTCAATGTACTAGAATTGATTTAATTAAAATTGGGGAACTCTATAAAAATATATCTAATCAACAAATCATGTATTCCTCACCATAAAATCCATAACAAATTGATTTTAAATCAATGATAACTCAGTTCCCTGTAACATCCTTCTCTGACGCACTGAGCAAACTTATTCTTTGACGACACTTGCTCGCAAGTGATACAGATTAGTATGCTATTAAAACATTTGATTTTGATTATGATGTGTTATGGGTTGATGACATGTTGTTTTACTGCATTGACATAGACAGGTGCTATTGACTCGGTTTTACTGAGTGTGCAGGATTTTGGACCTCAAGGATGTAGAGGCATCAATGGAACGCCTTGGACTCTCGATCAAGTCAAGGAGTGTACCATTGGAGTTTGATTGTTTTACTGTGATATTAGTGCATCCTATTAGATGATATGATATGGATATATCCTGATATGATTCGTTGATGATGGAGGCTAATGATATCTTGCCGACCAAAATCATATGTGGAGTAAAAGGGTCACATACGACTACTAGAGATGTTGAGGGAGAGGTGTGGATAGCAGCCCTACCACAGCCTACTAGCACTCTTGTCGTGGCTTGAACTGTAGGTTAACATTTGCCTAGTTTGAGAGGACCCACGATGCCGTGAGGGTAGACTACAACAGTCGCTCATGATGGTTCTAAGGGGCACATAATAAGGTGGGGGCCTTATTCATTAGAGCCCCTAAGTCTCCCACAAGTTCACCTGGCGGAGTATTGACTCCAGGGGTTTTTGATGTCCACCAAGTTAGTCAAGAGGCGAGTGGAACCCTTGGAGCACATGGTGTGTCTTGAAGGGCACATCGTGCAAGAAAAATGGAAAGAGGTGAGTGGAACCCTTGCAACACATGGTGCATCCTGAAGGGGACGTCGCACAAGGGAAAAAAATTAAGGCGAGCAACACCCTTGGAGCACCTAGTGCATCCTGAAGGGCACGTCGCATTGTTGATGATAAATGAATGAACCTAGATGGCCTTAGGAAGAATAATGTGTTAAGAATTTTTAAAAACAAATTCCCTAATAAAATGTCACCCAATACGAGAATTTAAGGTCTAAGTCTAAATTATGCTAATGGTAAAATTTTATCTATCTATTTAAAAAAAAACAATTAATAAAAATAAAAACAACATAAATAATAATTATACTCTTCGTTAAACCTTGTAATAATAAGGGGGTAAGAAATTTAAATGATTCATAAAAATCTGTTAGGGTAAAATTAAAAAAAAAAAGGGAAATAATTGTTTTATTATTTATGATAATTTAAAATTATTAACTAAAAAGGGAAAAAGGAAAAAGGGGGTTAATTTCTACACCTACCAATTTGGGTCCTAAATGAAAAGGGGAAAGAGGGAAATCTAAAATATTTAGGAAACTAGGAAAAGAGGGAAACATAAGAAGAAAAGGGAAACCCAAGGGAAAAAGTAGAAAGTCAAACTTAGTAAGGTATTTACCATTAAGAACTTTCTAATTTAAAACTGAACTAGCAAATTGATAATGGAGAAAGTCATTAAAACTTGTAAGAGAATTTGGGGACACCTAGGAGCGATTCTAGGAGTGACTCTAGGTGGGTGAGGGAAATAAGGGAAATAAATTAATTAAAGAAATTAATTTGTGGAGGAATGAAAGGGATGGGTGACACTTGTACTAGGACGATTTTTCAGGGTTTAATTTTTAAAATCTTAATTAAATAAGATTTTAGGAAAGTAAGGGACTTCGAAACTCTATATAATGAAGGATCTCTTGTGTTTGCGTAACGTTACCCTGCAAAAATATCTACTTGAATGACTTAGCTTGTGGGAGTTGGGATACCCAGCTCGGTGAGGAGTGGTATCTCAGCCTTGCAAGGTGAGCTGGGAGCTAGTTGAATCTCTGGATAGTGTGTGTGGCACCTTTGCAGCTCGGGGAGCTAAGGGGGAAGAATAATACCCCTAGCATTGGATGGGAGGTATTGGTGAAGTCTTGTCGGTCGGCAAGTGGGAGTTGCATGGAGTGCGTGGGATGTCACTCAGAGTGGGCGAACAAGTAATGGTATGCTCTCTTAATTTTGTATGGTAGATTGTTGTATGATTTATGCTTGGATCTGCATGTCTAATGGAGTAAGTACACTGATTGTCTAGATTGATGACTGGATTTATTTCATAGCCTAGCTCGATTATTGATTGACTCCCATGGCCTTTGTTTCCCCGCATGTCTTGACCTCCTTGTGGTGTTTGATTGTTACCATTGTGGTGGTTTTGCCTATCATCCCTAGCTCATCAGTCCTCGCTTGGGCAGTCGTCCAGGAGCCTGATCTACGGTCGTCACTTTGGCGTTAATAGACCTATGGATCTCAATGCCTTACCTTTTTGTGCAAGGATGATGAGCAAAGGACGAAACTATCAACTGTCTACCTCTGTTGTTGTCCTTGGATGATTGGATCCTTTCGGTTCTCTCACTGTTGTCTGCAATTTGTATTGGTATTCTGGCAATGGAAAAATAAATTGATTCATGTCTGCAATTTGTATTGGTATTCTGGCAATGGAAAAACGAATTGATTCATGTCTGCATTTTATATTTGTATTCTAGCAATGGAAAAATTAATTGATTCATGTCTGCATTTTGTATTGGTATTCTGGCAATGGAAAAATGAATTGATTCATGTCTTCATTTTGTATTGGTATTCGGGCATTGGAAAAACGAATTGATTCATGTCTACATTTGGTATTGGTATCCTGGAAATAAAAAAACGTTTTTTCTTTTAAATGTTGCCAGAGATTGCATTTTAAATGCCCACGTTTTGCCTTCAAATGAGATCGAGCTTGTTATTTTAAATGCCCATGTTTTTGTTTTCAAATAAGACTAAGTTTGTTGTTTTAAATGCCCACGTTTTTCCTTCAAATGAGACCGAGATTGTTGTTTTAATTGCCCACATTTTTTATTTCAGATGAGACTGAGTTTACTGTTTTAAATGCCCACATTTTTGTTTTCAAATGAGACTGAGTTTGTTGTTTTAAATGCCCATGTTTTACCTTCAAATGAGACCAAGATTGTTGTTTCAATTGCCCATAGTTTTTCTTTCCAATGAGTCTGAGTTTACTATTTTAAATGCCCACGTTTTTGTTTTCAGAAGAGACTGAATTTGTTGTTTTAAATGCCCACATTTTTGCTTTCAAATGAGATTGAGTTGTTGTTTTAAATGCCCACATTTTTTCTTTCAAATGAGACTAATATTGTCGTTTTAAAATGCTCACATTTTTTCTTTCAAACGATGGACTAAGTTGCTATAGAAATCACCCATGAATTTAGCCTTTTAAATCTTAAATTCACTTGGCAGAATGACCATGGTTTTGGTAAATAAAAGTTGACTGTGTGCATGTTAAATTTGCCCACCCTTTTTTTTTTGCTATTCAATTCATAACTGACTTGCACTAATGACCATGATTTCGCCTTCAAACTGTGACTGCATTTTCCCTTGAGTGATGGACTGCATTGATGTTGATTGGATACATTTGCCTTTAATTGTTGAGTTGTTGTTGACTGGGCACGATTGCTCACCATGTGAGCATTGCGTTTTTGCTCATTTTTCCATAACAAATTAAAGAGATAACAGTTAGTTAAATGCCTTACTATTGCTATATTCATTGCTATGTAATGGTCAGATTAATTGCCTTGATTTTTGCCAGCAAATAAAATGGATAACAGTGAGTTAAATGCCTTGTTATTGCTAGATTCATTGTTATGTAATGGTCATATTAATTGCCATAACAATTTCTACATCAATGTAAATGGCCAACATATTCATTCTTTGGATTAAATGACATAGTGAGTTAAATGTTAACTAACACCTTAAATGCCTTGCTATTGTTTTATTACTTGTTATGACAACAGTCATGTAAACTACCTTGTTAGTGCGCTTTTAATTGTTGTGTTAATGGTCATGTAATTGCCTTGTTATTTCTATATTAATTGTTAAGTAACCACTATGTTAATTTCCTTTATAAATTTCTCCAGCTCTGCTAATAGTTAGTAGTTTCCTTCTAATATTATTAGACAGATGGTATTGTTAGTTAGGTCAATATAACTAGACTACATGCTGGGATTTAATTTTTCATAAGTGTTATAATGATAGAATTCTACTTTAAGATTGTAAATGTTGTTATTTAAGTTAATGTCTAGCTGGGTGGAGAATTTGGATTAACATAGACTTGACCAATTAGGTTGTGTTAAAGATTAAAATTTGATTGGTAAGTAAGGAATGGATTGCAAATTTTAGACTCGCTGGATTGGATTTTAATTAAGGATAGAGGGCATTTATAATTATGGTTTTAGTATTGACCACTTAGATTTGAGAAATTAATTGTATTAACGTTTATTTAGTAGACCCATTATTGTCTAATTGTAACTTGACGTGCCCTGTTAAAATGGAACCCTTATTAAAATTGAATGTAATCATAGACCGGTTAGACTAGGTGATTGGTGGGGGCAGGGACGATGTCGTGTGGGCTAGAGTCACCCCTTTTCTTTGTCCTCTTGTGTCTCATCAACCTTTATGTGGGGTAGGTATAGTCTCCCAGTCAGTATTCGGTTCCTAGCTCATTGGAGTTTTCTTGATTCTTGGTCCCTTTTGTTTTGCGCCAACATTATTGACGCATCTATCACCCGAGGAACGACATGATTCCTGATGAGGGGATCATGGCGCACCCTGGGGGAATATAAATGAATGAGATTTTGGCCAGAATAGGTTCTTTTATGTGAGTGCTGATGAGCGTACAAGTTGCTCTTGGCACAAGGGACGAATGCCTTCAGGTGTTAGGTCCGTGTGCCTTGAGGTTCTAGTATTTTTTCATCTAGGCCATGATGTCAGGATGGGGGTGTTGTCCCTTAGCTTGTAGGCATGGTCGTGTTTGCGTCGAAAGGGTACTTTTCCTCCTTGTTATTTTGCACAAGTTTGCCAGTTGTCATGAGCCAATGTGTGGTGTGATAAGAACTTGTTGCCTGGACTGCATTCTAGCATTTGTCATCAGTGGTTTGATTAAACTATTTTTTTCGTCTCCTTCTTGCCTCTTAACTCCTGGAAAAAAAATGAAAACAAAAAAACATTGTTTCTCTTGTTTTCATAACGATGGGGTCATTACATTCCCGAACTATGATTTGGAACTTTTTTTTTTGGGAAATTGAGTGTTTTGTTAGAGGAAACGAAATCTACTATTGGATTCTTAAAATTTTTCAATTTTTTTTTCATAAATTGATGATTCCATCCTCGTTTTCCCTTGAAAAATATGCAATAAATAAATAATTGCTTCCATTTTTTAAGTTCAAGAAAGAGCTCTAATGTCATTTTTAGCGTACTTTAATATATATGGAAACAAAAGATGTAAATTAGCTTGAGAATAACATAATAGATCCACAGAATAGATGACAAATGAATGAAAAAAATAATGTAAATAAAACCTTTAAGGTAGGGTAACACCAATAATTATTCCTTGAGGAAGGAATCACTCCGTAAGCCATGCTTGCTACAATTATGATATTCTTCACAAGACATCCCATTGCACCACTTATAATTATTTATATAGTTTCCATATAAAAGCCTAAGAATTTTCTAGTGAAAAAACCTTTTAGTAATCCTTATTACATTTATTTCTTTCACAATATCTAGAAACCTATATATTATTATCCCCCTTGGATACCTCGCTAGTACACCATATTATCCCTCCAAGGTACATTACACAAAATGCACTTTAAGTTTTACTAATTTGGATTAAAATGCAAGTATAAAAAAAAAAAAACATTGAAGGATGTAAAAATAAATAATGGATCAAAATGATCTTGAAATACACTGCAATTTCTATCTTGAAAGAGATGGATTCCAAAGATAACATGCCTAGAAATTGCAATGAATTGCGTACAAAATCCAAGCTCAAAAATCAATCCAACATTCAAGCATGAAAAGAAATCATCATAGATAAAATAACATTGACAAAAAGATAATATTCAATCTTATAAACATGGAATTATCATCGGAAACGATACTAAAAACCACCATTCTCTTTCTTCTCTAAAACTTTGCATCGGATTTACTTTTCTCAAATTGATTTTTTAACAATGTTTTCTTTCCATCTCCATTTCTAGCATTATTTCAGGCTCATGTTTGAATTTTATCAAATTATTTTGATGCCCATTCACTATGACATGGGATTTTCCCATTTCCCATGGGTATTATGAGAAAGATTTGTGGCTCTTCCATGCATACCCACTTCATATCCTCCATTAAACTTGAACATACTGCCAAACTTGAGTAGAACTTGAAAAAGAGGGAGAATATTTAGTGCAAAGAATAAAGGGAATGAGATTTTTTTTCTAGATTTTACATATCATTTGGCATTCTATGAAAGGTGGGGAATGAATCTATGCATGCATACATTGTTGTATTTGAAGATCTACAATCCAAATCATTCACATGGAGGGTGTGTAGCTTATCTAAGAAATAAATATTCTCAAAAGCACTTCGATTTGCCGAGTTTGAATATAAAGCATTCTTACAATGCAAGCGATATCCCTCTCCATAATCTCAACCATAATTTTAAAGGGCTGTTACATGATGACGTGAAGAGTGAAAATAATATACTATATGGAGAAATGGGATAATAACTCTCTTAATCACCTTGTTGGATTCCTTGTGAGCCCCATTGATTACTTGGAAAGCTAGTATCTTTTCCCATGTGAGTGATGTCTCTAATAGGTATTCTTTTCCTGTTCATTTGTGCCTAAAAATTACTTCTATTTATTCCTTAAATTATTTGTTCACCCACCTTAAATAACAAGCCCATATTTCTTAGTTCATATTCTTTTTAAGGGTCAAAAGTGAGCTATCAAAACTTAGGAGTTAGAGGGGAAGTGAACCGCTCCTAGGGTGGAACAACTTGGACTATCAACCCATAATCAATTCTTATCTATTCCATGGTGATATTAATATGTAGAGAGTTCTTATAAATGAAAATCAAGATAAAAAACAAATGATTTATGGTTCTATTAAACCATCACTGACCCCAAAAGGCATAGTGAGTTCCAGTTAGCTATGGTATTGATTTCTCTAAGACAAGCTATCAAACTTGAGAGACATCCTCTTATCAACATAAAAAACATGATCCCAACTTTAACGACATATGAAAAGTACTCAAATAGGTGTAATATTGATGAAAAGTTTAATTAAAATGGGCCTTCACAAAAACCCTTGGTTTTGAGGAACTAGAGGCATAACTCTTTAACCACTCACTGGATCAAGAAAAGATGGCATACAATGTGTATTAGACACAAAATTGTCTTACAATGACTGGTTAACACCCCACTCTAACGCTCAAAACCCATAACTCATAATTAGTTAAGCTGAACAAGCCTCATTAACAATAACTCATTGAAAGATGTTTACCTATCCATAGGCATAGAAATCCAATTCTATCTATTGAAATGGATTCATTTACCATGCAAAACCTATAGGTAGACCCTTCAAGTGGTAAAATTGACATTCAAGCACACACCAATTTTTGTGTGTAAAAACATTTTTACTTCGAAATTATCTCTTAGTTTATGCACCTAACAAGTGAGTTGACAAATAGTGTCGATCTAGTTATATTTTAGTTATTGTTCAGTTTTATAATCATGTGAAATTTTTCTAAGGGTAACTCTTTTTCCTAAAATTAGTTTATTTTTTAAGATAGTTGTTTTCAAAAATCTCAGATAGTAGTTATAATGGTTTGAAATTCCATTGTAATAGTTAGCATGGAGAAGGAATAAAATAGAGTTATTTTCTATTCGCGTGTGTTTTCGTGGTATTTAGATGTTGTGAATGAATTAGAGTTTATTGGCTACATCATTTGGTATAAGGGAAGGGATATGGATTCGAGAGGAAGATCAAGAGAAAGTCTTTCTCAGATGCATAGAGATATGAAAAAACTCCAAAGAAAAGTAACATATCTTACAAACGTGTTGGCTATTCAGAGAATAATAAAAAGAGAAGTGTTTGATGATGAGACAAATGAAGGAGATGTAGATCAACATATAGAACATGAATAAGAGCATGAAGAAGAACAATTAGAGTGCATGAATTTTGAATAAAGGATGGTTAGGTCTCTAGAAGGGAGAAGTGATGGGATCAAAATGGAAGTTTCAGAATATGCAGGGAGTCTTAAGCCAGAGGAGTTAATAGACTACTTGAATGCCATGGATTTTTTTTTTTTAATGGAAGCCTATTATAGAGGAAAACAAGGTGAAATTTTTTTGCACCAATTTGAAGGTTCACACCATGATCTGGTGAGATTATGCGTAGAAAAATAGAACAAAAAAACGAAAAGACAGAATTAGGACTTGGAAAAGATGGAAAAGAAATTGTGAGAAAAAATTGTGCCTTTGGACTATGTCTGCACCCTTTTTTCGTAGATTTCATAACTTGAAGAAAAACATGTTCACCGTGGAGGAAATCACAAATGAGTTTTATTAGTTGTCCATTCGCATGGATCACTAGGAAAATGATGAGAAACTGGTTGTAATGTATGTGAATTGTTTAAAATTTTCTATTCAAGTTGAATTGAGCATGCATATGGTTCGCAACATGGAAGATCCATCCAAATTATCCTTAAACTTTGAGGAAAAAACAAAACTGACAGTTTTCTGAAAGAAATGGAGGAGAAATGAGGCGTACATCGTCTACCTCATGGGTTGGTTTTAACTATGGTTGAGGTGAATCATCCCAAGGATCTGAGAAAGTAGAATATACTCAACATGGTAACTTGAATAAACCATAAGGAATATGGTTTAATAGTAGTAGAGGTTATGCTGGTGGAAGAGGAGAACCATATGTGTGTTTTAGGTGTGGTGTAGAGGGTCATTGAGAATTTGAATGACCAAATTATAACATGTAAGAGCCCAAGCAAGGAAAACAACCTAGTTTAAACTTGGTCCAAGTTGAGAATGATTAATAAGGAGTTGAATCTGAAGGCCCTCCCGATATGGGGGAGAATCTCATGATATAGAGGTCAATGGTGATTCCCAAAAAAGAGCAAAGGAAGAGTAGGAGAATGAATATTCTTGGCTTCAGACAAATATTTTTTGAACTAGATGCATTTATGAGGGAAATGTATGTCAAGTTATTGTTGATAGTGGAATTTGTAAGAATATAGTTTCCAAAGAGATGGTAGATAAGTTGAAATTATGCTATGTAACACATCCCCAACCTTACCAAATTGCATGGTTAAAAAAAGAGAATGAAGTCACCATTAATAAAATATGTTTGATCAAGTTTTCCATTAATAAGACTTAAAAAGATGAATTCTGGTGTGATGTCATTCAGATGGATGTATGTCATCTGTTATTGGGGAGGCCTTGGAAATCTAACAATAAAGTCATGCATGATGGAGAAAAAAATACATACATCTTTTGGAAGGATGGATCGAGATTCATCTGATTCCCCTTTAAGGATGAGGGGAAAGTTGAGAATATGTTATCAGAAAGAGATGTTGTTAAGGAAATGAAGGCAACATGATTATTCTATGCATTAATAATGAAAAAAGGAGTTGGGGAAGACATACCAATCCCTACTAAAGTTGCCAATATACTAGAAGAATATGTTGATGTTATCCCTAATGAAATCCATGACGGTACTCCACCAAAGAGGGATATTCAACATCACTTTGATCTAATCCCAAGATAATTTGTGCCTAAACATACTACCTATAGGATGAGTCCAACACAACATGCAAATCTCAACCGAAAAGTGACAAAACTTATAAAGAAAGTCATGGTAAGATAAAGCATAAGTCCATATGATGTACTGGAATTGTTATCTCCAAAAAAGGATAATATGTGGACCATGTGCACAGATAGAAGAAAAATAAATAAAATTACCATCAAATATCAATTTCCTATACCATGCTTAAAAGACATGATGGATGTGCTAGTTTGAGCTAACTATTTTACTAAAATTGATTTGTGGAGTGGATACCACCAAATTCAGATTCACAAAGGGGATGGATGGAAAACTACCATGAAGTCCACGGATGGACTATATAAATGGATAGTGATTCCATTTGGGATGTCCAATACACCTACTAATTTCATGTGTTTTGTTGAATATTATGCTTCAACATTATATTGGTAAGTTTGTTGTCATTTATTTTGATAACATCCTCGTTTTCAATAACAACAAAGAAGACCACTTAGAAAATTTAAAAATTACATTAGATGCATTGAGAAAACATCGTATTTATGAAAACTTGAACAAATGTAGGTATCTACAATAATTTTTTGTACTTATGGGTTTTTTCATCTCAGAGGAAGGATTCAATATGGATTCAGAGAAGGTCAGAGCTATTTTGGACTAGCCTAGTCCCAAGAGAATAACAAAGGTAAGAAATTTTCATGGGTTGGCCACCTTTTACCAAAAATTTATTAAAAATTTTAGAAGTATTGTAGCACCCGTAACAAATTTCAGCAAAGGAAAGACATTCATGTGGACCAATGAAGGTAAGGAAAGTTTTAAATTTCTAAAGAAGAAGTTAATCGACGCACGTATATTAGCCTTACAATATTTTGATAAAGTGTTTGAGGTAGACAATGATGATTCACATGTAGGCATTTGAGTTGTACTTAGCCAAGTAGGTAGACCAGTTGCATTTTTTAGTGAAAAGTTGAATGAGGTAAGAAAGAACTACTCCATATATGATGTAGAATTTTATGCAATTGTTGAAGCATTGAAACATTGGAGGCATTATTTAGTGCCCAAGGAGTTTCTGTTGTTTATCAATCATATTGCATTAAAAATGTAAACACCCAAAATAAATTGAACAATAAACATGCAAAGTGGGTCTCTTTCTTACAAGGCTACACATTTGTCTTGAAGCGCAAATCAAGATGGAAGAATCAAGTTGCAAATTCTTTGATTCAACATATTGTTCTTTTGAAAACCATGGAAAAACAAGTGGATAGGTTTGTTTCATTAAAGGATCTCTATGCATCTCATAACAATTTTTGGGAGATTGTGGAACAGTTGAAGAATATAGTTTTGGGGAACATGGATCTTATTTAGGGAGAATATTTAATGCAAGATGGCTACCTCCTCAAAGGAAAATAACTATGCATTTCAATTGGTTCTATGAGAGAAAAAATTATTAGAGAACTTCATTGTAGAGGTTTGGAAGCACATTTTGGAAAGGATAAGATGCTAGCCTTAATCAAAGATAAGTTTTAATAGTCGAAGATGAAAAATTATATAACCAAGTATGTGGCACGATGTAGGATTTGTCAAATGGCTAAAGGACACTCACAAAGCACAAGGTTGTATATGTCATTACCAATTCTCACAGACCCATGGAAAGATGTAAGAATGGAATTTGTGTTGGGAATCCCAATCACAAGTGAGGTAATGATTCTATTTTTGTGGTTGTTGATAGATATCTAAAATGTCTCATTTCATTGCTTGCAAGAAGACTAGTAATGCATCCAGGGTGGTAAAAAAGTTTTTTTCATAAATTGTAAGATTGCACAGGGTTCCAAAAACCATTACCTCTAATAGAGATACTCAATTCTTGGGTATTTTTGGAGGAATTTATGGAAAAAAGTGGGGAATAAATTACATTTTAACAGTTCCTATCACCCCCAAACAGATGAGAAAAATGAGGTAGTAAATCGAATTTTGGGAAGCCTATTACAGAGCATTGCTGGAGAGAATCCCAAGCAATGGGATTTGGCTTTACCTCAAGAAAAATTATTCTACAATAATTCAATGAATATATATACATTTAAATCTTCATTTATGGTTGTTTACGATAGAAATACTATGGGTGTCCTAGATTTGGTGTAGCTACTGCTTAAGGATAGGATCAATGATGATTGGGAAACATTTGCATCACACATTCAATAGTTGCAGCAACAGGTGAGACAAAAACTCTAGGCCAGTAATGAATAGAAAAAAATTATGAAAGATGCTTACCAATGATACCAGGTATTCAATGAAGGTTAATTGGTGATGGTTTGTTGTAACATCCTTCTCTTGTGCGCACTGAACAAACTTATTCTTTGAGGACACTTGCTCGCAAGTAATCCAGATTAATATACTTTTGGGTATTTTATTTATGATTATGAGGCATTATAAATTGATGACATGTTATTTGGATGCATTGATATAGACAGGTGCTATTGACTTGATTTTATTGAGTGTACATGATTTTGGACCTCGAGGATGCAGAGGCATCGATGGAACCCCTTGGACTCTGAATTGAGTTGGGGAATGAACCATTGGGGTTTGATTGTTTTATATGTGATATTAGTGCATCTAATTAGATGATATGATATGAATATATTTCTGACATGATTCGTTGATGATGTAGGCTGACGATAGCTTATCGACCAAAATCACATGTGGACTAAAGGGGTCACACATGACTACTAGAGATGTTGAGGGAGAGGTGTGGACAACAACCCCACCACAGCCTACTAGCACTTTCATCATGGATCGAAATGTAGGTTAACGATTACCTAGTTCGAGAAGACCCACAATGACATGAATGCTGACTGTGATAGTCGCTCATGATGATTCCAAGGGACATGCAATAAGGCAGGGGCCTTATTACTTAGAGGCCCTTAGTCTCCCACAAGATCACCTGGCAGAGTATTGACTCCAGGGGTTTTTTATGTCTACCAAGTGAGTAAAGAGGCAAGTGGAACCCTTGGAGCATGTGGTGTGTCCCAAAGGGCACGTCGCACAAGAAAAATGGAAGAGGCGAGTGGCATCCTTGGAGCATGTAGTGCGTCCTGAAGGGCATGTCGCACAAGAGAGACAAAAAGAGGTGAGTGGCACCCTTGGAGCACCTAGTGCGTCCTGAAGGGCACGTCGTGTTGTTATTTAATAATTGGACAAACCTAGAAGGCTTTAGGATGAATAACATGTTAAAGAAGATTTAAAACTTTTCCCCTATTAAATTGTCGCCCGACCTAGGAAAATAATGTCTAGGTTTA
>JZKD02S0729853.1:146003-161342 GCA_000966675.3 Picea glauca | reverse complement strand
TATAAAAATCTTTTGGGATAAAATTTAAAAAGGGGAAATAATTGTTTGTTTTATTATATTATGATAATTACAAATTTATTCATTAAAAGAAAAAGGGAAAAAGGGTAAGTTTATGCACATACCTTTCTGAGTTTAAATAAAAATGGGAAAGAAGGAAATCTAAAGTAATTAGGAAACTAGGAAAAAGCAGGAAACATAAAAAGAAAGGGAAAACACAAGGAAAAAGCATATAGTCTAACTTAGTAAGGTATCTAGCATTTAAGAACTTTCTAGTTTAAACTCAACTAGTAAATTACTAAGGGGGAAAGTCATTAAAACTTGTAAGGGGATATGGGGACACGTAGGAGCGATTCTAGGAGTGCCTTTAGGTGAGTGAGGGAAAGAGGGGTAATTAATTAATTAATGAAATAAATTTATGGAGGAATGAAGGGTATGGGTGACACATGTACGTTGAGGATTTATATGAATTAAATTTTTAAACATTAAATAAAATGGGATTTTGGGAAAGTAAGGGACTTCGAAACTCTATATAATGGAGGGAGGAGAATGATGATGGGGTTCTTCTTTTTTGTGTAACATTACGCTGCAAAAAACTATACTTAACTGACTTAGCTTGTGGGAATTGGGATACCCAGCTCAGTGAAGAGTGGTAGCTTAGCCTCGTGAGGCATGTTGGGAGCTAGCTGATTCTATGGATAGTGTGTGTGGCCCCTTTGGGGATCTGGGAGCCAAGGGGGGATAAGAGTACCCTAGCGTTGGATGGGAGGTACCGGTGAAGTCACATTGGTCGAAAAGCGAGAGTTGAACGGAGTGCGTGGGAAATCAACTCAGAGTGGTTAATTGGTAAACGATATGCTTCCTTTATTTCTGTGTGGTATATTGTTAGTATGATTTATGCTTTTAGTTTGGTATTCTTAATCAGGTAAGGAATATCATAGTCTTGGCGTTCTAGTTGATGACTAGAATTTCCCCATAGCCTTAGCTTCATGTTGATTGATTTCCCATGGCCTTCGATCCTTTCATGTCTTGATCGTCCTGAGTTTTATTGATTGCGATAATTGTGGTTTATTTTTTCCTTCATCCCTAACTAATCAGTCTATGCCTAAGAAGTCAGCCAAGAGCCTGATCTATGGTCATCGCTTCGACGTTAATAGACCTATGGATCTCAACGCCTTACTTTTCTGTGCATGGATGATGAGCGAAGGATGTTCCTGTCAGCCTTCTACCTCTGTTGTTTGTCATTGGATTATTTTTTGTATTACGTCCTGATGCATTTAATTAAGCTTGCAAAATTTGAATGATGGCGAAGTTTTCTTTAAACTAGGAATTTTATATCTTGTTGTTATCTCATTGTATACCTCACTTTTATATCTTGTTGGACATTTCCTACACTTTTATATGTTGTTTGTTTTCCTAGAAATTTCTACTTCTTTGGCTGCACTTCGTTGACTTGGGGGCAAAATTTTGCCCAACGAATTTTATTTTTCATCAGATTGTTTAGATTACCCAACGAATTATGCTTCTGGGCGTTTTTGGATAAGCTTAGCAGATTAACTTAATTGCTTGTTATAACCTCTGTGAAATTGTTTTGAATGCTTAAACTCAACAAATTTATGGTGGAAATATTAAACCCTGTGATTTGTAACCATATAACTGTCGTTTTGAAAGCTTAAGCTCTAGGATTTGTAATCCACATTTACGACAATTTGCAATTTACATTTACTGCGATTTTGTTATACACTCCCTGCTAATTCCATTTTTTTTATAATCGTTAAACCCCTCGGGTCAACGATTCTTCACCCAATGAGCTCATATTTCGCTCAACCAACTTTTATGTTCTTTCGATTTTACAGCGAAATTTTTTTCGACAACAGTTTCTAAAGACAGCTAAATATTGATTATGTTTTCTGGCTTTTCAACTACAACTTAATCATCTGTGAAAATGATTCTCTAGGTTGTATACACAGGCTATATTCTTCCTTCTTGATTAAGATCTTTTATTTCCAGATGACATCCTTAGACGACCCTTGACTTTGGTGTAACTTTTACCCTGTTTTACTGCCAGCGACCGAGCTTGAGCCGCGATTCCACTTGTATCCTTGATGGCGTGTTACATTAGTTGAATGTGTTGTTTTTTAACGACCAGAGGTTTCCTTTTAAGTTTATTTTGTTTTGATGTTAATGACCATGAATTTTCCTTTTTAGATGACTGGGTTTTTTTATTTTACTATGCTTTTAAATTCGTTGAAGTCATCGACAGCGAGATTCTCTTGGAGTGAAATCAAAATATTTTTATTGTGCATGTGTTTTGTTGATTCCCGATTAATTGGAAAGAAGGGTATTTATTGTTTCTGCAATATTAATTAATGGTATTCACGAATTGCATTTGATGACAAGGGAAATTTATATCTCTAAATGCATAGCAACCTGGTTTAACGACAACACGTTTGTGTAATAGATTTGATTAAATGTTATATATTTGATTGTATTTTGATTAAATTTTATATATTTGATTGTATTTTTTATTATATTGGATTGTATTTTTTTCAATGTTATATATTTGATTAAATTTTATATTTTCAAGGCAATACTTTAATAGTTGTAGTGATTAAATGTTAAAGATCTTTCAATCAAATCACAGTGTTATTATATTAAGTTTTAATGCCTAGCATCTGATCTTTCATTTTATGTAGATCATTTAGTGTAATGGTCATTTATAGTGATTAAATGATATATATTTTTTAATCAAAAGATTGTATTATTCTATTAGGTTTTAATGCCTAGCCTCTAATCCTTTATTCACTGATCATTTAGTGGAATGACTAGTTATACTGATTAAATGTTATAAGATGAAATTCCAAAGTATGATTGCAAACTATGATTAATGTCTTACATGTCATTCAAAACTATGATTGCATTTAAGATGAAATTGATGGTACGCTGATGACCAAACTATGATTTAGACTTGCTCACTTGATACGCTTTTTAATGTTAAATTAGATTGGCATACATGGACTTAATTGCAATTAGACTTGTTGATTTTTTTATGCTAATTTAGAATTTTAATTTATGGACTAATCAAAATTGACTTACTATTAGATTAGTAATCGATGTTAAATTAGATGGTCATTTTTGACAAATATTAGACATGATTAATGGTTGGGTTGTTCACGAAGTCAGGTATTGTCTTGAGTTCTTCCTTCATTGTAGTCATCTTGCCTCTGTCGCCCTTTTGTGTGGGGTATGGGTGTATTCTCCTTGTCAATCATTTCATCCTATTGCGTTGGATTTATCTAGAGTCCTCAGTCTAGATAGGATGTATGGTGCCAAGTTTATTGACATTTATGTCACCTGGGGTTGGCATGATTCCAAAGGAGGGGATCATGGCACGCCTTATTGGATAGCTTCATACAAGAACTTGGCCAGACTCGGTGTGTTTTGTGTGACTATTGTCGAACATTGTAAGTTTCTTTAGCGCATGGGTGGAAGGCCTTCACATGTTTGGTTCATGTGCCTTGAGGTTCTAGTCTTGTTCGTTAAGGCCATCATGTCGGGAGGGGGAAGTTGTCCCTTACATTGTAGGAATGTCTTGTTTGCATCGGGCGGGCAGTCGTTCCTCGTTGTTCTACACATGTTTCACCCATTTTCCCTTGTGTCGGTGTGTGGTGTCATAGTTTCCTGTTGCCTAGACTGCGTGCTTGTGTTCATTGTCAATGGTGTGGTTAAATTGTTGTCATCATTGCCTTATTTTCTAAAAATAACAAGAAAAAAATTGCACTTCTACTTTGTTTAGTCATAACGATGGGAACATTACATATGGTATCAAAGTGGGGTTCACCTAGCGACTTGGGATCACTATGGATTTGGTTGTTATGATTTAATTATAATGTTGCTAATTGAGTTGACTTGTATCTATGCAGGTAATCATGGTTAGAGTATGCCACAGAGGCAGACGAAGGGGTGCTAGGGGAGGAGGCGTGATGCTTCCAACAACATCCATGCCTAAGGGGTCCAACCCCCACGGAGACGAAGAGGTTTTCGGGCAGGAGAAGATCGTAGTGGGTGATGTGGTTGGAATGATGATATATTTTCAGTGCATGTCTGAGGCACTAATCATCCATTTGGACAGAGATAAGGCCAAAGCGTTAGCACCCCCTGAGGGTCCATCACGTGCTCTGGTCGGTACTGGTGGCATTCACTGTGAACTCAAGAAGGTAAAATTTTTAGAGTTTTTTGGTGCCCTGGAAGGCACAGTCGTCGAGGAATGGTTGGAGAATATGGAGATGTGCTTTGTGCTTCATGAATATACCTCCAACATGAAGGTTCGCATGGAGGTCTTTCATTTGAAGGGGATCACTCTTCTATGGGGGAAGATGCACCTACTGCAGCTAAACATGGCCGTCAAAGACGTGTCATGGTAATTGTTTGAGGAACGGTTCTGAGAGAGGTACCTATCAAAATAATTCATTGAGCGTCATCTCAATGAGTTCAATGCCTTACGATAAGGCGACCATACGATGCCTAAGTACGAGGATCATTTTATGGAGCTGCTCCGGCATGCTCCACATATTAACACTGAGAAACTTAAGGTCAAGAGGTTCATTTTCATCCTTAATGGAAGCATACGTGCAAAGGCTAGGATTCTAATGCCTCAAACCTTGCACAATGTCATCCAGAATGACCTCATAGAAGAGGAGGAGCTTATCAGCAGGGGTCAGAATAGGAATCCAGCGAGACCAGCAAGGTAGGTGTCATATGGTGTGCAACAACATCAGACACCAGCCAACCATATGACGGGATATCGTGGCTTCTAGAGGGGATCCAATTTCACTACACCTCAGTAACCAGTGCCTCAGCAGTGAACACCTTATTGGGAACCACAACATCAGCAGTAATGCTAACTGCATCAGCAACAATTTAGGCCTATTCATTAGGAACAGACCAGGATTCCAAGCCAGTGGGTCGTCATCTTCTACTTCGAGTACTAGGAGTACTGGACCGAAGAAGGGGTGTTGGATGTGTGTGGAGCCACACTACCAGTGAAACTACCCTATGGAGAGGACTAGATCATCTAGATCAGTCGGACTTGCTACTGTGGGAGATATGGGAATCGCCAAGCAAAGCACTAGTCGACTTTTCTCGAGACATCAGGTACCATCACTGACCAGAACCTTAGGATTTTGATTGATCTCGGTGCTACTGAGAGTTTCATTTTTGGTGCAGTGCTAAAAAGGATTAAGGTAAAGGCAGTTGAACAGGATGAGTTTAGCTTCCTAGAGATGGCTTCAGGAGACAAACAAAAGGTTGGAGGAAAGGTTATGGGCTGTACCCTTAACCTGGGAGAGTTTGTCACCAGGGAGAACCTGTACGTCACGATCTTAGGATATTATGACGTCATGATAAGTATGGACTGGTTGGAATTGCATGAGGTGATACTCAACTATAATACAAAACGATTAAGCTTGGTCAATGATGAGGGATAAAGACGCATGATAGTAGAATGAATCCAGGGAGTTTCCCTAAGGTTCATTTCTTCCTTGCAGCTACGAAAGAGCATGTGCAAGGGATGTAATATTTATGTGACCCTTACGTTAAATGAGAAGGGAGTAGCGGAAGGTATAGAACACCTTTCAGTGGTGAGAGAGTTTTTAGACATATTTTCGGAGGAGTTACCTGGGATGCCACTAGAGAGGGAATTAGAGTTTACTATAGACCTAAAACCCAGGATTGAACCAATAGCTAGAATGCCTTATCGGATGTTGACCCCAGAGTTATAGGAGTTGAGAATGCAACTGAAGGAATTGCCTAACCTGGGACTGATACATCCAAGTGTGTCATCGTGGGGTGCACCATTTATTTTCATACAAAAGAAGGATGGGTCTTGGAGGCTCTGCATTGACTACCGTCAATTGAACAAGGCAACGATCAAGAATCAATATCCATTTCCAAGGATTGATGATATGTTCGATCATATGAAGGGTGAAAGGGTGTTCTCAAAGATCGATTTGTGATTAGGGTATCATCAATTACGGATCAAGGAGGAATATGTCCCTAAAACCGCCTTTAAGATGAGTTTTGGGCATTAAGAGTTTATTGTTTTATCATTTGGACTGACAAACTCCCCAGGGGTATTTATGAGTTTGATAAAAAAGGTGTTCCGCGAGTACTTGGACAAGTTCATCCAAGTATTCATTGATGATATTTTGATTTACTCTCAGACGATGGAGGAGAATGACGAGCACTTGTTCTTGGTACTATAGTGTCTGAGAGAGCACAAATTTGATGGGAAGTTGTCCAAATGCTCAGTTTATCAATCAAAGATTCACTTCTGAGGGAATGTCATCTCCAACGAAGGTATCGTTGTGGATCCAACAAAGGTCAAGGCTATTATGGAATGGCCTATGCTAAAGAACGTCTCGAAAGTATGTAGCTTCATGGATTATTCGATGGATTTTCGAAGATAGAAAATCCGATCACAAAATTGCAGAAGAAGAAAAAGAAGTTTGTTTGGACCGAGAAATGCGTGGTAGCATTTAGGAACCTCAAGGAGTTGTTGACAACAACACCGATACTAAAGGTCCCTGAAATGGACACAGAATTCTTGGTATGCACTGATGCATCCAAGGAAGGCTTAGGCAGAGTCTTGATGCAAGACAGTTGAGCGATCACTTACATTTTGAGGAAACTAAGAAGGTATGAGGAGAACTACGCGATGCATGATTTGGAGTTTTTATACATTGTGTATTCCTTGAAGGTTTGGAGACACTACCTTGTTGGATGAAAATTTGAACTAAAGATGGACCACTGTGGAATACAACACATCTTTGCACAAGACGACCTGAACAGGTGACAACGACATTGGTTGGAATTTCTTAGCGAGTACGACTTCGAGATTACTTACATAAAAGGAACACTAAACTGAGTGACATATGCAGTGAGTTGGATACCATGCATATTTTCGGTAGTGCCTCGTCAAACGAATCTACATGAAACGATTCTAACATTACAGTGTGACGATGACTGGTACAAAGAGCTTGAGGGTTTTATCGAACAAAACACAATGATGGTACCAAGATTTGAAGGATTTAGGTTTGACGATGATGGATTATTGAGGTTTAAAAATTTTATTTACGTACCACCAAATGACGAGTTGAGGAGCTTGATCCTAAGAGAGGATCATAAAGTAGTCTACATGGCTCACCCTAGAGTCACGAAGATGAGGGTTCACCTTAAACCCTTCTTATTCTGGAAGGGAATGAAGGTAGACATAGTAAACTATGTGGCCAGATGTCTAGAATGTTAGTAGGTAAAGGCTAAACATAGACATCCAACAGAATTACTATAACCACATGCTATTTCAGAATCGAAATGGGAGGTTATTTCAATGGACTTTATTGTTGGATTGCCACTGATGGCAAGGAGACACGACTTGATTTTCGTGTTAGTAGACACTCTGACAAAGAGTTCTCACTTTATTCCTATGCATATGATGTATCAGGCACCTGACATAGCTAGATTTTTCATCAGTGAGATTGTGAGGCTCCATGGCATGCCTAAGAGGATTATATCCAATCGAGGATCGATGTTTACTGGACGATTTTGGAAGAGTTTCCAAGAGGCCATGGGAACCCAACTTAAATTCAATACTACATACAACCTGGAGTCTGACGGACAGACCGAACGAACAAACTAGACCTTGGAGGACATGTTGTGCATGTACGTGATGGACAAACAAAGGCATTGGGAAGAATTCTTGCCACTGGTGGAATTCACTTATAACAATAGTTACCAAAGCACCATTAAGATGGCGCCTTTCGTGTTTCTTTATGGGTGACCGTGTCAGACGCCTTTGAGTTGGGATTGGCCTGAGGATAGGGTCCTGGTGGGACCAGAAGTGATCCAAGAAATGGAAGAGGAAATGCAAACCATAAGACAAAGGATTAACGAAGCACATGATTAGCATAAGAGTTATGTCAACGTGCACCGTGTCGGCTGTAGTTATGAGGTTGGTGATCAAGTATTATTGTGGGTTAAACCGGATAAGAGTTCAATCAAGTTTGGAAAGGGAGATAAACTCTCTCCTAGGTTCGTGGGACCTTTCGAGATCATGGAAATAAAGGGGCCTATGGCCTATCGACTAGCCTTGCCCGATTCCTTGAGGCGTATGCACGATGTTTTTCACGTATATGTATTGAGACATTATATTAGTGATCCTACACATGTTATTGGCAAGATCTTCTTGTAGGTATCGAACGAGGGGGCACTCACAGCTAAGTCGATCTGCATCCTATATCATCACGTTCGACAGCTACGGCGTCGAACAATAGATCAGGTCAAAGTCCAGTGGGACAACTATAGTTTGCACTGGGTGACATAGGAGAATGGATATGATATGCGCCAATAGTTTCCATTTATGTTTGATGGATAGACTTATGATAATGTGATACAAATTATTTCAGCACTTTTATACTATGAAACTTCAGGACAAAATTTAGACCAAGAGGGGGTGTATGTAACATCCCACTCTTGCACGCACTGAACAAACTTATTCATTGAGGACACTTGCTCATAAGTGATCTAGATTAATATACTTTTGGGTATTTGATTTATGATTATGAGGCATTATAAATTGATGACATGTTATTTGGCTGCATTGACATAGACAAGTGCTATTGACTCGATTTTACTGACTATGTAGGATTTTGGACATCGAGGATGCAGAAGCATCGATGGAACCCCTTTGACTCTAGATTGAGTCAGAGAGTGAACCATTGGGGTTTGATTGTTTTATATGTGATATTAGTGCATATGATTAGATGATATGATATGGATATATTTCTAACATGATTCATTGATGATGCACGTTGATGATATCTTGCCAACCAGACTCACATGTGGAGTAAAGGGGTCATGCATGACTACCAAAGATGTTGAGGGAGAGGTGTCGATGACAGCCCTGCGACAACCTACTAGCACTCCCGCTGTGGTTCAAAATGTATGTTAACGATTACCTAGTTCAAGAATACCTATGATGCCGTGAGGGATGACTCCGACAGTCCCTCATGATGATTCTAAGGGATGTGAAATAAGGTAGGGGCCTTATTCCTTAGAGGCCCTTAATTTCCCACAAGACCACCTGGCGAAGTATTGACTCCATGGGTTTGTGATGTCTACCAAGTCAGTCAAGAGGTGAGTAGCACCCTTGGAGCACATGGTGCGTCCTAAAGGGCACACCGCACAAGAAAAATGGAAGAGGCAAGTGGCACCCTTAGAGCACGTAGTGCGTCCTGAAGGGAACGTCGTGCAAGAGAAATAGAAAGAGGTGAGTCACACCCTTGGAGCACCTAGTGCGTCTTGAAGGGCACGTCGCGTTGTTATTTAATAATTGGATAAACATAAATGGATTTAGAACGAATAACGTGTTAAGGAAGATTTTCCCCTAATAAATTGTTGCCCATCCTAGGAAAATAAACTCTAGGTCTAAATTATACTGGTGGTAAAATTTTATCTATTTATTTAAAAATAATATATATATATATATATATATATATATATATAACAAATAATAGTGATAATCTTAATTAATATTGTGAAAAGAAGGGGGTAAGCAATTAAATTGATTTATAAAAAATCTTTTGGGATAAAATTTAAAAAGGGGAAATAATTGTTTTACTATATTATGCTAATTAAAAATTTATTCATTAAAAGAAAAAGGGAAAAAGGGTAAGTTTTTGCACATGCCTTTTTGAGTTTAAATAAAAAGGGGAAAGAGGGAAATCTAAAATAATTAGGAAACTAGGAAAAAGAGGGAAACATAAAAAGAAAGGGGAAACACAAGGAAAAACCAGATAGTCTAACTTAGTAAGGTATCTAGCATTTAAGAACTTTTTAGTTTAAACTCAATTAGTAAATTAATAAGGGGGAAAGTCATTAAAAATTGTAAAGAGATATGGGGACACGTAGGATCAATTCTAGGAGTTCCTTTAGGTGAGGGAAGGAAATAGGGGAAATTAATTAATTAATTAAATAAATTTATGGAGGAATCAAGGGGATGGGTGACACATGTATGCGGAGGATTTATATGAATTAAATTTTTAAACATTAAATAAAATGGGATTTTGTGAAAGTAAGGGACTTCGAAACTCTATATAATGGAGGGAGGAGAATGATGATGGGGATCTTCTGTTTTGCATAATGTTACACTACAAAAATCTATACTTAGCTTGTGGGAGTTGGGATACCCAACTCAGTGAGGAGTGGTAGCTCGGCCTTGTGAGGTGAGCTAGGAGCTAGTTGATTCTCTGGATAGTGTGTTTCACCCCTTTGTGGGTTGGGGGGCTAAGGGGGAAGAAGAGTACCCCTAGTGTTGACTGGGAGGTACCGATGAAGTCTCATCGGTCGGAAAGTGGGAGCTTCACTGAGTGCAAGGGACATCAACTCAGGGAAGGTGATTGAACAACGATACACTTCCTTTATTTCTACGTGGTATATTGTTAGTGTGATTTATGATTTCAGTTCTGTATTCTTAATCAGGTAAGGAATATGATATTCATAGCAATCTAGTTGATGATTGGAATTTCCCCATAGCCTTAGCTTGATGTTGATTGATTTCCCATGGCCTTCGATCCCTGTATGTCTTGATCGTCCTGAGGTTTATTGATTGCGATGATTGCAATTTATTTTTTTCCTTCTTCCCTAGCTCAATAGTCCATGCTTGAGAAGTCATCCAGGAGCCTGATATACGGTCATCGCTTCTGCGTTAATAGACCTTTGAATCTCAATGCCTTGCTTTTATGTGCGTGGATGATGAGCGAAGGATGCTCTTGTCAACCGTCTACCTTTGTTGTTTTTCCTTGGATGATTGCTTGTCTTGTGCCCTGATACATTTAATTAACCCTACAAAATTTGATTGATGGCGAAGTTTTCTTTAAACTCGACATTTTTATATCTCGTTGTTATCTCATTTTATACCTCATTTTTATATCTTGTTGGTCATTTCCTGCGTTTTTATATATCGTTTTTTTCCCCAGCGATTGCTACTTCTTCGGCTGCACTTAGTTGACTTGGGGGCAAAATTTTGCCCACCGAATTTTATTTTTGGTCAGATTGTTTAGATTTCCCAACAAATTATACTTCTGGGAGTTTTTGGATAAGCTTGGTGAATTAAATTAATTGCTTTTTATAACCTCTATGAAATTGTTTGGAATGCTGAAACCTAGTGAATTTATTGTGGAAATATTAAACCCTGCGATTTGTAACCATATAACTATCGTTTGGAAAGCTTCAGCTCTACAATTTGTAACCATATAACTGTCATTTGGAAAGCTTCAGCTCTGTGATTTGTAATCCACATTTACTGCAATTTGTAATTTACATTTACTACAATTTGTAATTTACATTTATTGCGATTTGTTATCCACTCCCTGCTAATTCCATTTTTTTTATAATCGTTAAACCCCTCAGGTTAGCGATTCTTCACCTAGTGAGCTCATATTTCGCTCAGCAAAATTTTATGTGCTTTCCTTTTTACAACAAATTTTTTTTGGACAATGTTTTCTAAATAAGGCTAAATCTTGATTGTGTTTTCTATCTTTTCAACTGCAACTTGATCATCTTTGACAACGATTCTCTAGGTTGTATGCACAAGCTATATTATTCCTTCTTGATTAACAACTTTTATTTCCAGATGATAGCCTTAGACGACCCTTGACTGTGGTGTAACTTTTACCCTCTTTTACTACTAGTGACCAAGCTTGAGCCATGATTCCACCTGTATCCTTGAAGGCGTGTTAGATTATTCAACTGTGTTGTTGTTAAATGACCATGAGTTTCCTTCTAAGTTGACTGCATTTTGATGTTAATGACCATGAATTTTCCTTTTTAGATGACTGTGGTTTTTAGTTTTTTATGCTTTTAAATTTGTTGAAGTCATTGATAGCGAGATGCTCTTAGAGTGAAATCGAAATATTTTTATTGTGCCTGTGTTTTGTTGATTCTCGATTCAGTGGAAAGAAAGGTAATTATTGTGTCTAGAATATTAATTAATGGTATTCATGAATTGCATTTGATGACAAGGCAAATTTATATCTCTAAATGCACAACGAGCTGCTTTAACGACAACACGCTTGTGTAATATATTTGATTAAATGTTATATATTTGATTGTATTTTGATTAAATGTTTTTTATTATATTTGATTGTATTTTCTTCAATGTTATATATTTGATTAAATGTTATATTTTCAAGGCAATATTGTAA
Organism: Picea glauca; assembly: GCA_000966675.3. Lineage (NCBI taxonomy): Eukaryota > Viridiplantae > Streptophyta > Pinopsida > Pinales > Pinaceae > Picea > Picea glauca. The sequence continues at coordinate 149,085 of JZKD02S0729853.1, read as the reverse complement.
TAGATGTAGTGATTAAATGTTATAGATCTTTCAATCAAATCACTGTGTTATAATATTATGTTTTAATGCCTAGCATCTGATCTTTCATTTTATGTAGTGATCAATTGTTGGAATGGTCATTTATAGTGATTAAATGATATATATTTTTCAATCAAAAGATTGTATTATTCTATTAGGTTTTAATGCCTAGCCTTTCATCCTTTATTTACTGATCATTTAGTGGAATGACTAGTTATACTAATTAAGTGTTATATAGTAATAATTGTTAATGTCTTACATGTCATTCCAAACTATGATTGCATTTGAGATTAAATTGATGGTATGTTGATGACCAAACTATGATTTAGACTTGCTCACCTGATATGCTTTTTAATGTTAAATTAGATTGGCGTACATGGACTTAATTGCAATTAGACTTGTTGATTTTTTTATGTTAATTTAGAATTGTAATTTATGGAAAAATCGAAATTGACATACTATTAGATTAGTAATAGATGTTAAATTAGATGGTCAGTTTTGACAAATTTTAGACGTGATTAATGGTTGGGTTGTTGATGAAGTCACGTATTGGATTGAGTTCTTCCTTGATCGTAGTCATCTTGCCTCTATCGTCCTATTGTGTGGGGTATGGGTGTAGTCTCCTTGTCAGTCATTTCATCCTAGCACGTCAGATTTATCTAGAGTCCTCGATCCATATAGGATGTGTGGTCCTAAGGTTATTCGTGCGTCTTCCACCTAGGGACGACATGATTCCTAAGGAAGGGATCATGGCGCACTCTATTGGATAGTGTCAAATGAGAACTTGGTCAGAGTCGGTGCATTCTGTGTGAGTGTTGTCGAGCATTGTAAGTTACTTTAGCACATGGGTGGAACACCTTCACGCGTTTGATTCATGCACCTTGAGGTTCTAGTATTGTTCATCAAGGTCGTCGTGTCAGGAGGGGGATGTCGTCCCTTAGCTTGTAGGTGTGTCTTGTTTGCATCGGGCTGGTAGTCATTCCTCCTTGTTGTTCTACGCATATTTTGCCCAATTTCCCTTGTACCATTGCATGGTGTCATAGTTCCCTATTGCCTAGACTATGTGCTTGCGTTCGTCATCAATGGTGTGGTTAAATTGTTGCCGTCATCGCCTTCTTGCCTAAAAAAAATAAAAAAATGCAGTTATGATTTGCTTAGTTGTAACGATCGGGACGCTACATTTATTTACAAAAAGAGTAGTTTCCTAGAGGACCCTACCACAAACTGAAGTATAAGAAAATTGGTCCTTGCAAGATTCTCATGAAAATTAACGACAATTCTTATGAGATTGATTTACCAAATGATCTCAGTATTTCCCCTATCTTTAATGTTTCTCACCTATATATCTTCCATGGGGACGATCTAGGTGATGGCAGTGCAGTGGAGGTGGATTGGCAACATGCCATTCTGAGCAAGAAAAATGAAAAGAGTGTGCATATTTTAGATAACAATATCCTTCATATTCGACAAGGCCAATACAACCGATATCTGGTCTAGTTGTAATGTGTAGCACCAACATAGAGTACATGGATTATAGAGGGGGACTTGTTGAACCTAGATCCCGTTAAGTGGAAACATTTTGAAGACAGTAACCTGCTGGAGCTCTGTTTTTTTCAACAAGAGAATAATGATGCAAGGATTTCCGAGGGTCATAACTTTTGAATTGGTTATATGTTCGGGTTTAAATTTAATAGGGATTTGTGTCTCGAATATTTCACTTCCATTTTGATCTCATCATTCATATTAGACATCATTTTGACACTTTCTGGTGCCAAATTCCTTCACATAAGGACTCAAATTGGGGTTTTAGTGTTTTTATGGGAATTTTTAAATTAGTAATTATCCATTATCTCTTATTTTTTTCACCTAATAAGAAAATATATTTGACAAATAGTGTCTCTCTAGTTAGATTTTCATTATTGGTCATTTTTAGAGTCATGCGAGAATTTTCTAAAATTAGTTGTTTTTGAAAATCTCAGATAGTAGTTATAAGGGGTTGAAATTCCATTGTAATATTTAGGATGGATAAGGAATACAAAAGAGTTATTTTCCATTCTCATGTGTTTTCATGGTTTTCAGATCTCGTGAATGAATCAGAGTTTATTGGCTGCATATTCTTATCTTGTTCAAGTACGAATGCCACTAGGTCCATTCTTCATCATTAAGTACCTGCCCAACCTTATTCAATATATATTTTTTCTTGATATATGATCATTCTTAGGATTAGACCATGAAACCAATCTATGATTGTAGAGCATGATGCCTATGCACAATGACACAAAATCTCATTAAATCTCATAAAAGAATTATTAAAAAGTGCCATTAGTGAGTATGCATGAGTGATGACCATTATATGCATGAGCACAATCACAATAATCTTGAAATTGAATATGCATAAAATCATGTTTGAAGTAGGTTCCACAAAATAATTATTGATGAGTAACTTAGCTCATGTCTACACAAGGAGGCAAATGGATTGTAATTTAAAGTCATACACTTGGATGGATTTTCAAAGTGACAAGAAACTAGTCATCATTCTCATTCATCATCAATACAACTCAAAAATATCATAAGTATAAGATGCATCTAGAAGGAATTTTGAAAAGAATATGAAAAGTAATGCTAAATTTAAAAAAATCATTGGGGTCCTCAAGTCTGCCAACTTGGGGTTGGTTGAGGCCTCAACTTGACCCAAGGAGATTATCACGTTCAATTTTATAGATAAAAGAGGGAGTATGGACCTTTTTAAGCATTTAATAAACAATGTGTCCATTGTTAATTGTATATTTCCTTGCTCATAGAAATATTTATTTAAATCTCTCAAAACCTCTAGAGAGTATGGAATAGGTATATATATATATATTTGTGTGTGGTTTTCGGTAGTTGAGAGGAGAAATTTTATAATCTTAGAGTAGGTTCAAATCTCATTTATGTCCATTGCTAATTGCCTATTTCCTTACTCATACAAATATTTCTTTAAATCTCTCAAAACCTTTAGAGAGTATGGAATAGGTATTTAAAAGTTATATATATATATATATATATATATATATATATATATATA
>JZKD02S0729853.1:73726-86734 GCA_000966675.3 Picea glauca | reverse complement strand
TAAATATTTTTGTTTACAATTAATTGTTATATAATATATATTATAGTATATTAGACTTTATTATGTTTAATTATTAAATTTTGAGTTGTATTAAAATTTATAATAAAATTAAAATCTTATATTTTTCCAACTATAATATGCAAATTAATAATTTAATTTGTGTAAATAATTACATGAATATATTTAATATAATAATGAAATTTTAATATTTATAAAAATTCTACTACAAAATAAATAAATAAATACATATATAAAATTAAATTGTTAATGAGATTATGTTTTATAAAAAAGAAAGACAAACTATTTATACATGAAATGTATAGAAAATATAGAATCAATAAAAAATTTCAAAAATATAACAATTATTATTAAAAAATAAAATAAAAAATTTGAAAAATGTAATTATTAAAATTAAAAAAAAATTACATTTACAAACAAAACATCATAATTCATAAACCAAACAATTATTTTGTAAATTTTCAATACAATAAATCATAAATCAAACAATTATTTTGAGAGTTTTCAATACAATAAACCATAAAAAAATCATAAATGCATATCCAAGAGGGTACCAAGAATTTTAAGGTGAAGTAAATGCGTGAGGAAATTTAGGAAATAATTCAAAATTCCACATTTTCCTAGAAACAAATATAAATCATAATATTATTAACATAATGATAAAAAATGATTAGTCCAAGTTACTTCTGGTATATATAAAGTGATAATGAGATTGAGGTTCAAATGAGATTGTTTATCTTCATATAGATTTTCTTATCATTATCAATAAAAATGTTTTATTGTTTCTTATATAAATTTAAGATCATTGAATTTACATTTTTAAGTGGTTTTCCTCACAATACTTTATAGATCTGAGTCTAAGTATTTTGTTTATAACCCAACGTCCTTTTATATTTTTTTTCTCTAATTCTCGGTTTCTTTTTCTCCTAATTTAAGGTAACAAAGTGTTCATGTCTTTTTAGATGTGGAGTTACGGTCTAACATTAAGTAGCAGAGGTTATAACTTAAATGATGACAAATCAATTATTTATCCGGATAAAAATCTGCAATGTTCTTAATTAATCCTGTATACACTACAATAATAAGTTTTAGTTTTCATAAAAAATGGTTTTTATGAAAATTTTTATGGTTTGGAATTTGTTGTTAAATATATTAAAATAAAGAAAATTGAAATATATTTTTAACCTAATTTTGTCCTTTTTTAGTGACATTTGGCATAAGAGCTGAAACCACCGTTGAGATTTGTGAGGTTTGCATACATGTTGAAATGGAGGTTGAAGTGTCCTTAAAGTGTCATACTAAATGAGGTGTCGCTTGACATGAATCTAGTTTTTAGTTGTTTCCTTGATTTTCATGTAATAGTGCTAATCATTTACTTCTCCATGCATATTTTGGCTATTCATGGATACATAAAACACAAATTAAGAAGAGGGTAATTGTGTAATTGTCATTTCCAAATTAAGAAGAAGACTACAAATTAAGAAGAACAAGACATAAATTAAGAAGACTACAAATTAAGAAGAATAAGACACAAATTAAGAAGACTACAAAAAGTTGCATTTAGTGGTTAAATTTTTAAATTGTGACTACGGAGGCTAATGGATATCATGTTGTCCTTGACCTCATCAAATCACATGTGAAAGAATTGAAGGAAATTGTTCGTATACATAATTTTATTTTATGACCCGGAGCACTATGGATTGTGTCCTTGAATGACTTTAACGTGTGATTTGCAATTCACAATAAAAGTCAAATAGAACCTAGGTTCAATGAGTTATCATTTTCATGTCATTGCTTCATTAGAATAGTGTTTGGGATATTTTGTCATGTGTTTTTCCCTACCATCTAATTGTTTCTTTTTTCATTTATATCAGTAAGGTTTTTCCAAGTGAAAGGCATTTCAGAACTTGTAGTCCACAATTAACTCTGTACATCGCAACCTCAAAAGAATATGGAAAATATCTTGTTTTTAGGATTATCAAAATAAACTTATAGGACATGATACAAAGATATTATGATGTTATTATGTCCCTCCATTAGAAGGGACATTATGTTTTGGGCCATTTCAATTATTATAGTGCACAATTTTCAAGGTGTTATATGATGGTTTATGGTAAAGTTTAATTTCCTCACATTTGCATTAGGTATGAGAGCCAAGGGGTGGAGGCGGGTTGTTTTTATGCCATTAATGTTGTGCGTTAATGCTCTAGGTTCATATCTGTGTTCATGTTTTCTCTAAAATGGTGATCGGGGTTCCTTACAATAGGGGGGAACACACAACATAGGGAGAAGAGCCACTGGTTGGTGTTATAATTCAAGATTGATGGTCAAGCTATCTCTATTACTTCCCTTATGGCCTTATGGTTCATTCCTTTGTTCTTTGACAGTCAACTCGGTTTGTTCTGTATGGCTTATTGAGGAGATTTGTGGTCATCACACTGTAGCTATAGGGATTTCTAGAGATGGACTTGATTTTTCATGCACGTATAGAGCTATTTGTAACAATGCTTCACTAGGACATGCCACGAGCTCTAAAGGACAAGTATGGGGTATTTCACAGCAAAAAAGGGCTACCTTTGTTTCTTGCAAGAGAGTCCACCATCATCATCACTCTCTCGAACATAAGAGGATTTGAAAAAAAAATGAGGTACGCAAAAGAACACGAACAATGAACATGCTTTTTCTCAAATCCAATGCTTATTAAAGCTCTCTGCTCACCCTATGAAGATGAGAAAATCATCAATTATATCACAAAGAATGACCTTCCGAGATGGTCCTGGAGAGATCTCGCCAATAAGGCTAGTAATTAATTAAACATCAACTTCCACCCTCATTTAAAACTAGATGACATATGTTTGGAAGAAACTAGGTGGTATATGATACAACCGACCACACTCCTCGGAGCACGACCTCTCTCCTCGGGACCTTCTTTCTCCTCAGCCCAAAGAACTCAAAGGTTCTTCTGATTCCCTATCGGGAATCTTTCTCACCCACAGATTCTCTTCATCGCGACCCTCTCTTCTTTACTTTCGGAGGATCGGAACTCACGACTTCACGATTCCAACAGTTGAGCAATACACTCTCGGATTCTCGAGACTCGAGGCCTTAGTCTACGTCGACTTCCTCTTCCTTCTATCGAGACTTCAGCTCTATCGCGACTTCGCTACTCGCAATAACAGGCTCTCGATTTTCCAACTCTTGATATGTGAAGCGCCGAAACACCGATACGATCCTGTTGCGCTTTCGCTACTCGCCACCTCGTGTCCTCCTGACTTGGAGTACCCGGTACTTGGGCTCTCGCTCTGCGAACTTTCAAGTTCGCGAGGTCTCTCGATCTATGACACCTGTCTTCCACTCACTCCTGTGGTCCCACACACTACCCTTTGGTTGTCGGGGTATTGCATCTCGCAATATCGTGATTCTCGTTGCCAAATATTCGGCTCTTATCTTACGAGATCCCGATAGGCGATCTCGCGAATAACCCAATGACCCTGGCTGACTTGGATCAATGGTTCTGCTTTCCCCTGAGCTTTAAAATTCCCTTACGCTTGTACAATAACCTCCTCGTAACTCCATCAGATCCAACGGCCCACGAAACTTCGCGACTTCTCCTCGGAGAATTTCGACCGTCCGTTTCTTCCCTTGAGAAATCCACGAAATAAAGAAGTATCTCTCCACGAGACTTGTTCACCTACGGGCGAGTCTTCGACGCCTGCTCGAATGCTTCAATTCACAACCTCTCTGTCCAATCCTTCGACGAATTTGAAGGCCTACTCCTCCTGAGCTTGTTCTCGACTTCTTAAGTCCTTTTGAGAACTTCTTGCGTGCACTCCTTGTGGAAAATCTTCAACAACTTCTAAGTGTTGGAGTCGTTCGACTCTGTGTACCCCTGCAACAGTAGTCCTTCGATACTTCTAGTCAAAATCACAATTCCGAGACTTAGCTTGGCCTGCGCACTCCTTGCACGGCGCTGTGCCTATTTGCACCTTCGAAGAAATGAGAACAAGAGTTATCTCTAATTGAACCCTTCTGTCGACGCACTCCTTGCGGACAAATTCGACTGCACTACTTGCAGCAATCCTCAGGCTCAATTAGAGAAACGATTGAAACTCATTTACTCACCCTCTCAGATTTCAATTCAACCATGAAATCACATACACAACATATAAAAGAAAATGTATGATAGGAAGCTAATATTCATGAGCATAACATCAACACACAAAGAGTAGACACATAACCATGGATTTGAATCAAATCTTTCTTCTATTAATTCAATATCTGTACATGGGTGTTCTTTTTCACAGCTCTCTGCTTTCTCTTCTCTTCTTGAATGTGAATACTAATGTGCTCAGACTAATGTTACAATGTACAAAGGAGGCTGTCTATATCTGTTTTCCCTCTCAGACTCTAAGATATCAAATCTAGAATTAAATTCCTATCTACCAGCATTAAGTCTATTAAATGTCGACTATCTACCTAAGGACGAGAGCTATCCGCTCAAGGTCCATTACAATATACAAAGTGCGCCTTCATAAATGACTCAGTTAAGATTTGCACAACACTCCCAAAGCATTTTCAAAATTTTGTGTTGGCTTGTCCAACTGTCTTCTGCTCCACGTTGGCTCGCTTGATGTGCTGGCAATGCTCCTGCATCATACTCCTCGGCTTGAAAACTTTCATGGTCTCCTGTCCATGAGCTCCTGCACGATCTGTCCATGCTTCTGTATCTCCGCTTCAGTCTCCCAGCTAGCATCCTCCACTGGGTGATTCTTCAACTTGACCAGATACTCAAAGTACTACTTTCGTCTGGTCTTTCTACCCACTCTCTTGTCCAGTATGCACTCCATCTATGGCTTCTCTACTATCGACATCTTCTTCTCCCACTGGATGATTGGTTGCTCAGTTGCAGTCTCTGCTTTTCCAGCCCTGTATGGGTATAAATCTGCGATGTTGAATATCGGAGATATCCCAATTCCATTCGACAACTCGATTTCATAAGCATTTTCTTTGAATTTTCTCAAGACCTTGCATGGTCCGATTTTCTTCATTTTCAGCTTATTGTATGTTCCCCTTGGGAACCTTTCCTTCCTCAAATGTGCAAGAACTAGATCACCAACTTCAAAATGAAGTTGTCTCCGATGTTGATCTGTTCTGTGCTTATATTCCTGATTTGAATCTTGCAGTCGTTGCTTCACTCTGCTGTGAAGTTCCTTCATCGCCTCAACGAACTTTTCTGCACTAGCGCTGCTAGTTACAGTTTCTTCTGAATCTCGCAATTCAGAAACTCGTCTCGGTTGCATTCCATATACAACCTGAAATGGACTTTTCCCTGTGCTCATGTTCAGTGAATCATTGTATGCAAACTCTGCCTGTGCCAATATGTTATCCCAGCTGCTATGGTGCTCTGTCACCAAGCTCCTCAGCAAATCTCCCAAACTCCTGTTGACCACCTCTGTCTGCCCATCCGTTTGAGGATGATAGGAAGAACTAAACACCAAGTTAGTTCCTAGATTCTTCCATAACGTCCTCCAAAAATGCCCTATGAGTTCGGTATCCCTGTCTGAAACTATGCTTTTCGGCAATCCATGAAGTCGAATGACCTCCTTGAAAAATAGATTTGAGATGTGAGTCGCATCGCTGGTCTTCTGGCATGGAATGAAATGTGCCATCTTTGAAAACCTGTCCAGCACCACAAAGATGGAATAAACACCTCTTTGTGTCCTCGGCAAATCCAATACAAAATCCATGCTAATCGCCTCCCATGGCCTCTCTGGTATGGGCAATGGCTGATAAAAACCTGCATTCTGCTTTCTCCCCTTCGAATGCTGGCAAACTTGACATTTGTCAACAAATCGCTTGACCTCTTCTCGCATCCCCGACCAAAAATATGATTCGCTCAGCTTTGCGAATGTTTTGTCATGGCCAAAATGTCCTGCTAATCCACCATTATGCTTCTCCTTTAATAGGTTCTCCCTCATGGAGCATTTTGGAATACACAGTTGATTACCTATGAACAACAATCCCTCCTGGATCATGTAATCTATGCAAGGGCTCTGATCTCTGAGAACTGGATTCTCAGCTGTTTCATACGCCTCTCCAAAATTTGTATCTTCTGCATACATGTCCATGAGATTTTCAAAACCCAATGTTTTGACTCGGAACTCCTGCAGCAACAAACATTTCCTTCTCAAAGCATCAGCCACTTTGTTAGCAGTACCCGAAATATGCTTAATCACAAATGTGAAATTCTGCATATACTCTACCCATTTTGCATGTTTCTGATTCAACTTCTCCTGTTGAGTCACAAATTGCAATGCATGATTATCATTGTACAAAACAAATTCTTTTGGGATCAAGTAATGTCTCCACTTCTTCAACGTCTGTATGATAGCATAGAATTCCTTATCATATGTGGAGTATTTCAGCTTCGCCTCATCCAGCTTCTCGCTGAAATATGCAACCGACCTGTCTTCCTGACTCAAGACCGCTCTGATGGAAAACTCGCTTGTGTCACATTTCACCTGAAATTTATTATGGAAATCCGACAACACCAACACTGGTTGCTCCGTGATCTTCCGCTTCAACAGATTGAATCTTTTCTTAGCCTCTGTTTTCCAATGAAAAGACTTATATTTCTTTTTGACTGTGTCCATCATCGCTGCGCTAATCCCACTGAAATTCCTGATGAATTTGCGGTAGAAACTAGCCAAACCATGGAAACTCCTCACCTCGAAAATATTTCTCGGTGATGGCCAATTCTTGATCACTTCTACTTTATCCGGATCCATCCTCAATTCATTCGCCGAAATAACAAAACCCAAGTAAATGAGTTTTGTCTTCATAAATGAGCACTTCTTCATGTTGATCAACAACTTCTCCTGCTGTAGTTTCCTCATCACAATGGCCAAATTCTTCAGATGTTCAGCCTCTGATTTACTATAAATCAGTATGTCATCCAAGTACACAATGACAAACTTCCCGATGAACCCCCTCAGGACTTCATTCATCAATCTCATAAAAGTACTTGGTGCATTTGTCAAACCAAACGACATGACTAGCCACTCATAGAATCCTTCGTTGGTTTTGAAGGCTATTTTGAACTCATCTCCTTCCCTCATGTGAATTTGATGATATCCACTTTTCAGATCTATCTTTGAAAAGAATTTTCCCCTGCTCAGGCAATCCATCAGATCATCCATTCTCGGCAGTGGAAATCTGTACCTGATGGTTATCTTATTGATCGCCCTTGAGTCGGTACACATTATCCATCCTCCATCTTTCTTTGGGTTGAGTACTATTGGAACAGCACACAGACTCAAGCTTTCCTCGACCAATCCTTTGTCCAGCAACTCCTGGACCTGCTTCTTGACCTCCTCATTATCTTGCAGCATCAACCTGTACGCAACTTTGTTTGGCAAAATTTCTCCTAGTATGAGGTCTATATGGTGACTCACACTCCTCATTGGTGGAAACAAACGAGGAAATTCGTCCACCATGATGTCAGCGAACTCTTCCAGCAGTTCCCGAATATTATCTGGTAAATCATCCACTCTTGTTCTAGACAGAACAATCCTCGGTTTTCTGACCACAAAGAATTGTGGATCTTCCTTCTTCTCCATCTCTGTAAGAAGCTCCTTCCCACTCATGAGAAGTATTGTGTTTCTCACTTCCGGTTTCACTTCCCTATCCTTTATCGGAAGCAACCTGTGTGTCCTCCCATCCTTCTCTAAAGTATATGTGTTCATTCTCCCATCATGAACCACATTTATGTCATATTGCCATGGTCTACCTAGCAATAAATGACATACATCTATGGGAATAACATCACAGAGTACTTTATCATTATATCCACCTATCTTGAATTCAACTAAACATTGTTTAGTGACACTCACCTGATGTCCCTTATGTAGCCATGAAACTTTATATAGACTCAGGTGATCAATTGTGTCCAGCTCCAATTTCTCTACCATCTCGGTCGAAACGAGATTATCTGTGCTACCGCTATCCACGATAACCTTGCATACCCAATCCTTGGTCTTGCAAGCTATTCTGAATAGTCTAGTCCTTTGAGCTGAGATTTCCACTTCCTTCTTCGGGGTCAGAAGGAATTTATGCATCACAAGCAATCTTCCACCTTCTGTGTCTTTAGTCTCAACATCTCGCTTCTGCGCTTCTGTGATGTGAGCTTCCCCGATGTCCTTCTTTTTCTCTGGACACTCAAATGACCTGTGCCCATTCTTTCCACATGTAAAACATGTGATAACTCCACCTCGGCCTCTTCCTCTTCCTCTAGTATGAGGAAAAGTATTTGTGTCAGCATAATCTCCCTTCTGCTCTGTATGCTCCCCACTCTGTTCAACATGTGGCCCTTTCTGTGAGGTTCTACCTCTCTCAACTTTACCCTGAGGTTTCTGCCATTCCTCCTTGGGATTCTGGTATTTATCCTGGGCAACTGCCTTGCCTCTGGGCTGACTCCTGCCTCGCCCTCGTTGGCCTTGCTTTCGGCTCAGCTTCTCCTCGGCTTTCAGAGCCATCTGATAAGCATCCTCCACCGTCCTGATGGTAACCATGCTTAATTCATCCTGAATGTCGTATCTTAGACCATTCATATATCTGGCAACCTTTTCATCATCTCTCTCCCGATGACCTTCTCTGATGTTCAGTCGATAGAATTATTCAGTGTATTCTTTCACTGTCATCAGTTTATGTCTCAGGTTCTGCATCCACCTGAACAGAGTAATTTGATAGTCTCTTGGGATGAACTTTGCCTTCATCTTCGCAATCATCCAATCCAAACTCTTAATCTTCTTCTTTCCTTTGCAGCGTCTGTCAGCTTGTAGCTCATCCCACCATAATGCTGCATGTCCTTTCAAGCGCGTGACAGCATGCCTGACCTTCTTATCCTCTTCGATATCTTCATAGTCGAAGTAGCTATCAAGAGCTCTAATCCAGTCTAGCAACTCTTCTGCATCCAATTTTCCCTCATAGTCTGGGATGTCCATCTTCGCTTTCGCACCCATCCTGGCGATAGCTTTAATTAATCGCTCAGTTGATGCATCTTCGGCTGCAACTTCTTCTTCTCGTTCATCCTCAACTTCATCCTGTGAATCACTGAAATCCCCCGCACTAACTGTGCGTCTTTGAGCTGTCGCCATCTCTTCAAGTCTTGCTCGAAGATCTCTGATCTGCCTCTCCATTTATGGATTTCCTACTGGCCTGCCTCTTCTTCGTACCTCCCTGTCCTCTGGATTAGGCAACTGTCTTTCTCTTCTGGGCGGCATGGTGAATTTCTTCTTCTCTGCTACAAAAAGCAAAGAGATATTCCTGCTCTTATACCACTTGATACAGCCAACCGCACTCCTCGGAGCACAACTGCTCCCCTAAGGACCTTCTTTCTCCTCGGCCCGAAGAACTCAAAGGTTCTTCTGATTCCCTATCGGGAATATTTCTCACCCACAGATTTTCTTCATCGCGACCCTCTCTTCTTTACTTTCAAAGGATCTAAACTCGCGACTTCGCGATTCCAATAGTTGAGCACTACACTCTCGGATTCCCGAGACCCGATGCCTTAGTCTACGCCGACTTCCTCTTCCTTATATCGGGACTTCGTCTCTATCGCGACTTCGTTACTCGCAATACCAAGATCTTGGTTTTCCAACTCCCGATATGAGAAGCACCGAAACGCTGATATGATCCTGTCGCTCTTTCGCTACTCGCCACCTCATGTCCTCGTGACTTGGAGTACCCAGTACTTGGGCTCTCGCTTTGCAAACTTCCGAGTTCATGAGGTCTCTCGATCTCTGACACCTTTCTTACACTCACTCCTGCGGTCCCACACACTACCCTTTGGTTGTCGGGGTATCACGTCTCGCAATATCAGGATTCCCGTTGCCAAATCTTCGACTCTTATCTTACAAGATCTTGATAGGCGATCTCACGAATAACCCAATGACCCTGACTGACTTGGATCAACGGTTATGCTTTCTCCTGAGATTTAAAATTCCCTTACGCTTTTACAGTAACCTCCTCGTAACTCCGTGAGATCCAATGACCCACGGAACTTCGTGACATCTCCTCGGAGAATTTCGACCGTCCATTTCTTCCCTTGAGAAATCCACGAAATAAAGAAGTGTCTCTCCACGAGACTCGTTCACCTGCGCGCGAGTCTTCGACGCCTACTCGAACGCTTCGATGCACAACCTCTCTGTGCAATCCTTTGACGAATTCGAAGTCCCACTCCTCCTGATCTTTTTCTCGACTTCTCAAGTCCTTTTGAGAACTTCTTGCGCGCACTCCTTGCGGCAAATCTTCAACAACTTCTAAGTGTTGGAGTCGTTCGACTCTGCGCACCCCTGTAGCAGCAGTCCTTCGATACTTCTACTCAAAATCGCAATTCCAAGACTTAGCTTGGCCTGCGCACTCCTTGCATGGCGATGTGCCTATCTGCACCTTCGAAGAAATGAGAACAAGAGTTATCTCTAATTGAACCCTTCTGTCAACGCACTCCTTGTGGACAAATTCGACTGCACTCCTTGCAGGAATCCTCAGGCTCAATTAGAGAAACAATTGAAACTCATTTACTCACCCTCTCAGATTTCAATTCAACCATGAAATCACATACACAGCATATAAAAGAAAATGTATGATAGGAAGCTAATATTCATGAGCATAACATCAACACAAAGGGAATAGACACATAACCATGGATTTGAATCAAAGCTTTCTTCTATTAATTCAATATCTGTACATGGGTGTTCTCTTTCACAACTCTCTGCTTGCTCTTCTCTTCTTGAATGCGAATACTAATGTGCTCAGACTAATGTTACAATGTACAAAGGAGGGTGTCTATATCCGTTTTCCCTCTCAGACTCTAAGCTATCAAATCTAGAATTAAATTCCTATCTACCAGCATTAAGTCTATTAAATTCCGACTATCTACCTGAGGACGAGAGCTATCCGCTCAAGGTCCATTATAATATACAAAGTACGCCTTCATAAATGACTCATTTAAGATTTACGCAACACTCCCAAAGCATTTTCAAAATTTTGTGTTGGCTTGTCCAGCTGTCTTTCACTCCACGCTGGCTCCCTTGATGTGTTGGCGATGCTCTTGCATCAGTATACAATCAAGGTGGGGAAAGTGTACATGTGGGCATATCTCTTGTATATTTCCATTAAATAAATAAGAATGTTACATATCTATGCTATGTGAGATGCAAAGCTTTAGACACAACTAAATCAAGGTTAATATAAATATATTTGTTGAGTTTTCTAGCTAATATGTATTAATTAGTTGATCTATTGTTATTGCTTAAAAGTAGATCCATTATAACTTGGCTTTGTCCAAACAACCCCCAATTCATGGATGTATAGCACTTCTTGATGCAATAAAATAACAACAACGTTTGTGCACATTTCTAGGTTATTTTCTTTCTGTGTAATATAGTTATGTTTAGTTGGGGTTAAGATGAAACTAGAATATATTATCATATTGAATCCAATGAAATGAACATACGGGTTTGGAAATATGCAGAAAGAGTTGCAGGATAAGATGAATTAATTACCTGTGAACTGGTCTTAAACATGTTTCAATTTCACCCCAAGAGGAGTAATTGATCACACATTTACAATCCATTCTCGGTAACAAGTTTCTTTTTTTTCTCCATTCTCACAACTTTCCTCCACTTTCCTCTATTCTGTGACATTCCTTGTAGAAATTTTTCTATCACAAGAGAATCTACTTGGCATTCCATTAAATCTCAGATGTTTTATGTAGTAATCATTCTATCACATGAGAATATTCTCGTTCATCAATTAACTCCATGATATTTTCAGTAGTAATTGTTCTGAAAGTCCACTGACTTATCCATTAACTATGTGACATTTTTGGTTCCTAGTAAGCCCATTAACTTGGCAAATGAATGGTGCAAGTGGTCTCAAATTCCTTCCAATTTTCTAGGACATAGAGACAACGAGATTAAGAATTATTGGAACTCTTGCATCAAGAATTTTTTTGTGCATTTCAATTATTTTTAGTCCATGGTTTTCAAGGCATTAAAAGTTGGTTTAGGGTGAAGTTCTATTTCTTGACATTAGCATTGGGTTTTTATTGGGTACGGGAGCCAGCGGGTGGCATCAAGATGTCATCACACCCATTAATGTTGTGCATTAATTCTCTAGGTTCATCATAACATGTGGTAGAGGGGTTCCTCACAACACGAAGGTGGAGTATGTCGTGGTTAGTTTCTTTGTCGGTCACACAGATAGGTGGAGTATGACATGTTTAGTTTCTTTTACAGTCACACAGATAGGTGGAGTATATCATTTTCAGTTTCATTTCCTGTCACTTTTGTATATTAATATTGATTCCTGGTTTACCCTCAAGTTCACTACTGATTTGATGTGCAATCATTTTCATTTTCTTTACCATTTTTTTTATAAGATACTTCACATAATCACTATGAGATGAAGTTGGTGGAGGTTTCTATTTTATGAAATTAGACTAGGAATTACGCCTAATGAGACAACCCAATTGCACCACTGAAACTGTATCTATAAGGGTTTCAAACTCTCGAGGTTATTTTCTCTATCTTCTATGAGACCTATGAGACAGTCATGGAATCCCTTTTGTTTCATGGAATTCTGCAACTTTCTTAACTGTAATAGGTCATGGATGGACTCAAATATGGAAACCATGGACTTATGTTCAACCTCATGGATGGGAATTGTATTTGAATTGATATACTCTTTCTCGATTGTCATGTTCATGAATTCATTAATAATTTTTAACCATGTTCTTTGATCTATGCAGACAGTGGGATATGATTTATATAGTAATCAAATGTTCAATTTTTTACAAAAAAAAAATATATATAATAATTAATAATAATTTTGTGTACAAAATCAAATATTCAAAATCGAGATGGTGTACCAACTCTTTATTGAAATCGAAGATAAATTATATATATATATATATATATATATATATAT
>JZKD02S0729853.1:48605-61208 GCA_000966675.3 Picea glauca | reverse complement strand
AGAAAATGTTTCCCATAGTGGCAAGAATCCACCATCAAAATCAACAAATAATAATGTCAAAATATTTCCCTCAACAAGTAGATTAAATTGCACTATTAGATCATTAAATTCCATGACGAATTAGTTAATATCAAAGACTGTAAATATGACTTTATTGCAACCCTAATTGTTGTAACTATAAATTTATTATAACACTAAGAATCACTTAGGAAAAAAAGATGCCCTTAGCCAAGAGAATATCTAGGAACATGTAGAATCCAATCCAAACTTTATCAATTTCAATCCCTTAATTTTCACGTTTATCAATGCAATGATTTACATTCTCCAATGTGATTAGTGACTTGTTATTAGGTGAATGAAGTCTCTTTATTGAAGAATAGGTTAATAAAAAAAGAATAGAGGATAATTATTGAGAGCTAAACTGATGCAAACCCACCACCCTCACTTGGGGCCCGCACAACCTCCCGGTCTAGGATCGTCCAAATTTTGGAGATGCATCATCTCTTGAGCTCCTGCTGAGCCGCCAAAGTCAAACATAGGGCATTTGTATTCCACGTGCAGGTCCAAATATAAAACTTGATTGCTCTTTTCTTGAGTCCCTTCACCTTTAAAACTCAAATTTTCACTCTGTCCCCTTTCGCTTCCGATGGAGCCGAGATGTGAACATGGTTCAAAACTAGGCACCAAACACAATGTGCCATTTTGGAACCCTAATTCACGAGCGAAGTCCCACAAGGGACCATGGGCCAAAATTGTGGGATAATTTTCTTATTCCCAAAAAATTAAGGACATCGAAGCTCTGGGCTCTAGGAATTTCCACTAGACTCCACGACATTCCTCTCGAACACCGAAATGGTGGAACGCCAAAATATATCACCAATCAACAACTCACAAGTCCCACTCAAATCCATGATGGGAAATGACCTCAGAAATTCTCTCTTCGACGACTTCATCTGCTCCAACACCTTATATCAATGATGTGCTGAACTCCGAATCAGATTGGGCGGCTTCTGTACCACACTTGATCGATGGTATATACCTGCTTTGTGGCTACAGGCTTCAATTCTTTTATTTCTTAGCTATCGCTTCTCCCTAAACATGTGAACTCCAAACTTCTAGAGCATTCGTGGATCCAACAGTTCTCGATACTCAGTAAATTGATGACTGAGATTATCTACGTGACTCTGGGCTTTGGGAGTTCCCCAATGATGATACATACAAACCTATGAAGTACCAAATCTTCGAACTGACTTGGAGGCGCGATCTATGGTCAACTCATCGCCACAAATGGATGGTTGTGATGACCTCCAGCCTTCGGGCCTTCACAAATTTTCCAACC
This sequence comes from Picea glauca, assembly GCA_000966675.3. Lineage (NCBI taxonomy): Eukaryota > Viridiplantae > Streptophyta > Pinopsida > Pinales > Pinaceae > Picea > Picea glauca. The sequence continues at coordinate 59,869 of JZKD02S0729853.1, read as the reverse complement.
ATGCACCTTGTTTCCTTCCAGAGTACTGGAACTCCAGATTGCGAGATCTCCTACAGTGTGTGGTCCCCCAATAAATGATCAATATGTACTCTAATTACCAGGCCTTCAGTAGTTCTTTCATCAATGCACCTTGTTTCCTCCTGAACTATGAAATAGTGGAGTTCAGATCCAGGCTCCATGTGTCCTCTACAACCAACGGACATGATTGGATTCTGTCTTCAAGCTTCAGGTCGGTTGAAGACACTGGACTTCCAATCTCCCAAACTTGGGTCTCCTAGACTACATGATCCACTGACGTGTGTTCCACCTAATCGAAACTCCAGTTTAACTCTAGTTCCGAAGACTCTAAGATCTCTCAAATCAACTCCTCATGATTCCTTCTGAGTGTTGGTTCTCTGGACCTCTTCCAATATTCTGCCACATGACCTTTCCCAACCGATGGATTGGATCTACTCTAGGCTCTGGGACTTCGGGAGTTTCTGACCCAAAGTAACTTTCACCAACGATCGTTAGGAGTGTCGGTCTTTCGAACTACTGTCAATATACTGACACGTGGCCCTTACGCTAATATTCAGTATCTTCTCCAGCCTTCGGAGCTTCGGGAGTCTTCAACTCTAGACACTTTTCACCTCCTCCCTTTCGAACTATTATATTTTTTAATATCTCTGATCTATTGACTCGTGGCCAAAATTCCAAGGGTAAAGATGTACTTCGCTCTTCGACGCTTCAAATAACTTTCCTCCCTTAGAATCTACACACTAATTCCTCCAAAGTTTTATACCTCCATCCTTCAGGATCCATTGACAAGTGTCCCGGTTGATGGATTGTCCCGATTGATTTCAGAATTTGGGACTTTGGGAGACTCGTCTCCTCTACGCCTAAATACAAAAAAGATCTGAATTTCTGAAGTCCAAAGGACTTTTAGGATTAAAACATGAGCTACTCACCTAGATCCAATGACTAGCTATCCTTGCACTCATATCCAATGGCTAGGATCTATTCTCCTTTCATGAGATCTCCTCCTCCTGTATGGACTGAATTTTGATGGTCTAGATATGTTCCTGTGGCCGATCTAATGGTTTTTTAAGCTCCTCCTCCTGTCTTCTATGCTTTCCTTCTGCATAAAATATTTCTCTAAATTTTTCAAAGGCTTGACCTTTGATCTCTCTTCGGCAAGCGTGTCTCCTTGGAATGCACTGTACATCATGAGCTTTCAAATTCTTCGAGGTTTTTGAAGGGACCACTTCTTCTTTGAGCTCAAAACAACTTGGACTTCAAAGGGTTCAGTCACTTTGTTTCTTCCTCTTCCTAAAAAATGAGTGTAAAAAGGTTCTTCCCTCGCACTCCTTGTGTCGTTCCTCAGAGTTTTAAACAAATTTGATATGTCTTCCCTTCTCATATTTAAACTTCTTCTGGTGTGGCCACCTGGCACACTCTTCTCTGAACTCAAAAAAGAGTTCAAGTGCACTCCTTATACTGGCTTCAAATTGTTTGTCACTAACTTTGGTGTGCACTCCTTACACAATCCTAAGAGCCTAGAACAATTAGAAAACCATAGATAGAGAATTTATATCTAATTACTGCAAGGAGAAAACTTCTCGTACTCATAACATTCATGTAAAAAAACACTAAACACATTCATAAAAAAATATTCATTCATTCAGAGTATATACACATAAACTCATATGTAGGAAAAATCGCTCTTTGTATTATTATCTGAATGTCATTTACATTGTCTACACAGATGGATTACAACAAAGTCGCATCCCTTTCTCCTATCCTCTTTTCAGCTCCCTAATGCTCTCTCCACACTAAATATCTCCTTCCCATCTAACTAACTAAATTTTTATACAATGATCTTTTACAAAGGAGGGGCTTCTCGCACCTTCCTCTATCTACCTCATTAAATTACAATCAATGGACATTTTGTCCAAATCATTCCTAAATATACTCGATTGTCAGCCATTTAAGGTGACACTACACATTAAAAGAAAGCGCCTATACAAATACAATGACTGGACTTATCTTGAGCCTTCATACTTAATTTACATTTAAGTTGCATTAAAAATTTTAATTCAGGTTCAAAATGAGAGGGCTGGCACCTCTCTTCCCTTGGAATTTGTTCCTCTAGGTGCATTGATCTATTGTATTTCTTGTGAGCTATTGAGGTGGAGATATGCTCCTACATCATACTCCCATGCTGAAAAAACGATGATCTCCTGCTCATGGCTTCTCTATTGTTGTCGTTGAGATCCTCTAGGATCCCATACTCCACTTTGGAGTTTCCCATCTACTCCTTTACCTTGTTGTTGTTGTTGTTGTTATCCTGCTGCTACAACAAAATCTTCTCTCATCAGTGTCCCCTTGTTGTTGGTTGCCTCCTTTGTTGATTCCAGCATCATCCTTCTTATTTCTTCAATCTCCTTGTCCAGTTGATCCACTGGATGACTCTTCTTCTCCTGCAGCTTACTCTTCTGCAACTCCTCTTCTTCATTCAATCCCATCTTAACCTGTTGGATGCACTGACTTTGTGTTCTTACCCTTTTCTGTAGGGCTTCTAGATCTTCACACAGATCACCAAAATCCATGCTCTCTGCTTCTCTCTCCTCTACTACAGTTTCCAATTCTGCAGTCACTCCATGTTCATATCCATTGCTAAAATGTATGATAATTTCCACTTAATGCTCTTCTTTTCTCCTCTCTTGAGAAGATTTCAATGTCATCTCAATCTCCTCTTTCTCTACGACAGTCTTCGTTGTTGGATTTCCCTCTTTCGTTGCACCTGCAACACACAAATTGTTAATTTTAAAAATATTTGGCCCCATGGCCTCTTTTTCTAATGCCTATTGCATCACCTCCGCTCATGCAGTACATGTATTGACCTCTGCTAGGATACTTGGCAGGAATATCCCAATTTCCCCAACCATCAGAATAAATTTTTGATCCTCCTCCTCTGTCAGTGTTCCTAGCTGATCCAAAATCACCTCTGAGTTTATGAGACTCTCATACAGTCTCACCTCATTCTCCTTGCCCACCCGGTAACCTGAGGTTTCACCCCTTCTCACCAGAAGAGGATGAGATGCTTCTCTTGTATCTCATCAACAACGACACATGCTCATCGGGATTGTCCTAGACCTTTGTCACCAAGAAGGATTGTAATCTCCCTAACCTTGATTCTTTATATATATTCAACTATAGAGTAGTTTATAATATGATTTTTTTGGGGTGATTGAGTAGTATCATTTCAGATGTAATAATATCAGTGTTATAATTCTATATACATTATTTTTTTTCATAAGATGACAAAACTTATTATAATTTAATTGTCAAGTATAATAAAAGATTAGTATAGGATATATTATTTATAGGAAGAGCATATCCTCCTTTAAATGTTGGGGTTTACTTTCACTTTCTTATGGAAAATTTTCTTAATGGATTTACTCGAACAAGTAGCCATCCCTTCCTCCCTGAAATAGAATTCTTCCTTTCCTTAATTTGGAATATGTACATGCTTTTGAGAAATCCTGTATAGCATATCCTCTGTGAGTACAACCATTATTGGCTACTATTGGCAAATGTTGACTCATCACAATTATTGAAGGAAAACTATGTCCCCTGAAGTAACCAGTGGTCCTTAAGTGGAAGATTTCAACTCTTCTAGATGCCTCTAGATCTTGGGCAGAGGAAAACTAGCTCTTAGCATATGAGATGCAGTTTTAGGTCTTACTCCAAAACCTTTCATATCTTATGTGATGACTCCCATTATTGATTGTTATCCGCAAATGTTGGTCACAGTTATTTCATAAATATTGAGTCATCACAGTTATTCAAGAAAAGCTATTGGTTCTTAAGGGGAATATTTCCACTCTTTTAGATGCTTCTGAATCTTTGGGTAGAGGTATTCATTTATATTAGTTAAATAAATAAATACAGATATAAATGAAGAGAGAATAATAATAATTTTTTTGTGTAAATATAAGTATCTCTAAGTATATATAAATTTGAATTTCCTAATTATTTCCATTATATAACAATTTTTATATTAAATATATATATTAAATCTTTCTTATTGATATATAGAATTATTTTTACTTTTATTTAAATTTATATTATAAAAGACATAAACAATAAAATATTTTTACAAAATTGATTTTGTGAAATTTATATTTATGTGTTTTCTCCTAGGATGTCACAAGTTCAACTCTAGAGTGGGTAGGGTATGTATACCTCCTTAGACTTTACCTTTCAAACAGTTTGGCTGAGGGAGGTCCCTTACCTCACAAATAAGGGGGTCTCATACAAGGATTTTGTATGGCAGTTGTAACACACCCATGATAGGGCATAAATATATATAAAAAAATCCTCAATTAGTCGAATCCTCCATCCATGGTCTCTAATCTCGGTCAATGGACCTTCAAAATTCCCGAGCTGAAGAATCTCTTCGGTTCACTACTAGAATCTATAAGAAATCGATCCACGGGTCTTTGCGTGACTTCACCCATGCAAACTAGCACCAAGTGCAAGCTTCCTCCATGTGACCACCGGCTCTTACCACGTGCCTATCCAAAAGGTGCTTGGTGAGATCATACCTCGATTGTTTTTCTCTGGGCCAAACTCGATACTCTCAATTTATGATTTCCTGATCGGAGAATCCTCTAGGCTCTAGCTCCTCTTGCTAGGATCCTTCGATTGAGACCTTGGGCGATAACCTGGGGCCCAAATTCCAAGTACTTCAAGACTTCATGTTTCGCATATCCTGAGGGAAGTTCAGTTATCCTCTCTAAAGTGTGATATGTGAACTCCCTCTAAGACCCAATCTATGGTCCACACTCTCCCTTCAATCAATGGTTGTGATCAAATCGCGAGTTCACGTCTCAGGTATTTGGATGTGAGTCCACCTTGACTCTTCTGATCCCTGATCTTCCAATAGAGTTAGATCAATAGTCCATGGTATTTTGTGATCCTATGGTCCAGATCAACTCGCGAGTCCGAATATCGTGAGTTCTTATGATTCTGCCTTTGAATTTCCTGATTTTGGAGTCAATGAAATGTTGATCACCTGCCACGTGTTCTATCCCAACGGACAACTAGGATTGTTGCGCCTCCCAGCTCCTTGAGTATTCTCCTCTTGAATTCTCCGAAAGTAATCCCTCTGAAGTATATGGATCTCTTCCACATGTCCTCTGAATCCAATGGCTCAGAGTCACCTCACACCTCACCCTTTGCGAAATTTAGATTACTCTCCCCCAGTTCTTTCTATGTCTGAGTTCTCGAACTCTCGGATCTGCCTCCACCTATCAGCCCTAATGATGGCTGGTTCTGATGATTTTAGAACTTCTAGACTTGGAAAAGTCCATTCTCCTGTATAATTTCAAAGGGTTTAACCCTTGTGCACCTTTCTTGGATCCAATGGTTATTGGTCCTCGCACTTATATCTGATATCCTCCTACATGCTTTTCTAATTGTTTGGACATGAATTTCAACGGTCCAAATCTTTCAGAGTGTTCGATCCAACGATCACTGTCTCTCCTCCTCCTGATCTTTCTCTTTATTCCCTAACTTGGAAGAGTTCAGATGTTCTGAAGGCCTCGGCCTTCAATCTACCTCTTGTGATCCCTGATATAGGATTCTCAACTTCCTCTTTCCCTCCGGAGCTTACGAAATTGAAACAAGTTCACCTCTTGGACCTCATATGCACTTCTTAGAAGCGCTTATCTCTTCTGAGCTTGGTTCTTAGGGGATCTTGAGTTCCCACATACACCTTGCATTAATTTTCTTGCATCAGATCGACAGTCCATGACCTTCCTTGATCCAACGGTATAGATCACATCACAACTTCGGGTTTAAGAAGTTTAGTTGCGCCAACATACGATTCTCCTGATGTGAGGACTCTGATCTTGTCAATCCAACAGTCAAGGAGGGTGTCGATAGATCCTTGGATCTACGGTCCAAATTTTATCGCTACTTAGGTTTTTAGGGGTTTAGTCACACCAACGCACGATTCTCCCATTGCGCGAACTCCGAACTCACGGATCCGACGGTCAAGGTGGGTCCCAATAGATACTTAGATCTATGATATAGATCGCATCGCAACTTTTGGTTTCAGATTTCAGAAAATCTGTCCCCTTTCACGATGATTACCAACATTCGTCGAACTTGCGAAGACTAAAGGAATCGAGGCGTTAACATTTGTGCTCCTTATTCAAATATAACGGTCGTGACAGACCTTGGATCCTCCCGAACGGATATAGTTCATGAATATTCCAATCAAAAGGATATTCCCTTCCGATACTTTAATCTCTCTATCCTTCTTGAGCTTCATCAGTTATGAAGGACCTAAGAGCGTTACACTCTTTCTACTGGACTTAACACTTAGAAGAATTTCTGCATACCCCTTGCACTCATTCATCAAGTCTAGAACTTAAGTGGTTCTTAGTTTCTACTTGCCTCACATAGAGCTTGTGCATATTTGCACTACCTCTCCTGAGTGCAACAGACTTTGTCCTTCAACGGACTCAGAACGACTAGGAGGGTTGACATGTGTTCTTGAAACTATGTCCAAGGTCGATGGACATACAGTTCATGACTCTAGCTTAAGCCAACACAGGACGGAAGAATTTATGAGTATAAAACATGTCCTATCCATATGATTTCCTAGTTACCTAATTTCACATTCAGACAGATAAAAAATAAGGAAATACAATATAAATCATTAAGAAAACATAACCATCCCTGGAACATTCATAGGATATCCAACCTTAACTCATAGTACCACTTAAATACATAATCTATGTGATTACTTATCTATTACATGTGGTAGCCAACTAACTGACTGTGGGTGTTCGTCCTTCCACCCTACCATAGGCTCAAAGGCATTCATTCTTAGCAGTTTGTCCACCCCCGTTCCAAGCCATGAGATCACTAGGGAACTCTTGCAGTTCTCAAACATTATTTCTCTGTTCATCTTTTGCTCGGGTTCTGTTCTCTTCAAATTTCATATATTTCTCTCTGTTATGGCCTCGATGAGGTTTATCAGTTGCTCACTCAGCACCAATATCACGACCTTCTATTCATTTTCCCTTGGATATCTCCACGCATCTCCCTAACGATCTTGCACTCTTTTTTGGTTGTCCGTGTGTATATATCTTACCTTCCCTCTTTTTGGAAGGTTCCTAACCTATCGCGTTCCTTCTGTCAGAAGGAATCTCGGGTCTGCAGGCTTCTGTGGTAATTCAGGGTGACATTCAACAACTCAACCATGCTTCCATTCATGGGGGTGGTTGATAATTCAACCACTAACTTCCTTTCTTCATTAACTGATTTCTCTCCTTGGGATCTGAAGGAGGTTTTTCATCCTCATCAAGGGAAATTTGGGTTTATTTGGTTTAATGAACCCTCTTGCATAGTTTTCACATTCTTCCTCTAGTGATATTATGTCCAATACTTTCAAGGATTCACCCCCATGGTTCATTATTAGCAATTCAAACAATAATACATTTACACCATTCCCATGACACAACATGGTAATCTTATTTTATGATTAATTAAAAGATGGGGAAAACTAGGTGTTACAATTCCCTCCCCCTTAGAGGAACTTCGTTCTCGGTGTTCTTTCTCAAAAACAAATATCATGCCTTTCTCATTCAATTGTTTCAGAAATCTTGATCCTTCTTTCTTGATCGTGTCCTTTTTCAGAACCTTAATCTTTGTCACCTACTTTCAGTAATTCTAGGGAAACAGGCGCATTAATCATAGTGTCATGTGATAACATTGTATATAAAAAAAAATATAGGAACAATTTTCTAATCTTAACATAATAATTATCAGTGCAGTTTGTGGATTTGTATCCACATGGTTGTCTTGTTATCTAGGCTCACTGTTTTTTCTTGTCATACCCATTATGTCTATGATCCCATTATTTTACAAGAACTATCAAGGTATCCTCTTCCTTGCAGTCACTCACCCTCCAGGCCCAAGATCAGGCATCCCCTTCACTGCTATACAGTCCCTTGGGTGATCCATCTTTCCTTGCCAAGGTTTTCTCGCACAGGAAGAACTACTCATCGTGTGCATGATCCCAATAGTTTACAAGAACTATCATGGTCCCCTCTTCCTTGCGGTCACTCACCCTCCAGGCCTAGGCTCAGGAATCCCCTTCACTGCTATATTGTTCCTCGGTTGATCCATCTTGCCTTGCCAAGGTTTTCTCGCACATGAATAATTCCAGAGACTTTATCGAGCCTTACTGACGTAGTCGTGCCCTCAAGGCACGTCCTCTCACAGAATCTTTCCTCCTTCCTCGGCCTGAAAAACTGAAAGGTTCTTTTATTTCCCTATCGGGAAATTTTCACCCACAACAACTCTCTCACGGGATCTCCCTTTCTTCTATTGGGAAATCAATGTTGGCCTTTTACCTTGTTATCGTGGTTCCTCCTATCGAGATTGTAGCACTTGCGATGTCCAAACAAATCATTTTACTGATCCCTGATCCCTGATATGCTCCCTTTCTTCCTTAGCCTCCCAGGATAGCCTTTAGTCCACGTGACCTTCCCTTATATGACCGCGGTCATATACCTTATCGGGATTCGGAGTTTCGAGTGTTGAAATGTAGTGAACCTCTCATCCATGAAATCCCCGATCTTCCGACTCGCAGATTCCCAATATGATGTCACTGAAAGCTTTTCCACCATGAACAAAATCACTGGCCGTGATCGTTTATTTGGATCAATGGATCTAGGTCTCCCTCGGGGTTTCACGACTTCTAATGCCGAAGTGTTTTTACCTCCGTTTTCCCCGATCTCACAAATGTCGATTCCTCGACAATTGACTTTTGCTTTCGGGGAATTTCTCGACAGCTTCGATCTCACCCACGCGTCCTCAAAGATGGATGGTTATCGTATGCTTTGGGATTTTCACTCTGGCAATTCCCGATTCCCTTGTTACGACGAGACGACGTCATTTAGGCCCCACACGGAGCTCTCCTCTTGTCGAAAAGTTGGACTTCACGGTTTCAACTTGCGAGAGTATCCTGTCCTCAGGACCTCTGAAACGCCGATCCCTGACTCTCTCCGGATTTCTGACACGCGTCCCAAGTGATGGACGATTCAAATCAACCCTCGGGTTTCACCACTTTAAGAAACCATGAACACTCACTTACCTGAACTCTAATGACCACATCCACGATCTAGATGACCACATGACATGTGTCCTCCCTGAGATCCTACGGCTATGATCCTTTCGCCGTTCTAGGGTTCAACAGGTCTCAGACTCTTTGACTTCTGAATCTCCAAAATGTCGATGGAATCTCGATCCCTTCCACCTGTCCTAATAGATGGACGGCTCTGAACTCATCAGGATTTTCACGATGGATTTCAACGACTTCTAGTCCACGTGACTCCCAATTTCCCGAAACCTGACACCTCGATATCCCGACGCCTCTCAAGTTTCTTACTCTGCTCACGAGGGTTTAAACCCTATGCAACTCCTTTCATATCATACAACTGATGGGTAACTGATCAATGATCCAACGGCTCACGACTCCTAGATCTTGGAATCTGAACACGGCCATAACCTCCTTGATTATTTGGCAGATCCAACGGCTGAAGGGGTTTTGCAAATCCTCTCCACAATATCCTATCCATCTATCTTCTCCTCCTTGATGTCTTCAACGAGGTGAACCTAGTATTCCTCTGTGAAAACTAATCCTCCTGCGTGTAACTTTGAAGCGCCTGTTCAAACATTCCATGCACAAACTCCCTATTCTTCTCTTCGACGAGCTTGGAAGCCTTGTCCTTCCTAAGCTTCACACAATTCTGAGTCTTCGAGAAGACCCTTGCACGCACTCCTTGCGGAAATCCTCGAACACTTAAAAGTGTTGAGTTCTTTCGACTTTGCGCACACCTGCAGAAAGAGTCCTTCGATGCTTCGCTCAGATTCACAACTGAGACTTTCCTTAGCCTGCGCACTCCTTGCACGGCTCCTATAACCCAATTTCACTTCTGGGTGAACGATAACAAGAGTTAAACTATATGAGCCTTCTGTCAACGCAGTTCTTGCAGACGACTTCAACTACACTCCTTGAAGGAATCCTTGCTTAGATAGAGAAACAATTGAAACTCGTTTCTTCTACTTCCTTTCTCAGATTTCAAACACTCAACAAGAAATCCTTTATACTTAGCATGTAAAACATATGCATAACAGGAAGTAAATACTCATGAGCATAGCATTCAGCATACATACACAGAGAACAAACACAACGCCATGAACTTGAATCAACTTCTTCTATTAATCCAAATAATTGTACATGGGTGTTTCTACACAGCTCTCTACTTCTCTTCTCAATGCTCAGGATTATGTTACAATGCACAATGAGGGTGTCTATATCCCGTTTCCCTCTTTCTTCATAAAACTATCTAATCTCGAATTAAAACTCTATCTACCTTCATTAACTACTATGAATGCCTCCATCTACTTCAGACGAGAGCGGGGCACTCAAGGTCTGATTACATTATACCAAGGTGCCTTCAATAAATGATCTCATTTATGTTTGGCGCATCAACTTCAAGGGAAAATTAAAAAATTTGGCTGGATCTGCCTAGCTATCCTTTGTCTTCCGCGCTGGCTTGCTTGACGTCAGGGATGCTCCTGCATCACTTACAGTCGAGGCGTCCCTCATACTTTCTCTGTCGAGGCATACCTCCAACTTGTTTTATCTCAACACAATATATTCTAGGCAATCATGGCTTACCATGGGGTTCTCATGGCTCCACAGTAGCCATTTTGTTTTTTTCATCATCTTTCCTTTCTGTAAAGATATTTTCTTCTAGCTCAACAAAATTTAGGGACAAAGGTTACTCTCCTTCTCACCTGTATCATAGGTATATAGAAATTCATGAGACATCATTATAAATTTTAAATTCAAAATTTTCTTGTAAATCTGTCACCCACAGATTTTCCAAATTCCACATTTTGTTTTCATATGTGTTCTGCACAAGAACCAGATTCATAATTATGGTACTTTCCTTCCCATAGAGGTTTGACTCAGCAGGTAATTGGTCTTCCTTATGGGTTCACAATGCTGACATATCTAAGACCCCTTTACTTCCTTCACTTTCAACTTCAATCAACCAAACAAACTGTTAGTTTCCCATACACATATACTTTGTTATATCTTTATAACATCGTGGCAACCAATTTCAGAGTTGTGCATACCAACAATCAAATTCCCTTTATCAAAAAGGAAAATACCATTCCTTGCAGTTTGG
>JZKD02S0729853.1:23655-37099 GCA_000966675.3 Picea glauca | reverse complement strand
TAAAAGGAGGTTTCCCCCTCGAAGAGGATTATTATCTGAAATTATCTCTTTTTCAAGGCGTTGAGTACTTTTCCTGAGGTTTTTATATGTTATATTGATGTTTGGTTCTTAACAAAGAGGGCCCCTAGCGGGGGTTCGGGGGCGAAGCTCCCGAAGGAAAAATTGCCTTGTAAAAGTATATTGTAATTTCATTGTAAATCTAGACCGTTCATTATAAGGTCGCAGACCTAACGATAGAGATTATGTTAGGGTCTTTTGCCTTAGAAGGCAACCCTCTTTTATGAGGGAAATGTAGCACGGCTATGGATGGTGGTGAATATTGTATTCTGAGAGAGGAGACTGTGAGAGAAAGAAGAGGAAGTTACAATGGGTTTTGTTGTAGGTTGTATCCCTTCATTTGCTGGATAATAATAAAGGAAGGACCTGGAAATTTCTCTAGTGGACATAGCCCAAGCTAGGTGAACCACGTAAATCTGTGTCTCTCTTGTATTGTGTGTCTCCTGTGTTTTGTTTCTACATTTGTTTTATTTTATTGCTCCACGGTCCTATTTTTCTAACACATAGCAAGAAGGGAGTTAGGGAATCTCCCCTTCTTCCAATTCTTTCTACACCACCTGAGACTTTTCAGCCCAACTGAGTTATCTCTAAAGGCTTCACTTTTTTTTTTTTAACATGGATTTAACCAAGCTTATTCAACCAAACATACTCTTATATCCATTCATTAGTCTTCTATTCATTACATGATGCTTTCAAAATGTTATCCAGGATTCTTATATATAGACAAGGTTTGCAGCCCATTGCCCAAGCTTCAACAATTATTAGGGTTGTGACTATGTTCTTTTGACAGATTCCTTACACAGTTTCTTTGCAGGGAAATCCCACCGCATGCAACTTTTTTATTACATGTGCACCACTACCTGTGATGGACTCAACCTTGAGTTAGATTTAGTTGTTTACCAAATATTCCTTAAGAAATATAAACGTGCATCTTGGTCAGGTACCCAAATTATGTATCCATATATATTCTGTTTTGTTAAGTTACTTCCATGATGTACTTAACCATATTCATAATCATCATCCTGTGTGTAGCTGCGATATGTATAATTCATAGACTACATAGATATCTACTTTAAAATAAGTCAACTCATGATTTTTTACAATCGTTCTCATGTGACCTTCAAGGTAGAATCAATTGCCTCTTATTATGACAATATAGCATCCTTGATCATCCACTCTTTCTTCTATTTACACTAATATTTCTTGTGGGAATGGAACACATTCCCCTTAAGTTATCATTCAAAACATAACTTTCATGAATCTTCAGAATGGATTCAATGATACAACCATGGTATTATTCTACTATTCATTCAATCTTGGCAAGTGCTAAGCTTGCCTCACATTTCACTCATTAGGGCAACCATATTGGGCCTTTAATATACTTATACTATTACATAATACATGTGCATCACTCCCACATTTGATATCATTCATATCTAACTAGTATTAATATCATGTTTCATATCAAGAATTTTCTCAATGCATTAGATCGATGCACTCAAGCATACACACACAACTAAGTATTCATCATACTAGCTTAGTTTTATCATTAGTGTTCTTTAGTTAGAGATTACATTCACTTACATGAATAATATGACAGTTATAACTCATACTGGTGTTGCCTTATCTTTATAGCAATGACCAACCAAGGCCACTATCCCTTTTATACTATAGCAGTTGGCAAGAAAAATTTATTTCCTCAACTTCTATAAGACTTTACTCATGTCACCTTTTCTCTGGTCATGAGAAGTTATATACTCCGAGTTTAATATAAAGCAATAATTATACTTCCAAGAATCCTACCTAATTCTATTAGATTCCTTTAATCCCACAAAGGTATTAACCATTATATAATCAGGCATCATCAGTGTTTGAGGTTCCAACTGCCCATGCTTAGAGGCAGTGTCACGAACGTCAGGTCATCCGCCTTTTGGGCTTCAACTACCCTTAACAGAACCCTTCCACCTTCACCTATCCACATTCACGTATTTTTATCAATTTTAATTAGAATATTTCTACTCAGGTAAGAGTAGTTATCACTTGACAAAGGTTAAATAAATTCTTTTGCTGAAATTCAATAAGAATTCCCAAAATCACAGGTTCAATCTGCAATCATTTTTCCACAAGGAGTAAATGCAGATAAAATACCTTTTTATGCAACTCTCTCATGAGTCCAAGAAGGCCAAGTGTTGTAACCATGCTCTGATACCAATTTGTAACACACCCACGATGAAGCATAAATAAAAAAAAATTATTTTTCCTCAATTAGTTGAATCCTCCATCCATGGTATCTAATAATGGTCAATGGACCTTCAAAATTCTTAAGGTGAAGCAACTCTTTGGTTCCCTACTAGAATCTATAAGAAATCAATCCATGGGTCTTTGCGACACTTCACCCATGTGAACTAGCACTAGGTGAAATCTTCCTCCACGTGACCACCACCTATGACCAGGCGCCTATCCAAAAGGCGCTTCCTGACCTCGGACCTCGGGTGTTTTTCTATGGTCCAAACCTGATACTTGCGATTTCCAATTTCTCGATCGGAGAATCCTATAGGCCCTAGCTCCTCCCGCTAGGCTCCTTCGATTGAGACGTTGGGCAATAACCTAGGGCCCAACTACCAAGCGCTTCAGGACTTTGTGTTTTGCGTCTCCCCAGGGTAGTTCACTTCTCCTCTCTGAATTTTGATATGCAAAATCCGTCCAAGACTCAATCTATGATGCACACTCTCCCTTTGATCGACGACTGCGATCAAATTGCGAGTTCACGTCTCGGGTATTTGAATGTGAGTCCACCCTGACACTTATGATCCCCGATCTTCCGATAGAGTCAAATAAACGGTCCACGATATTCTATGATCCCATGATCTTGATCGACTAGCGAGTTTAGATCTCACGAGTCCTCATGATTCTGCCTTTGACTTTCTTGATTTGGGAGTCAGAAAAATGATGATATCTCGCCACATGTCCTATCCATATAGATGGCTAGGATTACTGCGGCTCCCAGCTCCTCGGGTATTTGCCTCTTGACTTCTCCGCAGGTTCTTCCTCTGAAGTATGTCGATCTCTGCCACATGTCCTATGAATCCAACGACTCAGAGTCACCTCACACCTCTCCCTTTGCGAAGTTTAGATTACTCTCCACCAATTCATCTGATGTCTGACTTCTCGAACTCTCGGATCTGCTTCCACCTATTAGCCTTGATGATGGACGTTATTGATGATTTCGAAACTTCAAGACTTGGAAAAGTCCATTCTCCTGTATACTTTCGAAGGGTTTAACCCTCGTGTGCCTTTCTTGGATCCAACGGTTGTTGGTCCTCGTACTCATATATGATGGCCCAGATTTGATATCCTTCTACATGTTTTTCTAATCGTCTAGACATGAATTTCAACAACCCAGATATTTCATAGTGCTCGATCCAACAACCACTATCGCTCCTCCTCCTGAGATTTCTCTTTCTTCCCTGACTTGGAAGATTTCAGATGTTCCAAAGGCCTTGGCCTTCTATCTACCTCCTCTGAGCTCTGATATAGGGGTCTTGACTTCTAATTTCCCTCCGGAGCTTACGAACTAGAAAAAAGTTGGCCTCTTGGACCTCATCTCCGCTTCTGAGAAGCGCTTATCTCTTCTGACCTTGGTTCTTAGGGGATCTCGAGTTCCCACATACTCCTTGTGTTAATCTTCCTGTGTCAGATCGACGGTCCACGATCTTCCTTAATCCAACGGTCTAGATCACATCGCAACTTTGGGTTTTGGAAGTTTAGTCGAGCCAACGTGCAATTCTCCCAATGTGCGGACTCCGATATCGCTAATATGATGGTTAAGGAGTGTCCCAATAGATCCTTTGATATATGGTCCATATTTCATAGCTACTTCAGGTTCTGGGGGTTTAGTCACACCATTGTGTGATTCTCCTACCACGCGAACTCCGAACTCACAGATCAGACGGTCAAGGTGGGTCCCTATAGATTCTTAGATATACGGTCCACATTGCATTGCGACTTCGGGTTTCAAATTTCAGAGAATCCATCCATTTTCACGATGATTACCAGCATTCGTCGAACTTGCGAAGCCTGAAGGAATCAAGGCATTAACATATGCGCTCCTTCTTAAAATCTAACGGTCATGAAAGACCTTGGATCCTCCCGAACAGATCTCGTTCGTTCCTCTTCCAATCAAAAGGATATTCCCTTCTGATACCTTAGTCTCGCTATCTTTCCTGAGCTTCATTAGTTATGAAGTACCTAAGAGTGTTACACTCTTTCTACTGGACTTAACACTTAGAATAATTTCTGCGTACCCCTTGCGCTCATTCATCAAGTCTAGAACTTAAGTGGTTCTCTGTTTTTTCTTGCGTCGCAGAGAGCCTGTGCATATTTTCACTACCTCTCCTGAGCGTAACAGACTCCGTCCTTTAAGTAACTCAGAACAACTAGTAGCGTTCATGAAACTGTTTCCAAGGTCGACAAACATACAGTTCGTGACTCTAGCTTAAGCCACCACACGACACAAGCATTTACGAGTATAAAACATGTCATATCCATATGATTTCCTACTTACGTAATTTCACATTCAGGGAGATACAAAAGAAGAAAATATAGTATAAATCATTAAGCAAACATAACCATCCCTGCAACATTCATAGGATATCCAACTTTAACTCACAGTACCACTTAAATACACAAGATATGCGATTACTTATCTATTACTAGTGGTAGCCAACTAACTAACTGTGGGTGTTCATCCTTCCACCCTACCATAGGCTTAGAGGCATTCATTCTTAGAACTATGGCCACCACTGTGCCAAGCCATGATATCACTAGGGAACTCTCGCAGTTCTCAAGGATTCTTTCTCTGTTCAGCTTCTGCTTGGGTTCTGTTCTCTGCAAGTTTAAGATATTTCTCTTTGTTATGTCCTCGACGAGGTTTATTAGATTCTCACTAAGCATCAAGCTCACGACCTTCTATTCATTATCCCCTAGAGAGCTACGCGCATATCCCTTACAAGCTTTTGTTCTCGTCTGGTTGTCCGTGTGTATCTATCTTACCTTCCTTCTTTTTGGAAGGTTCCGGACCTATCACATTGCTTCTGTCAGAATGAAGCTCGGGTCTGCAGGCCTTTGTGGTACTTCGAGCTGACATTCGACAGCTCGACCATGCTTCCATTCATGGGGGTGGTTGATAATTCAACCACTGGTCCTTTCTTCATTAACTGATTTGTCTCCTTGGGATCCGAAGGAGGTTTGTCATCCTCATCAAGGGAAATTTGGGCTTATTTAGTATAATGAACCCTCTGGTATAGTTTTCACATTCTTTCTGTAGTGATATCATGGCCAGTACTTTCAAGGCTTCACCCCCACACTCAGTTATTGGCAACTCGAACAATAATACATTTACATTGTTCCCATGCCACAACATAATAATCCTATTTATAATTAATTACAAGCTGGGGAAACATATTGTTAGAACAGTGACCTTAAAATTAAATTATTATTATTATTTATTAGTGGCTTGAATGTCTTTTTTTTTTATGTGAAGAAACATTGATTTTTTTTTCTTCTTGTGTTTTTGATGAATTTCTAAATATCTTGAATATAATTGTATAGATTTTTTAGGTCAATAAATTATTTGAATTATATATATATATATATATATATATATATATATATTAATGTTAAATTATAATCTATCATCCAAGAGCTCCACTTTCCATTTTCTATTTTTCCATTTTATTGATTCTATTTATATTTTTCTATCTTCTTGTTTCAATTTATTAATGTTGGGAACTTCATCTAATGAAGTTTCTGCCATGTATATTTACGCCTTTTGTATATCTATTGGAAATGGGCACATTTAATGATCTTTTAATTACATATTCTAATCTTATGGCTAGCATTTGAAGATGTTGGCATATTCTTAGTCGTCCTTCCAAATCATTACTGTCCTACTATCTAATTACCACTTTTAAATGATTAACAAATATTAATATATATACAAATCTTTATTGACACGTTTGGGTGATTAACCGGCACTACTTCATACCTCTTTGTCAATGATCGCATATCGGAGAATCCGTTTTCATTTCGATTTGAAGAGTGGCATGGCCAAAGTTTCAATTAAAAAAAGACGATGCCACATTTGGTTCGAGTATGAAGGGTTTGGTCGGAGTATGAAGGGATCGGGATATGCTAAAGATAAGTATGTAGGTATTGGGGTATGCTGAAGACAGGTAATGGATGGAGGTGAGAATTTCATTTTGATTTGAAGCGTTTCAATTAAAGAAGGAAATACCGCCATGTTTGGTCCGCTTATGGAAGGATTGAGAAATGTCAAAGATAGGTAATGGATGGATGTTGCTTAAGAAATACAGAACCATTGGAAACATAGAGACAACTCAACATCACATGCATATGGATTGGCAAGAACCCTAGCGGGTTTTGAAAATAATGTTAGATCCATAGCCTCCTGCAAGGGACCAAAATCGATTGTTCAACTTGAGATTAAGTACATCTGATCCACAAGAGGCCTCAAATATTGAGATGGAACGAGTAAAGGCCAAATTCCAGTGGACCACAATAGATAATGCTGGAGACAATTTCGTGGAATTTTTGACTTTGTTGGATAGAATGTGATACATGAAAACCAGGTTTGGCTCTCTTGTCAAACCTTCCTTCGGCACTAAGAAACTGACTTTATTTTCATTCAACATTGTGTGTAAGGCATATATTGTAACTCATGGCTGGCGAATGTATTTTTTAAAAGCTTTTACATATATTTTGCAATGTTATAGAAAATAATAATATTAATAACACATTTTTTAATGGGGAAAATGGTATTATGCATAAACACTTTCCCTAAACCAAATTTTTCGTGTGATTTCTGTTAAAATATAATATATTAAAGACTGTAAAAATAGAATATATGCGCTATTTATATTTTTTAACCTTATCATTAATGATTTGTTTCATGCATGAGGGTAATTTTAAAATCAATAAATTCGCATGGGAAGGGTTAATGATTGTGTGAAAACCAATAGGGATTTATTATTACGAAGAAAAAATCAGAGAGCGAAGGGTTAATGATGGTGTGAAAACCAATAGGGATTTATTATTACGAAGAAAAAATCAGAGAGCGAGGAAGTTATTTGTACCTGTTTTAAGGATCTAATAAAAAAACAGGTAGTGACTTAAACCTTTATAATTCAAATTGTTAATTTATGTATTTGTTAGAAGATGGTTGTCCCCTCAGTTATCTATTCGCCTAAATTCTACTGTGTGTAAGGCATTTTTTTTTTTTTTTCCCTTTTGAATGAATTTATTTGAATGGTTTCCGATGCTATGATAAATGCATATACGGTGGCGCTTAATATGATAAATGCATATACGGTGGCTCTTAATGCATGTATGAGCTCGTCGGTACTGGTTGGGGTTTTTCCTTTTAAATGAATTTATTTGAACAGTTTCTGATGATATGATAAATGCAGACACGGTGGCTCTGGATGCATGTCTGAGTTCTTCGGGACTGGTTGGGTTGCGGCTGGTATTGTTTTTGCTGGTTACAATCCATCGTTTCATATTTTTCTGTTGTTTCATATTTTTCGTTTTATTTTATCGACCTTAAGCTTTTGGGCGTTTATCAGCAGCGATTTAGCAGCTGTGCTAGTTATACATAGGTATCCGAAAAAGTTGTATGCTGTAGGTATCCGAAAAAAAAGTTGTATGCTGAGATGGATTAACTACTTACGCCCTGGCAAACGAGGTGCATTTTCACTCCAAGAGAGCGACTGATCATACATCTGCAATCCATTCTCGGCAACAGGTTTTCGTTTTTCTCCGTTTCTCTTCAGTGTAATTTCATTCTACCTTAAAATATTCAACACATTCGTTCCCTCCTCGATCTCTTCATTAATCTCCATGAGGATGCTCACCAGGTGGTCTCAGATTTCTGTACATTTGCTGGGACGCACGAGCAATGATATAAAGAATCACTGGAACTCTTGCATCAAGAAGAAGCGCAAGTTTAAACACCACATCTCGTCTCAGTGTCCACAACCGTACATTGACGTCATGCCTGAAGGATACCAGACACCTAATAACACCTTCAATGTAGTGCCCACCTTCAATGTTCCCGGCGTATCGGAGTTAAAACAGGCACAAGTACAGGATAATAATATTGAGATTAACCAGCTGATTTCCTATTTCTAGATGTCATTTAATGGTACTTTTACCCATACTTATGACAGCGTCTCAAGTCATGCAGCTTTTCTGGGCTCCACTGGAATCACCATCCCTGCTTTCGCTGAAAGCGAATGCTTGAAAGAAAAAGTCTAGAATGATGAATGGACCACTAGTCATTCCTATTCAAATGCAGATATTTGGTCTCGTGTCGTCAATCCGGGAGCTTACAGGGGTCATACGACGGGAATTAGTGTCGTTGAAGATTGCGAGAGCCTGTATGAGAATACTACTCATCAGTCATGCTCCCCACCCAGTTTCCCCTCGCAATTTGTTGCACCAGCAATTAAATGGCCCCCTGGCACGTCTAACGGTTTTCAGGTTGAGGAATATGATTGCAGGGATCGTCTAAATCTGGGATATGATGTAAGCACGGGCGTCCCAAAGTATACTGAAATCTATAGCGGCAGAAGAGCTACAAGTTGCCTCAGATTCACGGAGGGGATTGCTTAATAGTTCCCTATCAAGAAACGAACGCAAATCCAATTTCCACGATATCGGGAGGAAGCGGAAGTGGACAGTTCGAGATTGAGTGTAACAGTGAAGCTGGCCATGTTACACTTTCGACGAATGACGATATGTACAGTCTCAATACTAGTGGTGGTTCTGATCTCGATCAAATCTATTGTGATTTCGATCAAATCTACTTTAGCTAGGTAACGCATTTGGTGATGTGCAACACACATCTTTGCTTCTTGCAGGTTCTGCATTTAGAGATCTATACTACATTCTGCAAAATTAATTTAGTTAAACATATAATAAATTGGTTGGGTTTCTGTATAAAATTCTGAACATTTACTTTTAAAGTATCCTACTTTTTTCTGGATTTGAAATTGACTAGTGGTGGTTCTAAATCAAATCTATTATTATTTAGATTAAATCTACTTTAACTAGATAACACATTTGGTGATGTACAACACACATCTTTACTTCTTGTAGGTTTTGCATTTAGAGATGTATATTGCATTCTGCAAAATTTATTTAGTTAAACATATAATAAATTGGTTGGGTTTATGATTTAGAGGGTGTTGAAACTTTATAAAATTGAGAAGGTATTCTATTTTCTTCTGGATTTGAATTTGTAACCTCCTATGACGAAAAACATGTTTTAAACCATTAAGCTCACTCAAGCTATCTATTTAATTGTTATAGTTAATTGTGATTAATAATATTTATAGTTATTTATGTAATCATATGTATAGTTTCATTTTAAGTATAGATTAGATGATTGTTGGTGCTCTACAACCCAGTAATGAGAATATGGATATATTGTCACTTAAATTGATCATATTTATAGGTGACTATAACTTATAATTTACAACTATAGTTACTATAACATAATTAGTTAAAATTGATTATTCCTAAAATTTTATCATAGTAATAGTGGTGATTGATAATTGAAATTGGTTGAACAAAAACTAAACTATCATTAACTATGATGTTCCATAATCATAACTGAGAATTGTCCAATAAAAAAACTAAAAAACATAATGCTACTCACTAAGGTGAAGTATATTTAATTATGGTTGAATATAACTTAGTATCACTCTTAATCAATAATTCACTATAGTTAAACATTGTTAATTATGATTTATTAAAGTTGAGTGTAATACATTTGACCTTAATTTATCATTATTCAAAATTTAGTACACAATTTTTATCCAGAAAAATTTCTATTATAGTCATCAATATTTTAACATGATTATAGTTAAATATCATTCAATATTTAATTAACTAATTTTATATGACAAATATAGTCTATACATTAATTCAATTTTTCTAGATTTAGACTTAAGATTTTTCCAATTCATTTTTTCTAGATTTAGATTTAAGATATTTCCAACTTGTTGTTGGTCATGGGTTGGAGTATTATTGACTATATTTAAGATTTAAGATATTTCCAACAGTTTCTTTTAAAAAAAAAGTATTTTTTTATACATATCTATAGTGGAATATTATTGACTATATTTTAACTATAATTGTAATATAATAATATAAACAACATAAATAATTATATTTACAAATATTATTGTAATTGTTTTTCCTATTAAATCTTACCTCCCCACATAGGTTCAATTCTCTAATTCTTTATAATAAGATACATGAGTTATTCTAGTAAACCCTCAACAATAATATAAATATTTTAGATAACAATATAATATAATATAAATTTAATTGTTATACTACTATAATATATTATACTTTATATATAATATATAAATATTTTAGATAACAATATAATATAATATAAATTTAATTGTTATACTACTATAATATATTATACTTTACTATATTAATATATTAAATTTTGATATGCATTAAAATCTATAAAAATAAAACCTTATATTTCTCCAACTATAATACTCAAATCAATAATTTAATTTGTTCAAATAATTATAGGAATATATTTAATATAATAATAAAACGGTAATATTTATAAAAACTTAATTAAAAATTAAAAAAAAAAATACATATATAAAATTAAAGTATTAATAAAATTATGTTTTGTAAAAAGGAAAGACATAAAAGATATAAAATGTATAGAAAATATAAAATCAATAAATTTTTTCAAAAATACAACAATTGTTATTAAAAAATAAAATAGAAGAAAAGAAAAAACTTTTTTGAAATAGAAAAAATGTGATTATTAAAATTAAAGAAATTTTACATTGACAAAAAAGATATCATAGAAAAACATGATAAACCAATCAATTATTTTGTGAGTTTTCAATACAACAAATCATAAATGCATATCCAAGAAGGTACCAAGAATTTTAGGGTAAGGTAAGTGTTTCATGAGATTTAAGAAATAATTCAAAATTCCACATTTTCTTAAAAACAAATATAAATTATAATGTTATTAACATAATATAAATTATAAAGTTATTAACATAATAATACAAAATATTAGTTCAATTCACTTCTTATATATAATGTGTATATAAAGTGGTAATATAATTTAGGTGGTAAAATAGTGCATGATTGTTATCTTTATCTTGATTCTCTTATATTATCAATAATAATGTTTTATTGTTTCTAGTAGAAATTTAAGATGATTGAATTTACATTTCAAATGCTTTTCCTCTTAAAGTATTATGGTTTTCATTCTAAGTATTTTGTTTATAGTTTAATGTTTTTTTATATTTTTTTTCCTCTTAAAGTATTATGGTTTTCATTCTAAGTATTTTGTTTATAGTTTAATGTTTTTTTATATTTTTTTTCTCGTAATTTAAGGTAAGAAAATGTTCATCTCTTTTTAGATGTGGAGTTATGGTCTAACATTGACTATTTTGTTTATAGCACACTATTCTTTTGTATTTATTTTTCTCTAATTCTAAGTTTCTTTTTTTCAAGGTAACAAAATGTTCATCTCTCTTTAGATGGGGAGTTATGGTTTAACCTAGAGAAAATTGAAATATATTTTTAACCTAATTTTGTTCCATTTTTTTTTTAGTGACAATTGGCATAGAGTCGAAACCACGGTTGAAATTTGTGAGGTTGATATACATGTTGAAATGGAGTTTGAAGTATCTTTAAAGTGTCATAGTAAATGAGGTGTTTCTTGAGATAAATCAAGTTTTTAGTTGTTTACTACTCCATTGGATTGTTTACCATGGAATAGTGTTAATCATTTACTTCTCCATGCATATTTTGGCCATCCAAGGGTACACAAAACAAAATTTGAGAAGAGGCTAATTGTGTAATGGTCATTGTCAAATGGAAGAGACTATTGTTGGGCAACATAAGTAAAAGAAAAGCATATAATAGAGCATACAAATCGAGAACAAAAAAGAAAACAAAACACAACAACAATCCCACAATTTGACACAGTAAGGCTGATATACATGTTGAAATGAAGCTTGAAGTGTCCTTAAAGTGTCATAGTAAATGAGGTGTTGATTGATATAAATCAATTTTTTAGTTGTTTTCTACTTCATTGGATTGATTTCTAAGGAATAGTGCTAATCATTTACTTCTCCATGCATATTTTGGCCATCCAAGGGTACATAAAACAAAATTTAAGAAGAGTCTGATTGTGTAATGGTCATTGCCAAATGGAGGAGAATATTGTTGGCTAGAGGAAGTAAAAGCAAAGCATATAATAGAGCATACAAATCGAGAACAACAAAGAAAACAAAACACAACAACAATCCCACAATTTGACAAAACGATTTATCTAGAAATTCAATGAGGGAAAAAACCACCGACAATGATAATAGGTAAATTCTTTTATTCAAGGGAGAGTTATAATAACCAACCCAGGCATACAACTATCCTCTCCTCTCATACACACAACACCTCAATATTGTGTCTTTCTCTCACACACTCACTACACATTGCACTCACACCTCTATGGGTATGATCGTATATATAACATCTATCACTTAGTTACATAGAATGATCATGAATAGATCACATAGTTACACGAACAATTAAAAAATAGATTCCATGCATGCGCATTAACATAGTTATGTGCATGTGCATGTGACCGCATGAGGAAATCCATTGGCATGTTTCCAACAATCTTCACCTTGACAACAATTTACCTGATATATCATGCCCTTAATTAATTCAACACCTTTTCTACAAGCCAAGAGAAGCCACCATCACAACTCCACAACTTCTCTGACAATACCGTTACGTGAACATGTAGCATGGAACATTTTGTCTCCATCAGTAACCTATCTAATAAACATATGCACTTGTCCAAATCTCATAAATCATAACCGCAGACCAAATCAATGCAACCACTATAGGTGATACTTGTGCTTTTGTGTTTGGAGCACCCATTTCCATTCTCTTCGCATGGTTTCACCATGTGTCTACTGAAAACTCCAACAACATGTGAAATGTTGACCATTTCTCCATCACAATCATCAAACTTCCTACTAGCATATAATACTCGAGACATATAACCCTTTTCTTGTTCATAAATTACGACATAAACCTGAAGAGAACTTACAATGGAAAGCCAAAGGGATTTTTCACATTATTCATAGTGAATTTCCAGAGTATCTTCACCACATAATTTTGATGTGATAACCAAACTTACCATATTTCATGTCTTGTGTATTTCCATTCCCTAGATTTATTTTTTTGCTCCCAAATCCTTCATAAAAAATGTCCTAACCAACTAAGCCAGCCTGTT
>JZKD02S0729787.1:0-15003 GCA_000966675.3 Picea glauca | reverse complement strand
TTTGGTTCAAGAGGTGATCCACACAAGTAAGAATAGAGGAGATATGGGAATGGAAATTAAAATAGACATGGAAAATTCCTTTGACTAGGTTCATCATTGTTTCCTTCTTGCGGTCCTAGCCAAATTTAGGTTTCATCCATCCTTTATTTTGTTGATTGAAGCTTGTATCAGTAACCTTTGGATTGATCCCTTTCTTAATGGCTTCCCTACAAGGTTATTCTAGGAAACAAGAGGTCTCAGAAAAGTTTTCTCGCTATCCCCCCTTCTTTATATTCTAATGGCAGAAGTATTGGGTCGAAGGTTGGAGCATGAAAGAAGGAGAAAGAACATCCTTTGTCTCAAAATAGCCTCTGGAGTCAAAATAATAAACCACTCCTATTTTGCGGATGATATATTGTTTCTTGGGGCAGCCTCCTCCATAATCACAGGTTGTTTCAAATCAATCCTAGATCAATTCCTCCAAGTTTCAGGTGATCTTGTTAACTCCAATAAATGTTATCTGTATGCTTGGAAAATTAATTCTCACTCTCTTACTGTCATAGAAAGGATTCTCCAATTTCCCCTAGTGAAAAATTGGAGATCCTTCAAATACTTAGGGATCCCCATATTCCTCAATTCACTCTCTGCCACTGATTGGAATATAATAACTTCAAAAATCAAAGAGAAATTCACTCTCTAGGGAGCATAATGGTTGAACTTGGCTGGAAGACTAGTTTTAGCCAAAGCATTCCTTTTGACTCCCTTTGTCTTTGAATATTCATCAATCCTTTCTATGATGAGTATCAAAAGAGAAACAACACAACAAATCAGAAAGTTTCTCTGGGAAGGGGAAAAGTCAAATAATAAAATATTTCATTTGGTAAACTAGTAAGTGGTCAGGGCCCCCAAATCTCATGGAGGTCTTGGCGTAAAGGACCCTATCTTATCTAATTTGGCCTCGGGAAAAAAAATTCTATGGAAATTGGTAATAGAATATTTTGATAGGTGGAAGAAATCCCTGGTACATAAGTATTTTCAGAAGGACAGACTCACGGGAATCAAAAAGAAGTATATTCACCACTCTGGTTCTCCTGTATGGAAATTACTCCAAGCCTCCTTGCCCCTTATCCAAATAAAATTCACATGGATCCCATTAAACGAAAAAAACATCAAAATATGGGATGATATTGTCTTGAACATAATCCCCTTATCCCATGATGGCTCCTTACAACATATCAAAGATTGGCTTGAAAGCCATTAGAAGATCACATTTTTTGACATATCATCTTGGAGCTTATCGGGTTGTTGGGAGGGTTGGAATATGGGGGGGCACCCTATGGAACTCTAGACTCGGGATGAGGAGCTTCTCTCCTCCTTGCAAGGGTTGGCACAAAATCATTTGGATGATCCAGGTGTTAGGAGTTGGGGGGAGAAAGGTTATTCTATTCGCAAAGGTTATGAGTCCCTTCTGTTTCACTCTTTCCTCCCACCCAAATTCCATATTTGGTACAATGTATGGTAGAAAGATATCCCCCGCCTCCCCACAATATAAACTTATTTTGATGGACACTAACACATGGGAAAACTTCTGACTAGCAAGAATATTTGTAAGCGGTGAATTGCAGGGCCATCTAGATGTGTCCTTTGCAAAAATGACAATGAAACAATTCAACACTTATTTCTGGAATGTCTGACCGCCAAAGAAATCTTGAAAGAATTATTTTAGGAAATTTCCCATAGGGTCTAGTGGCCAGATCCCATCAAATCACTATTGGGAAAGTAGCAAAATCAATATCAGGGATCCTTCCACAATAAATCAATATTTAGACATCTATGGATGGATTTTCCCAAATTTGTTTGTTGGTAGATTTAAATGGATAGAAATAGGAGTGTGTTCTAGAATGAAGAAGTCTAGGTTAGCAAGGTAATCACGATGACCAAAGCTCAACTCTGGTAGATTAAAATTAAGTATCCCTCAAAGTCTAGATACTCTTGAACAGAGGTGGCTAGAAAAATTCCATTTGAATTATCAAATCAAATCCCACTCTCCATTCATATCATCCTAGCATCTTCATATAACTCCTTCCACCTTCAGGAAGTGGATCATTTCTCAGTAGTCACATATCTTGTGTTTTGATGGTGCATCCAAAGGAAACCCCAAGGAGGCAGGTGTGGGAGGGGTCATTCTTGACCCTAGGAAGAATATAGAAATGAGTTTCTCTTGGAGTCTAAGTTGCACTACCAACAACCAAGCAAAAGAATACACTCTCCTCAAAGGGGATCAACTAGTAAGAGAGAACCAAATTGAGTGCATTATCATAATTGGGGATTCCCTGAATAGTATGATTAAAGGCACTCTACCAAAAGATTCACAGCTTTACAACATAATAAAAAAAAACAGGAATTTGTTAGTTGGGATCCCTCAAGTTTCCTTTTGTCATGTATTGAGGGAGAATAATCGGTTGGCATATTCTCAAGCCAACCTGGCCATTTCATTCCCAAAAGGTTCAATTCATATCAATGGGAGGTTATGCCATTGCCCAATTCCATAATTACTGATGGTTCAAACAAGTTCAATGCATGTCATTCACAGCTTTACAAAATAATAAAAAAAACCAGGAATTTGTTAGTTGGGATCCCTCAAGTTTCCTTTTGTCATATATTGAGGGAGAATAATTGGTTGGCATATTCTCAAGCCAACCTGGCCATTTCATTCCCAAAAGGTTCAATTCAGATAAATGGGAGGTTATGCCATTGCCCAATTCCATAATTAATGATGGTTCAAACAAGTTCAATGCATTTCATTCATAGCTTTACAACATAATAAAAAAAACAAGGAATTTGTTAGTTGGGATCCCTCAAGTTTTCTTTTGTCATGTATTGAGGGAGAATAATCGATTGGCATATTCTCAAGCCAACCTGGCCATTTCATTCCCAAAAGGTTCAATTTAGATCAATGGGAGGTTATGCCATCGCCCAATTCCATAATTAATGATGGTTCAAACAAGTTCAATGCATGTCATCCAGGTGTTTAATACATGAAAGAATTGAGGTGCCAACGTAGTGGGGGAATTCCCCATCATATACTCTACACAAGCCGAGAAGCACATTACTAAATCCATGGATCAGTGAAAGCATGGTAAAGGTGGGATATTACAACTGAAGTAGGTTTTAGTTAAGTTGCGGACATCAACATATGTGGTGGGTTCGGTATTTGATCCAGATTCTGTACCTAAAATATGCTTGAGGGATATCATGTGAAGAAATGGTGAATTTGGAACGTGATATATTCCCAATTATATGTGCAGGGACAATTCTATCCCATGCATGAGTAGCAGGACAAGCCTTCAAGGAAATTATATTGTGGAATAATTGGTATTAGACATGCTGGAAGAGGAAGGTGCCAAGGTTAGATGGGCTGAGGAGAACACAGTCTGTATCTTTTTCCCCTTTGGAAATTGGGAGGCTATCATTGTGGAGAAACAACGAGCGTTGTTGATTCAAGACGAAACAATTAAGCAAGGAAATTGGAGTACAATTTGGCGTTTCATAGCCTTCAAAGAGGGATTGGAAATTTTTCAGAGGGTCGGTCGTTCTCTTTGTTTGTAGATATGAATTAATATGGAATATGGCAAGGATATTAGTTCCCCCCCTGATTTAATTACTCTCACCTGGAGGTATATTTGGGCATCTCTTCATTACATTGCTATTGGGTTCGCAGAATCGCTTTCCCTTGTCGTTGGGTTCCTGGTGATAGGTTGCACGAGTAAGATTATCTTTATTTCTTTCAATCTAAGTCATTTTCTTATTTGTATGGTCACAATTCCTCGTCGACAGTGTCTGCCTTGAGTTCATGAAGTATCTCTTGACTCTCTGGAATAATAAATCTATCAACTGCAAATAGCCTATCATAATCTCTCTTCTTGGGTAGCTAGTATACTGGACATGCTTATTGAACATAGGTCGGCTATGTGCTAGAAGCATGATGAGGTGGATTCTATAAGGACTCGGGTGGAAACTTTGTAGACTTAGATGACACCAACATGTCCTGACCTTATTGACTCTCCATACAATGACTCCTCACCAACGAATGACCAACTCCTAATTGACTTGAACATGCTAGCATAGGATACTGAAATGGAAGCTCTAGCACAGTTCACAAAAACAAAAGCACGAGAAACTTCAATCAATCTCCAACTAGGTATCTTATATTTTTCAAACGCATGTATTTTAGGTGTCTTTTACAGAATAATCACTTGCAAATTTTGGAATGTAATAATCTCTAGAAAAGCTCCAACTGAAAAACTGGTCAGTAAGATCAGAAGTAGCGATGTTTATACTGTTAGATATGTCTATGCAAATTTTTTACTCTTTTGAACCTCTTTGTGTGCTTCGGCCACCCAATTTTTATTAATACAACATCTCCCAGTTTTTGTCAAAACCACCCAATTTTTATTAATACAACATCTCCCAGTTTTTGTCAAAAACAAATGTGCCCATTGTTGGTGCATTAGAAAAGACAACACAATGTTAAAAAAACATCTGGTCCTAAAAGAAACATAGAGTGCTAGTGAATTTCATATAACCAAGCACACCACTTGGTCTATCAATAATAAATTCTACTACATAGCTATGTTCCATAGAACCAATCTCCCTCAGTTACATAGTTCATATGTGAAATAGCATCGTGAGTCGTTTTGTATGAAAACCCTTAACCTATGCGCTATATATCACAATGCACCATTATAGATATCAATGCTTGACAAACAATGATTCACCAATGCTTTAAATTTAATACGCCGTTGTCTGATGCCTTATGTATGATATGGACCACTTATAGTGGTGTGTATGAAGTTATTAATAGCATCGGTTACTTTTTCACTTTTAGTTTGCAAACATAAACTAATTTCAGTTTTTGATAAATACAAATTAGTTATATATGTTTGTGTTTTATATTTTAAATTCATTTTTTCTATATTTGTTCCTAATTTTTTTTTATGTGAGTTGGATACAATGACGAATTTGAGCACAATAGTAGCATCAACAACTAGAAGAAAAACAATTTAATTCACAAACTACATATGCAAACCTCCACAATTAAATTTTGTGGTGGTTTTGATTTGCAGAGGAAAAAATAGAGGTAACTTTTTGGTGCCTCTCATAATTTAGTCCATGGACTCGATCCTCTGCCACTTCCTTAGTGTTTTTCCTCACATATCCTCCTCCACAGGCCACTCAACTTTCTCCAAGATACCATCCTCATCATTGATGTATCCATAATATGAATTGGCCTCAATTCGCTTGTAGATTGCATACCTACACCTCTTTTTCACCTCGAGGGGGACTATCGAATAACTCTTTGAGGAAGGGGAGGGATTTCGTAACCCCAAAGTATTTGGAACCGGGGACCTTTCCAATGGCATCATTGGTCACATCAACTTCATTTCTTTCCAAGTCCATCACCTTGGCCCCTACTTTGGCATAATTAGGACTACAAAGTTCTACAATCAGAGCTTCCTAGTGCCCCTTTGCCCTGTTCAACAAGAAAGGACCCTGGTGGTTTTCTTAATTACAACATTGTTTCAACCTAGAGAATGACCTAAGATCCATATTGTATATTTAATAGAAGTTAATAAACACATTTGGAAAAACAAAGAATGATCCATAAGCTTTGTCAGCATGCCTTATCGCTAAATAGTAAGCATTGCCTTGGCCTCGGCCTACTCCTCCATGTGATCCTTACTTGTGTACATACTAAAAATCACATCATGTTTCTTCTTCTCCACAACCATGCACTCGATCTCTTTCTCATCCAAAAGGAGCACACGGACAACAAAATATTTCTCTCTTTGCACATGGACAACAATTCACTTGAGATAATATTCGCCCAGTCAAATATTGCTTTCTCATGAATAGAAAAATATAAGATAAACAAAGCAAGTCGTGGAATGGTAGCTATAGATTCTTGTTCGGCTACCCTGGTGAATAGCTATGCCATTTTTCGATAAGGATTTTTCAACAAACTAACCTAGATATTTGATAAGTCTTCTGGTATTATTCCTGGATCTTCAAAATATTCTTGCAGTAGCTCCAATCCACCATTTTGTACCCTCAAAAAATCCTTAGCTTCATCCCCTTTGAAGGTCATTTTCGGCTCTGGGACTCTGAGCATTCGTTTGAAGGATGAAGGTGCTAAAGAAATAGGGGACTCTCCTTGAAGATGAATTATCCTCTGGTTCTTATGAAATTTGTCAACACACCATGAAACCAATTATTTCGATTCACTGACCTCCGTAACACAGCTTGCTAGAGCAAACATCCAATTCTGGTTTGAATTCTTCTCTAGAGACAACAATGAAGCATAATATTTTTATGCTCTTGACCACTTAAACTTTTGATCTTCCTGTCCAAAAGCATTTATGCTATTGTAATGTCCCCATTTCGGGACATTATAACTTTACAAAGTGTTATGCCTACCAGACTAGCCAGATAGGGGTGAAAGAGATTTCGAGAGATATTGAGGGGTTTTATTGGGTCCGACTTGCATCGTTCATCATCAGGATCCATTCCGCACAACTTGGTTTTGGTTTCGTTGCATTCTGACGATTTCTGTAATTTTGAGTTATTATGGGTCGCATCTTAATTAATTTCACTAAGAAGGTCATAATGGGCATATTACTTGGAGAAACCTCTTAGTGTAATAGCTCATCAAAATCGGGAAGAAGAGCACTACGGGATAACATGATGAGAAGTGACTTTCAGTGGTCAGAGAAGCCATAAGGATGGATAAATCATTTTTTAGAGGTAAAATGATTAATTAATTAATTAAGTGATTTAATCAAGGAATAATAAAATAAAGTAAAAGTCACTTGGAGGGAAAAGGTCAACAATGAATTAGGGTTGCAACAGTGAATTAGGGTTTTGGAAATCTATAAGAGAAGATTCAGTGACCTAATTCATTATTATGCAGATTATGACTTGTCATTAAGGAGAAGAGTCGCATCTCAGGAGAGATAGTTCAGTGGATTCCATAAGGAAGACACCAGCTGGCTGATTTCAGTGTTGAGAGACACACCCTAGTCACTGGGAAGATCATTCATGTCTTCCATCATTCTTCAACAGCAGTTACACAGTGTTCAACAACAAGGGTGCATTCATCTAGAGTGAGGATGCAACTTCTGAGAGGGTTTTTAGTCGACTTATCCCATCCAGGGAGAATTACGAGATTTCCCTCTGACCCATTTGAGAGGAGGGCAAGGCACATCTTTTGCCTGGTTCCTCATCAGATTCAGATGGAGGAATCAACTGGGACGCATTTTCCAGACTTGGATGTGCAACACTTTTGGCGGGCACATGTGGGGTTCCAGAGCGAGAATCAGACTAGATTCAAGAAAACCCTTTCAACCCATTTCCTAGTAGACCAAGGCAGTCGTTTTGAGACATATCTCGTTCGATTCCGACGGTGGAATCACTAGGACGCATTTTGCAAGAAGAAGAGGGGCACATTCCCCCGGGGGTATCCATCCGGGGTCCAGATTCATCAGCAGAGGGGTTCGACAGATACCAGTACTAAGGAATAGAGTAGGGCACATCATTTGGGATAGTTTTCAGGCCATTCTGAGAAGTATAGCTCCCAGGGCAAACTTTCCAAACTTCCAGCAATTACTGTCAGAGCTGCCATAGTCTCAATGCATCCATTGATTCTGCAGTGCTCCCATATTTTGGGTATTATCTTTTAGTTTCTTATTTGTATGTCGACTAAGATCCTTTGTCTGTTGATCTAGTCGAGTATTGTCAGTTTATTCAGCCGCATACGACCATTTTGTAATCCATAAAGATATCATAATACAAACTTTACAGTCCTTTGTCGTGTTTATTATTTGTATGATCATTTATATGTTGTAAACCTTTGATCATACACACACATTAGCAGTGTTTCCTAGACTAGCCAAGTCAGGAACATTATAATGGTATCAGAGTTGGTTTTCCTGCCAGCCTAAGGGGAAAATCAGATAAGGATCTAGATACATCATTACCAATGAGTGGATTGAAAGGAGCACAGATGGAGCCTACACCCATTAGATGCAGAGAGAGTTGCTACAGTTGCAAAGTGCCTTGGNTGATGGCTCCTTACAACATATCAAAGATTGGCTTGAAAGCCATTAGAAGATCACATTTTTTGACATATCATCTTGGAGCTTATCGGGTTGTTGGGAGGGTTGGAATATGGGGGGGCACCCTATGGAACTCTAGACTCGGGATGAGGAGCTTCTCTCCTCCTTGCAAGGGTTGGCACAAAATCATTTGGATGATCCAGGTGTTAGGAGTTGGGGGGAGAAAGGTTATTCTATTCGCAAAGGTTATGAGTCCCTTCTGTTTCACTCTTTCCTCCCACCCAAATTCCATATTTGGTACAATGTATGGTAGAAAGATATCCCCCGCCTCCCCACAATATAAACTTATTTTGATGGACACTAACACATGGGAAAACTTCTGACTAGCAAGAATATTTGTAAGCGGTGAATTGCAGGGCCATCTAGATGTGTCCTTTGCAAAAATGACAATGAAACAATTCAACACTTATTTCTGGAATGTCTGACCGCCAAAGAAATCTTGAAAGAATTATTTTAGGAAATTTCCCATAGGGTCTAGTGGCCAGATCCCATCAAATCACTATTGGGAAAGTAGCAAAATCAATATCAGGGATCCTTCCACAATAAATCAATATTTAGACATCTATGGATGGATTTTCCCAAATTTGTTTGTTGGTAGATTTAAATGGATAGAAATAGGAGTGTGTTCTAGAATGAAGAAGTCTAGGTTAGCAAGGTAATCACGATGACCAAAGCTCAACTCTGGTAGATTAAAATTAAGTATCCCTCAAAGTCTAGATACTCTTGAACAGAGGTGGCTAGAAAAATTCCATTTGAATTATCAAATCAAATCCCACTCTCCATTCATATCATCCTAGCATCTTCATATAACTCCTTCCACCTTCAGGAAGTGGATCATTTCTCAGTAGTCACATATCTTGTGTTTTGATGGTGCATCCAAAGGAAACCCCAAGGAGGCAGGTGTGGGAGGGGTCATTCTTGACCCTAGGAAGAATATAGAAATGAGTTTCTCTTGGAGTCTAAGTTGCACTACCAACAACCAAGCAAAAGAATACACTCTCCTCAAAGGGGATCAACTAGTAAGAGAGAACCAAATTGAGTGCATTATCATAATTGGGGATTCCCTGAATAGTATGATTAAAGGCACTCTACCAAAAGATTCACAGCTTTACAACATAATAAAAAAAAACAGGAATTTGTTAGTTGGGATCCCTCAAGTTTCCTTTTGTCATGTATTGAGGGAGAATAATCGGTTGGCATATTCTCAAGCCAACCTGGCCATTTCATTCCCAAAAGGTTCAATTCATATCAATGGGAGGTTATGCCATTGCCCAATTCCATAATTACTGATGGTTCAAACAAGTTCAATGCATGTCATTCACAGCTTTACAAAATAATAAAAAAAACCAGGAATTTGTTAGTTGGGATCCCTCAAGTTTCCTTTTGTCATATATTGAGGGAGAATAATTGGTTGGCATATTCTCAAGCCAACCTGGCCATTTCATTCCCAAAAGGTTCAATTCAGATAAATGGGAGGTTATGCCATTGCCCAATTCCATAATTAATGATGGTTCAAACAAGTTCAATGCATTTCATTCATAGCTTTACAACATAATAAAAAAAACAAGGAATTTGTTAGTTGGGATCCCTCAAGTTTTCTTTTGTCATGTATTGAGGGAGAATAATCGATTGGCATATTCTCAAGCCAACCTGGCCATTTCATTCCCAAAAGGTTCAATTTAGATCAATGGGAGGTTATGCCATCGCCCAATTCCATAATTAATGATGGTTCAAACAAGTTCAATGCATGTCATCCAGGTGTTTAATACATGAAAGAATTGAGGTGCCAACGTAGTGGGGGAATTCCCCATCATATACTCTACACAAGCCGAGAAGCACATTACTAAATCCATGGATCAGTGAAAGCATGGTAAAGGTGGGATATTACAACTGAAGTAGGTTTTAGTTAAGTTGCGGACATCAACATATGTGGTGGGTTCGGTATTTGATCCAGATTCTGTACCTAAAATATGCTTGAGGGATATCATGTGAAGAAATGGTGAATTTGGAACGTGATATATTCCCAATTATATGTGCAGGGACAATTCTATCCCATGCATGAGTAGCAGGACAAGCCTTCAAGGAAATTATATTGTGGAATAATTGGTATTAGACATGCTGGAAGAGGAAGGTGCCAAGGTTAGATGGGCTGAGGAGAACACAGTCTGTATCTTTTTCCCCTTTGGAAATTGGGAGGCTATCATTGTGGAGAAACAACGAGCGTTGTTGATTCAAGACGAAACAATTAAGCAAGGAAATTGGAGTACAATTTGGCGTTTCATAGCCTTCAAAGAGGGATTGGAAATTTTTCAGAGGGTCGGTCGTTCTCTTTGTTTGTAGATATGAATTAATATGGAATATGGCAAGGATATTAGTTCCCCCCCTGATTTAATTACTCTCACCTGGAGGTATATTTGGGCATCTCTTCATTACATTGCTATTGGGTTCGCAGAATCGCTTTCCCTTGTCGTTGGGTTCCTGGTGATAGGTTGCACGAGTAAGATTATCTTTATTTCTTTCAATCTAAGTCATTTTCTTATTTGTATGGTCACAATTCCTCGTCGACAGTGTCTGCCTTGAGTTCATGAAGTATCTCTTGACTCTCTGGAATAATAAATCTATCAACTGCAAATAGCCTATCATAATCTCTCTTCTTGGGTAGCTAGTATACTGGACATGCTTATTGAACATAGGTCGGCTATGTGCTAGAAGCATGATGAGGTGGATTCTATAAGGACTCGGGTGGAAACTTTGTAGACTTAGATGACACCAACATGTCCTGACCTTATTGACTCTCCATACAATGACTCCTCACCAACGAATGACCAACTCCTAATTGACTTGAACATGCTAGCATAGGATACTGAAATGGAAGCTCTAGCACAGTTCACAAAAACAAAAGCACGAGAAACTTCAATCAATCTCCAACTAGGTATCTTATATTTTTCAAACGCATGTATTTTAGGTGTCTTTTACAGAATAATCACTTGCAAATTTTGGAATGTAATAATCTCTAGAAAAGCTCCAACTGAAAAACTGGTCAGTAAGATCAGAAGTAGCGATGTTTATACTGTTAGATATGTCTATGCAAATTTTTTACTCTTTTGAACCTCTTTGTGTGCTTCGGCCACCCAATTTTTATTAATACAACATCTCCCAGTTTTTGTCAAAACCACCCAATTTTTATTAATACAACATCTCCCAGTTTTTGTCAAAAACAAATGTGCCCATTGTTGGTGCATTAGAAAAGACAACACAATGTTAAAAAAACATCTGGTCCTAAAAGAAACATAGAGTGCTAGTGAATTTCATATAACCAAGCACACCACTTGGTCTATCAATAATAAATTCTACTACATAGCTATGTTCCATAGAACCAATCTCCCTCAGTTACATAGTTCATATGTGAAATAGCATCGTGAGTCGTTTTGTATGAAAACCCTTAACCTATGCGCTATATATCACAATGCACCATTATAGATATCAATGCTTGACAAACAATGATTCACCAATGCTTTAAATTTAATACGCCGTTGTCTGATGCCTTATGTATGATATGGACCACTTATAGTGGTGTGTATGAAGTTATTAATAGCATCGGTTACTTTTTCACTTTTAGTTTGCAAACATAAACTAATTTCAGTTTTTGATAAATACAAATTAGTTATATATGTTTGTGTTTTATATTTTAAATTCATTTTTTCTATATTTGTTCCTAATTTTTTTTTATGTGAGTTGGATACAATGACGAATTTGAGCACAATAGTAGCATCAACAACTAGAAGAAAAACAATTTAATTCACAAACTACATATGCAAACCTCCACAATTAAATTTTGTGGTGGTTTTGATTTGCAGAGGAAAAAATAGAGGTAACTTTTTGGTGCCTCTCATAATTTAGTCCATGGACTTAATCCTCTGCCACTTCCTTAATGTTTTTCCTCACATATCCTCCTCCACAGGCCACTCAACTTTCTCCAAGATACCATCCTCATCATTGATGTAGCCATAATATGAATTGGCCTCAATTCTCTTGTAGATTGCATACCTACACCTCTTTTTCACCTCGAGGGGGAGTATCGAATAACTCTTTGAGGAAGGGGAGGGATTTTGTAACCCCAAAGTATTTGGAACCGGGGACCTTTCCAATGGCATCATTGGTCACATCAACTTCATTTCTTTCCAAGTCTGTCACCTTGTCCCCTACTTTGGCATAATTAGGACTACAAAGTTCTACAATCAGAGCTTCCCAGTGCCCCTTTGCCCTATTCAACAAGAAAGGACCCTGGTGGTTTTCTTAATTACAACATTGTTTCAACCTCGAGAATGACATTAGATCCATATTGTATATTTAATAGAAGTTAATAAACACATTTGGAAAAACAAAGAATGATCCATAAGCTTTGTCAGCATGCCTTATCGCTAAATAGTAAGCATTGCCTTGGCCTCGGCCTACTCCTCCATGTGATCCTTACTTGTGTACATACTAAAAATCACATCATGTTTCTTCTTCTCCACAACCATGCACTCGATCTCTTTCTCATCCAAAAGGAGCACACGGACAACAAAATATTTCTCTCTTTGCACATGGACAACAATTCACTTGAGATAATATTCGCCCAGTCAAATATTGCTTTCTCATGAATAGAAAAATATAAGATAAACAAAGCAAGTCGTGGAATGGTAGCTATAGATTCTTGTTCGGCTACCCTGGTGAATAGCTATGCCATTTTTCGATAAGGATTTTTCAACAAACTAACCTAGATATTTGATAAGTCTTCTGGTATTATTCCTGGATCTTCAAAATATTCTTGCAGTAGCTCCAATCCACCATTTTGTACCCTCAAAAAATCCTTAGCTTCATCCCCTTTGAAGGTCATTTTCGGCTCTGGGACTCTGAGCATTCGTTTGAAGGATGAAGGTGCTAAAGAAATAGGGGACTCTCCTTGAAGATGAATTATCCTCTGGTTCTTATGAAATTTGTCAACACACCATGAAACCAATTATTTCGATTCACTGACCTCCGTAACACAGCTTGCTAGAGCAAACATCCAATTCTGGTTTGAATTCTTCTCTAGAGACAACAATGAAGCATAATATTTTTATGCTCTTGACCACTTAAACTTTTGATCTTCCTGTCCAAAAGCATTTATGCTATTGTAATGTCCCCATTTCGGGACATTATAACTTTACAAAGTGTTATGCCTACCAGACTAGCCAGATAGGGGTGAAAGAGATTTCGAGAGATATTGAGGGGTTTTATTGGGTCCGACTTGCATCGTTCATCATCAGGATCCATTCCGCACAACTTGGTTTTGGTTTCGTTGCATTCTGACGATTTCTGTAATTTTGAGTTATTATGGGTCGCATCTTAATTAATTTCACTAAGAAGGTCATAATGGGCATATTACTTGGAGAAACCTCTTAGTGTAATAGCTCATCAAAATCGGGAAGAAGAGCACTACGGGATAACATGATGAGAAGTGACTTTCAGTGGTCAGAGAAGCCATAAGGATGGATAAATCATTTTTTAGAGGTAAAATGATTAATTAATTAATTAAGTGATTTAATCAAGGAATAATAAAATAAAGTAAAAGTCACTTGGAGGGAAAAGGTCAACAATGAATTAGGGTTGCAACAGTGAATTAGGGTTTTGGAAATCTATAAGAGAAGATTCAGTGACCTAATTCATTATTATGCAGATTATGACTTGTCATTAAGGAGAAGAGTCGCATCTCAGGAGAGATAGTTCAGTGGATTCCATAAGGAAGACACCAGCTGGCTGATTTCAGTGTTGAGAGACACACCCTAGTCACTGGGAAGATCATTCATGTCTTCCATCATTCTTCAACAGCAGTTACACAGTGTTCAACAACAAGGGTGCATTCATCTAGAGTGAGGATGCAACTTCTGAGAGGGTTTTTAGTCGACTTATCCCATCCAGGGAGAATTACGAGATTTCCCTCTGACCCATTTGAGAGGAGGGCAAGGCACATCTTTTGCCTGGTTCCTCATCAGATTCAGATGGAGGAATCAACTGGGACGCATTTTCCAGACTTGGATGTGCAACACTTTTGGCGGGCACATGTGGGGTTCCAGAGCGAGAATCAGACTAGATTCAAGAAAACCCTTTCAACCCATTTCCTAGTAGACCAAGGCAGTCGTTTTGAGACATATCTCGTTCGATTCCGACGGTGGAATCACTAGGACGCATTTTGCAAGAAGAAGAGGGGCACATTCCCCCGGGGGTATCCATCCGGGGTCCAGATTCATCAGCAGAGGGGTTCGACAGATACCAGTACTAAGGAATAGAGTAGGGCACATCATTTGGGATAGTTTTCAGGCCATTCTGAGAAGTATAGCTCCCAGGGCAAACTTTCCAAACTTCCAGCAATTACTGTCAGAGCTGCCATAGTCTCAATGCATCCATTGATTCTGCAGTGCTCCCATATTTTGGGTATTATCTTTTAGTTTCTTATTTGTATGTCGACTAAGATCCTTTGTCTGTTGATCTAGTCGAGTATTGTCAGTTTATTCAGCCGCATACGACCATTTTGTAATCCATAAAGATATCATAATACAAACTTTACAGTCCTTTGTCGTGTTTATTATTTGTATGATCATTTATATGT
This sequence comes from Picea glauca, assembly GCA_000966675.3. Taxonomy (NCBI): domain Eukaryota; kingdom Viridiplantae; phylum Streptophyta; class Pinopsida; order Pinales; family Pinaceae; genus Picea; species Picea glauca. The sequence continues at coordinate 219 of JZKD02S0729787.1, read as the reverse complement.
TGTAAACCTTTGATCATACACACACATTAGCAGTGTTTCCTAGACTAGCCAAGTCAGGAACATTATAATGGTATCAGAGTTGGTTTTCCTGCCAGCCTAAGGGGAAAATCAGATAAGGATCTAGATACATCATTACCAATGAGTGGATTGAAAGGAGCACAGATGGAGCCTACACCCATTAGATGCAGAGAGAGTTGCTACAGTTGCAAAGTGCCTTGG